>JASGLE010000029.1:2400000-3000000 GCA_030179965.1 Cyperus esculentus | reverse complement strand
ACAAATTTTGTGCAAATTTAACAAGTGCATGTCATGTCTTTCCTCAAAAAAAAAAAAAAAAAACAAGTGCATGTTATGTCATGTCTTTTTTTTTCTCTCTCTCTCAAAAAAAAAAGACATGACATGACATGCACCTGTTAAATTTGCACAAAATTGGTCAAATTTCAGTCAAAAGAATGGTGATACACTGTAGCAAGCAGCTAACTCTGTGGAGTCACGGGGAGAGAGCCCTGTTGTGAACTTTGTTGAAATTAGAGCCATGAAAAAGGACAATAAATAATAGATTTGACCAACCTGCGTGACGAGATGAACAGTCGGAGCGAGGAAAACAACGAGGCGCCTGGCCTGTTCTTTCTGGCTTTCCTTCGGAGAACTAGCGAACTCGCTCCAGACGTGATTGATCAGCATGACGGCGATCATAGTCTTCCCCGCGCCTGTATCGAGCATGGCGATGGTGTTGCGCCTCTTCGCCACCTCCAGCACCTCCAACTGGTAACTGCATAATCAAATAAAGTAGGAATACTTTTAGACTTTTAGTACTATCAAAAGAAGAAAGAAACATTGTTGAAATTAACAATTCGAAAGAGGAATTATCTATTTTCCTTTCCCCCATTCCATCCATTCCCTTTTGATCGATCAGCGATGGCGATGGCGATGGTGATATCTAACAAAGTATTACAAGAAAACAAAGAGCATTATTGCCTTCTAGGTTGGAGCTGCAGCTGCGAGCAATCGTCCGTCTTTAACTTCTTCGTCTCCGCTTCGAGGCCTTCATCTCCAGTCGCCGTCTCCTCCGGCGGCCTCTTCATCGTCGGACTCATTGATTTCGCGAGAGAGAGAGAAGGGGGAGAGGGTTTTAACTTTTTAAGAGAAGCAACAACGGAGGAGGTCCGGAAATGGCAGTGCTCTCGTTCTTCTCCATTGGGAGTTAATAATACATGCTAGACGACAAATAGGTCTGAACCGTCCAATTATGGATCGGACGGTTGGTGGAGTTTGTGTTGGGATAGGTGTTCAGATGGACGACTGCGAGAGGGCGCGTTGTATCGTCCGGTGTGGTATGAATGGAGAGGATTCGGGCCTGTGTTGAAGGGGTTTAGCATTCAGAAGGGAAAAAAAGAGCAAATATGATACATGCGATGCGATGCAACAGGCGTTTCCTGTGTTCCATTGGCATGATACACGGCTATTTGGAGAAAACCTATAGTCTCCTCTTCTCTGTGATCTTCGTGCGCCGAGTCGTTTAGGCTATTATTGAATATTGCATTTGGGAAGGGATTGGACGACAAATTATTGTTTGGGAGAACCGCGCGACAACGGATATTCAAATAAATGTAAATAAAATCTTTAAAATAGAGAATTTTGTACGAACATATTAGAAACTCATAAAATAAGAATAATTATGTTTCAAATTTCAACTAATTTGAGTATCATTTGATACTATCAGAACTTGTCAAAGTTTCTTAATATTTACAACCGTTCAAAAAATTATAAGTTTTTATATAGTATCAAACGATACTCAAATTAGCTGAAATTTGAAACACAATCAATCTATGAGCTTCATAATATGTTTGTACTTTTTCTATTTTATAAACTTTATATATATTTATTTGAGGATCCGTTATCGTGGTTGTCACATATAACAGTTGTCATCCCATCCCCACCTATTGCATTTAGTGATGTATTTTAATATGCGCAGCAGCATGTACGCAAGGCATATTGGGATGTGCTCCTACTGTCCTACGTGTTTGACATGCTTTCCATGTTATATCTCACACCATCTTTTTATTAAGGAGTTCTAACCACAATTGTTGAGTATCGACACAAAAAACAAAAAAAACAAAAAAAAAAAAGAAAAAAAACACGTAAATAAGATGTTACGGCATCGGAATGGCATGACAAATTTGCACAAGTCCGAGAATTGTATTGAAGCGTAGTGGCCCTGTTCGGCGATGGATGAAATAGAGACGGATTAGAGGAAAAGTGGAATTGAGAATTGGACACTCTTCCGTCGTATTCCAAATCGGTTCGGCGAGCATGACAATCGGGAGAGTAGCCCAAATTTGAGTTAAAAAATAATTTAAGAAGGAAAAGACGATTATGGCCTTTCTATCTCTTTTGTCTTCATCTGATAAATTGATGTACCGATTTAGTATACAAGTAAATGAACCAACTTCTCTAACAGTTAATTATTGTTAACAATTAGAGACAAAAACATCTTTATATATATTTTATCTTCATGTAATGAAAACTGAAATATAGCTCTGCGACAACAAAGGAAAAAAAAAATCCATGATGCACCACATTGAGACATCGATTAATTTTACAATCTCAAAATAAATCAAGCTCTCCTAGATACCAGAAGCACACATAAGAAAAATGTTTCTGCCACGTATGTTCTTGCAGTTAAAAAAAAACAAAAAAGATGCAAAATTCACAACAATATTGGATTAATTTTAAGCTAATTACAAAATTCAAAGAAATACTAGATAACTGGCTCATATGTAATCGTCTTATATTATTACCAAATTTACCTATAAGAACATTTTGCAGACAAGTTAAATCAATGCTCAATGTTCTTGCCTACCGTCTGATTGTAAATTATACATATATGATATTGCCTTGCATAATTGTCATCATGAAGTTCTCCGATACTTCTTACCTGAAATTGATTAGAATCTTAGTTCCAAGCAAATTTAATTCATACAAAAACTAATAACAAGAGAGAATTAAAGCAGAGTCTTTTCCATAAACATGCAGCAGCATATAGGCAATGGGGTAGGTGTCACCTGGTCCTGATCCAATGCTACTTGTAGAAGAGCTCCTCTACATATTTTTGGCAAAATGCAAACTTAAAATATATATTGAAGTAATACGCATATTTTTGGCAAAATGCAAACTTAAAATATATATCAGAACTCAGTGTAAAGGTCAAGTTGAGCATTCGACCATTTGTAGCAGCTCCCAGTGGTACACTAGTACTCATGTTGGAGACCACCCTCATTGTATATGATGCTAATAATTTGATATATATCATCTCAGTGAAGCTTGGTGGAATCGGTAGTTTAATTACATTTTATTTTTGAGGAGGATCCAATAACTATGGTCATTCGTACAATGGTACCCATGGTGACCATTTTTTTTATTTATACATAAATTGAAAATTCTAAACCGTTAGACGTATTCTATATTATCTCAATAACATATACATAATAAAACTTAAACCGTTGATTTTTGTTATTGCTTAATGCACATGTAAATAAAATCAAAATGATATAATTTTTTTGTATACACATAAAATATGATACATACAATATATTCTATCAATTATTTTTGTTATTTATGGATTTAAAATGTAATTATTTAAGATTTAATTTTATGGTCACCGATCCGTCACAAAAAACATAGTTATTTGATCCCTTCTCTTTATTTTTATGTTATATTATATGTTGAGAAAAGAACACCTTAGTTTTGATATAGAGTGCTCTTCTAAGTTTGTCCATCTCTCGAAAATGGGATGGGCATCATGGGCTCCTCTTGAAAACCGAGAGCATGCAAATTATATGTCGAATCGGCTCTTGAAAATCAAAAGGTTGAGATAAAAAGTGAAAAGTAAGTGATAAGTTGATACCGACTGTCCAATTTTAGGGGTGTACAACGGGTGGGTTAATGTTTTTTTATCAAAATTTGAACCTAACCGGGTTATAAATTATTGTTACTCAACTCACCCATAACTCAACTACTTTTTTTATGTACGGGTTTTTGCGGATTGTACGGGTTACACGGGTTAAACGGGTATTCAGACATTTGCAGCTCCCACCGATAACCCAAACCAGTTGGCTGGTAACAGTTTGACAAATTAATTATTTGTCTAATTCTCATTCGAGACTTGGATTGGATAGGATGAGAGACATTCATCTAGAAAAAATGATTTAATTAGTGGTTGAGAACGTACGTTAATTTGCATGTTCTATTGTAATCAATCCAGTAAGTGTAAGACGATCGAGCTTAATTCACAATAAGTAACAATTGCTGTTGAATTTGTTTAGTTAAATTTGGTACAATTAATCTAAAATATCTTTTGTTTGCCTTACATTGCAACTGAGCTGTGCATATGATCTATGTACTCTTGGTAGTGTATGAATGGACTTTAATAAATGTTAACTATTTATTTATATTTTGGCGAGAACTTTTTCGATTATGGATGTCAGGACATCTATAAAATTTTCTTCGAAAACTATTTATACTTTGCATCCATAATATATTACGTTTAGACTGTAGATATTAATACCAGCATCCTTTTTTATATTTTTTTAAAAAATTATGTAGTGACTATTTATACCTTGTTTCTGAGAGAAGTGAGAGTGCTTGGTCAAACTTGAGATTTGACGTAAGGATTTTTAGGGTGTAATATTTTTTAATTTTAAGATGTTAGAATGATTTCGAAAATTTATTTTGATTGGTAATTATAATTTGTGTTTATAATATTTTAACATTACACTATAAGTTTTATTACCTATATACTTTTTTCATATTTTTGTAAAAATCATGTAGTAAACATATTTAATTTTTTTTTGTAAATAGTATTATATAGAAAATATTTATACTTTGTGATATAATAATTTATACTTACAATGTTCACTATTTATACTTTGTCTGTCGGAAAAAGTTATATCGGCAGTTATTTGGTCAAACTGAGAATTTGTTCTGGGGATTTTTGGGATGAAATGTTTTTTTTTTTTTTTTCAGATTCTTGATGTTAGGGCAATTTTCAAAAGTTTCGATTATAGATAGATATCTATACTTTGATTATTTAATATTTGTAGCTCTCTTTGTAGGTATTATTACCAATTAATGTCAGTTTTCATATGTTTCATATATTTGTACATCTCTTCTTGTGCCATTCCATTCCAGGCTGTACTCGTAAGGCATTTTCAGGTGCACTTCTTTTGATCGGTAAATTATAATTTGTATTGTCCTGCTATCACTATTCACTACCACTAATTCACTTCCATGTAATTAAGCAAAATGATTGCCAGAACTACAAGAATCATTGGATTACTATTGTGGAATTACAATGCTACTGCAGTTAGTGTCAGGTACTTGTTGGGCATGGTTTTATGTTTTCAACCTCTGAAATTAATTTGCAAGCTCCATGCATGTCTAAATAAAGATTTCATCATTTTTTTTTTCCAGAAAGCTCCCTCAGAATGGTTGAGCTGACGGTTGGAACTCATATCTACCTTGGCCACTATATAGTAACATCGTCCTAGCTAGCAATTTCTGATGCAAATAAATAAGAAGACCTTAATAATTTTATCTAACATCCTTAATTTCTCTGATGAAAAGTTGATAGTCAAAATCAGACCTAGCTAATCATTATGATCTTTAAAATCAGACCTGTTATTATCTCACATCCTTGATTTCTCTGATGAAAAGTTGATAATCGACAATAGTTACTCATGTCAGTAAAGTAATTGCCTTGTCTTGAAACTCTGATCAAAGTAATTACCAATCTTGTTAAAATCTTTCAAAGTTAGCTATGGAGTAACTATTGTTGTCTTTGAATTAATCAATTATCCTTTCCAGATAAAAGTGATTTTTCTAAACCAGGAAACACATTTGAGGAGATCCAACTAGTTCTCTGGAACAAATTGACAACCATTTAGAATCGATAGAGCCAGAGAGCCTCCTTGATACTATTCGGATTCATATATATTAGAACCGTTTTCATACTACCTAAACAAAAATAAAATAAAATAAAATAAATAAATAGAAAGAGACTCTATTGCTTCCCTCTTGGTCGAATAATCGATCTCTAAAATGCAATTTCAGCATTCTTGGATAACCTGGGGAACCACTTGAGCATCTCAAAGATCACCACGGCATCCCTTAATCCATAGAACGCCAGTTTATCTAACGCAGGGGCAGTGCTTAGCACAAGTCTTGCGAAACCCAGCACGTACTTGGTGAACTTCAACGAAAACTCCGAGTCGTCATCAAACTGGTACCAAATGTCCACCACTTTGAGGTTCATAAACAAGTGCTGGCTTTGAATTGCTTTTGAATCCCACGAAGCTTCATCATTTGGTTCATCAATAGATGTTATAAACTGAAAATCAATATTGAACCTACATGTTACTTAAAAATGATCTACAATTAAATGGGTTTTTAATTTTACACAAGTTTACCTGTATAAGAAGGGTTTTCAAGTAGGGTGCATTTTGAAACATGCAAAGAGTAGCAGAAATCTCATTTGGTTTACCATAGAAATCCACACTGATATATGTCAAATGGTTGAAGATAGGTAGACGATTCCCCGCAATAGGTCCGATGGCCAAGTACTTGCAAAAAAAATGAAGGTATCACACAATTTTTTTTTTTTTTTAATAAAGATGAGGGTCAAGTCACTCAAATTTAAATGAATATATAAATCTTACTTGAATGAATTGACCCTGTATAGTCAGTGTTTGAATGAATATATAAATCTTACCATAGAACACGTACGATGTTGCTTTCCGTCGATCCATCTCTTTCTACACCAAGCATTTCTTGATTTCCTGCAGCAACGGGGACGAAATAAATGCGTGCTGAAGCCAATTTCGGAGTCTCCAAACAGATGTCGAAACATTCGTCAACAATTTCCAAGCCAGTGAGGTTTGGTGCACGGATACGGAGGTGACCTGGCCGGACAGAGTACAGTCTCAAGTAGTACAGCAGCGGGCAACTCGAAATCATCTGTTCCAAACCAATCCCTGATAGTTTGCAATGCGCTAGCGTAAGGGTGCGTAGCTGCTTAAATCCTTGGAAGAATGCGGGGATGTTGATCCTGCAAGAGCCCAGACATAAGTGCTCCAGTCCAGTGCAACCAATGAGGCGCCACGGGATCTCCAAGAACACATTTCTACGTAAACATCGAAGCCGTATATCCTTGATACCATTTCTAGACAAGACGAGCAACCAACGGCCGATTGCCTCGCTGCAATTTCGGTCAAAGACAAGTTCAAATCTTTTAATTGGACCCTGATGGACCAGTAGCACACTGTCTACCATCTTAGTAAGCTCTGATTTAGCACAGCTCTGATCTATAAATACTAAGTTTGGAATTGAAACCCAAGCATCAGCCCAATTCCTTGAGAGGATGCTTGTTCTGACAGCCTCTTTGATAGGTAGTTTCAGTAAGATTTCCTCTTTGACATTTCCTGGTAAGTTGCTGATATGATCATGAGTTGAAGCAGTATCATCAGTCCTGATCCTTTGGGGCTGAGGTGCATCCATGGTTACTCAAAGTCACTTAATTACTTTCAACCTGTTAATTGATAAAAGAAAAACATTTATTCTTCTTAACTAGATCTTAAGAACAAAATGCTTAATCATGACAGTATCAAAGTAATTAAGCAACTGTTAATTAATAGCAACAGTTAACAACTTAACATAGTAATATTAATTTATAGCCACCATTTTTTTTTTAAATTTAACTAAAATTATTTCTCTACGTACTTATCTCAAAATACAATATGCGACTTGTGGAATTCAACAAAGAATTCAACATGCATCAAGAGTTCATTAAGTTCATTAAACTGATCAACTATTTTTTTTTTATTGAGATAAAGATGAGAGTCAAGCTACTCAAATTTAAATATCTATAAAAGACCCCCATCCGGTTTTGAACCTGCGGCCTCCCACACGGAGAGTGTTGCCCTTAACCACTAGATCAAAGACAGGTTCTTTAAACTGAACGTTTTCAATGGTAGAAATTTTGATTGGAGTCCAATTGAATGGGAATATTAAATTATGGAAGATATATAAAAGGGAACCAATCTCCATCATTTACTATTAAACACGACCAGATGACAGTATATATGAACAAATTGAAGGTTTCAATAAGATTTTCGATTTCAAAGCAAGATGTATGCAATATATGTTTCGCATAACCAAACTGATCAATGGAATATTCGCATTGCAATTCAAAACAGATTTTTTTTTTTTTTTTATTTGCTTCAACGAAGCAATCAACAGAATATGAATCAAAATATATATATTCTCAATGAAAGAAACGCACCGTTAAATTATCAGATCAAAAGGAGATTAATTTTGACGACTCCGTTTTGTGTCTTCGGTCTGAACTTCACTCCATAATACCCAAAATCTCTTCACCGTTTTGTGGTTTTTTGCGTAAAGGGAGAAGAAGATGAGGTGGTGGTTATGTAATTGAACAGATGCAATTTTAGTTAGTTATAATATGTAACTGAAATGATGTAATTAGGGTTTACATCTCTATTTGCGCATGAAAATATAGTTTCGTAATATATATGTTTTATTGATTTGATGTTTGTATAACATAAATAGGAATAGGATATACTTAATTATATATATATATATATATATAGAGTAAATCTAGTGTGCTCCTAGGAGCACGGAGGCCTCCCGTGCTCCTAACTCAAAAATCATACTAAACCATTATGAAATTTTGATTTATCATTCTCATTAAATTCTATATATAAAAATATCTTAGGATACAAAAATTTTCCATTTTTTGAGTTTCTTAAGTATATGTTTTGGAATTTTTTAGAATGACCTTAAAATAATAATAAAATAATGTATAAAACTATGTCATCTTTAAAAATACAAAACAAATACTTAAAAATCTCAAAAAAAGGAAAATTTTTGTATCTTACAATATTTTGATATAAAGAATTTAATGAGACCCATAAATCAAAATTTCGAGATGGTTTAGTATGATTTTTGAGTTAGGAGTACGGGAGGTCTCCGTGCTCTTAGGAGCACTATAGTTTTACTATATATATATATAATAAATTTCACAAATTTCATATTAATTTTTAGTATTAGTAATTGCCTATTATATGTATACTATTAACTGTATATTAATTATAACCTATTGATTACGATTTTTTTTAACAATTATAATTAAATACCATTAAACTGAATATAATCCATATTAATTGAGTAACAAAATCTCAAGTGAAATGAAATCATTTGTTCAAAAGAAAAAATAATATATATATGAATAATATGATTTATTCAACTTGAATGATAGACCTTATGGAATGATATCTGCTCCTCTTAAAAACCGATAGCATCACCAGCTCTTGAAATCATTTGTCCAGCTTTCGTCCGTCTTTTCGTCAAGTCTTCGTCCGTTCTTTCGTCGCTCTTGTTTTTTAACAAGAGTATTTAGTCTTTCTTCGTTAAAAGTATTGTACCATGGAAAACCTTTGAGAAGACAGATTTGCTTCGACTTCCAATAAATTAGTTTAAAGATTGGAGATTTATGGAGTGCTTAACAACAATTCCGGTCCATTCAATCAAAGACGACGCGATTCATCAAAGCCGGTAACTTTGAAAAAGGAACTTTTGTACTTTTCAAATTAATCTCTAGTGTTAGAGGAAAAATTATATTTTATCGAAGTTAGAAGGTTTGATGGTAGATAGAATATGTTATTTTGTGTCATTTGGTTTTGGATTGGAAAATTTTATGTTATTTTCTATGATTGTAATCACTTTTTATGAATGAAATCCGTTGTCTATGGACCTTTGATGCTCAAAAAAAAAAAAAAAAGAAAAAAAAGATTATATGAGAGATTTTCATCAATTGGATATTTTGGATAGAAAATTAGAAATTCAATATTCATTTCCAACTGCACAGTGCACACCTATGAAATTTCAGCTGTAGCAGTATATTTTCTCCGCATCTGCTACGATCGCGAAGCGATCGCAGGTCCCTGCGATCCTATTATCTGGACCGTTCTTTTAATCCCACGACAGCCTCGAGCCTACGCGTCACGTCATTTGAAGTCTACCGTTTAAGCAAAAGTTCTTAACATTATTGACTCCTGATAGCTCCCATCTTCTATCTTCTCCAGTTGATATAACTGAAATGTTTGAGAAATTTTTTTTCCTTTCTAATAACTACCATGTTTAAACTTTTTTTATACTTCTTTTTCTTTCATTAAACAATTGACATCTGGCTCATGATTTTGAGCTCTAGTTAACATAGGGATGGCAAAAAAGTTCGTAGCTCGTAATTCGGTCTGAGCTCGATTCGGTCTAAGCTTGATTCGATTTTTTGTCAGCTCGAGTTCGATTTAGCTCGGCTCGATATTTTCTTGATTCGATTCGTAATAGCTCGATATATAATAATTTGCACATATTTTTAACTATTTTGTCAAAATTATTTGTAAAAATAATCCTTTTTTTATTATTTAATTAACAAAATATACTTATTTTATCGTTAAATTAATAAAATATAAAATTTTAACCATAATTTATTATAAAATTAGTAAGAATATAAATAATTAATTTATATTATTGAAGAGGACAAAATAATTAATATACTTATCTTAGCTCTAATTATTTATGGTAATATGAAAAATAAATATAAAACTATAATAATTGAGCTCGTATGAAGCTTGGAGCTCGATTTGAGTTCGAGCTAGTTCGATTCGGTTTAGCTCGGTTCGATTATAGCTCGATTCGGTTTAGCTTCAGCTCAAGTTCAATTCGGTTCGATTCGTTTACATCAACAAGACCATTTTAATAAAAATAAAATTACAAAATATTATTGTTTGGCTTTGCAAGTGACATATGATTTCTAAAATTTGGGGTCGGACCTATACTTAATAATTAATTGTTAAATCTGGACCATTCAAGAATTTGAACACTTACACAGTGCTCCAATAGAGGGAAGAGGAGGGGAGGGGAGGGGATGGAAGGGTATGAAAGAGGATGGTAGTGTAATCTCTCAAAATGGGGTGTAGAGGATGAAACAAATTTCTATGCAATTTTGTGTCTTAACAACCCTCCTCTTCCATACCCTTCCATAGGCTACCCTCCAAAATTTTAAGTATTGGAGCAAGTAACTCTATTTGGGCAGCCCCCGGTCAGCCCCCCTGTCCCCTCCTCTCCCCTCTATTGGAGCACAGTGTTAGCTTCTTGATAAATGAATAGAGACTCAACAATTTCTAAAATATATTTTTAACTGTTTACAAATGCTATAACTGCTTAATTTTAAAAAAGTATGTTAAATACATTTTTTCAACATACTAAATATCGTGGATAAAAAAAAGTTTAAACCATGCAGTTTTTTTTTTTTTTTTTTAAAAAAAAAGCTTCAAAACAATAGTAAATATTTTCAAATATATTTTAGTTAAAAAAATTCCTGGAAGATTACAAATGTTAGCATTTCTTTTTTGGGTATGTGCAATTAATGGAGCAACAAGAACGAACTTTTTTTTTCAAAAAAAAATCTAAAACGCAACTATATATATATACACAATCTATATGACTATACAGCATATTTATTATATATAACATAAGAACAATGTCCAACAAATAATATAATCAATGCAATAATAAGCTATGCACTCCCATTCACTTTGACGCGTTAATTATATTATATAACTGGAGAATGATAGATGGGTTTTTGTACGAAATAGATGGGTTTTAACTCGCAGAGGACTATGGGTTTTAATGGAAAGACGGGGTCCACGCCGAACAACAGTGAGAAATACAAAGCAGGAGAAATCTCAGTCATGGAATATAACAAACGGTGCAGATAATACGATCGCAGCAGATGCGGACGCCTCATTCACCCTGGGCCTGCTGCTTAATTCTCAAATAGAAATAGCCAGTGGGCGTAGTCGCGTACTTCATATTTCAGCGATGCCAGAATTCTCAACTATATAATACAAAGTTTTATTGTTATAAGAAAAGAACCTCACAAAATATATAAAATTCAAAGGCGTCACAACGTACTCAGAATGTTAGTAATGTTACTTACATTCATAGACTAGCTAGCAAGTAAAGTAATACATGGAATATGAAATAGGTAAGGTAAGGTTGGTCAGGAATTTAGGTATGGAATAAAGGACAATCTTATATATCCTCGGTCTATTTTTCAAGATGCTCGATTGCAATATGAACTGATAACTTCACCTATCTACTATTTCGTTGTAAAAGAGCGTCAATTACATGATTATATATCACTTCCATTATCAAGCAATTGTTCAACCAAACAGCTAGCTAGCAGACACATGCATAAGTAATCACTTGTCAAATTCTTATTTTATATCCATCGATCATTGCCAATTTCTTGGCCATACATACTTACTTATAGATAGATACCCACACAATTAATATGTTTTGTCATACACCATACAGCACATACATATTTGTACCAGTTCACTGTTGTACTGCCTGGACAAATTTCATAACTTGTAATCAATCAATTCATTAGGCATTTAGGCTCTGATCGTTTTAACATTCTTCTTGCTAATTTCATAGCACTGCTGATTGTTCTCGCGACCCTTGTTGCCGACCTGACCCATGTGCTTGGCCCTGCCAAACCGGCCTCTTGTCTCGAACTCCTCGACCACCTCCTCTTCCTCCTCCTCCTCCTCGTACACCTCCTCCTCGTATACCTCTACCCGCTGGAATGCGTGCTGCATGTTGCCTGAAATTTAATAACCATAATCAGGATTATTAGGAGCTTATTATGTAGAAATGGAAATTTTTTGCATGTATATATGACACAGAATAACAAATTAGTTAACATCTTGGACTCAGAATTGGAGAAATGAAATTACCAAAGTGAGGACCATCGATCATGCTAGTCTTCCTCTCGAGACGGGTGACATAGGTGCAGTAATCCTCCTCGGACTCCACGCGGTTGCCCTGCTGGTGGCGCCTGTTAAAGTTATTGTTATTGTTATTGCAATTGTAGTTGCGGTTGCGGGCGAATAAAGAAGACATATCGATCTCTTCTACAAAGATATATAATATATATATATCGCCTTCTCCTTCGGTCCTTGCTCTTCTGTTGTGGGCTTGCAGCTATCTGTGTATCGAAGGCGCCATTTTATAGGCAGAGCTAGCATAGCATATGCATACATATGCATGATGCTATGTTTTTCAAGCTACTTGCTTGGTGGAAGAACTTATTCCCACTAAGCTAGCTAGAATCTGAATGGGAATTAATGGTGGGTGCTTTGCTTATCATCAGCTTTAGTCATGTCAAGCATATATCTATCTATCTTCATCCTGATTACTTCATCTTATTTGGTTGTCAATGCGTCGGAGAAACGTGATTCGATCTTCTTGTCTCTTGTGGAAAATAATTGTTGTCAGTATTCTGTTTCTCTCTATAAGTGGCATATATACCAATTCTAGTAGTAATTGTCTAATCGACCACAAACATAATATTTGATTAGTAAAAGTTTGGTATTGTGAATCTTACTTCTTTGGTTTTGTAAGATGTTTAGACAACATATATAAAAGAAGAGAAAATATTTCTCTACCCCGCCTCTAATCCTCCATCTTTGTACCTCAACCCACCTTTCTATTTTTAGCATAATAAACAATGCTTCCATCTTACCATATTTGGAAAAAGACAAAAATAGTAAACTGCTTACTGTCCGTACACACGAACAAATGAGATTGCTCATGCTGAATTGATCCCGTCGATTTAAGGTGGCGACCTCGGCGATTTCCGACGATCTCCGGCGATCTTTGCAATCTCCGGTAATCTCAAACAAATCTCCGTTAGTCTCATGCCATATATGTCGATCTCCGGCAATTGAGGCGATCTCCACACATTTGATGCTATCTCCGATGATGGAGACGATCTCCGGTGTTCGCTGGCCGTGAGTGCACGCACGCTTTGGCCAAGAAGTCTAAGGAGAAAGAGCACTGCACGGCATCAACGACGTGTTAGCAAAGTATGAACAAGTTCCTTTAGTGATATGAACAGCGCAACATAATTAGTCTGAACACCCACATCAGACCTCATGGAAAGCTAGACGAATAGACACTGAACATTTAACATAGCAATTTACACTTTTCTTGGAGAGCAAGAATACTATTTTTGTACCAAATCTGAATATACTATGAACACAGTATGAACAAGAGCATGTAGAAAGTATGAACACCCTACGCAGCAGAAGGTGCAGCCGGTATGGGGCCCAGGGACCACTGAACAAAATTAGTTACGGACTATTATAAAACGGTTGTAATCAAGTGATTAACAGATTCTTAATTTTGGGCCAAAAGTAGGCCTAGAAACCATGACATAAAAAAGGCCCTTGAAAAGATCTTTCTTTCATGGTACCTGCAAAAGAGCTACGCGAGTGACGTGACGTGACCCATGTCTTGCTGATTATTTGGTAATTCCAAGGAAAACATCTTCCGTCTGTATGGACTGTCCATTGAGTCACATGCATGACACAATTTGTTATATTAGAGTCCACATGGATCCTATTTGTCATACAACTTTGTAACTTCTAAAGATTTTTCTATGTATGGATGGTAAGTACGACTCTAATTCCAATTTCCAAGTATGAAAAAGGGATCCTTGTTATTAGAATTTGAAGGAGTTCGTACCAGCTGCGATCCATATAGGATTTTAGGATCTGAGATCCATATCCAACGGATGAGATTTTTAGGGTTTTTTTAAAATAATCTGTACCGTCGGATTTGGATTTCAGGGTCCTGCGATCCAATTTGAATTGCAGTTGATTTCAGCATGAATTTGAAGATGTTCATAATCATGAACTAGATAGTAACTAGTAAAGAGTCCATGCCTTGTTTTGGGCTGAAATTATTATATCTTATTATAAAGTGCCGAAAGATCATCTCTTGTGAAAAAACTAATACGGGCCTTAAATTTTAGTAGGCGGGAACATTGACGTACATTAACGGTGGTGATCAATCTAAGTAAACAATCAACGATTGAGGTTTCTTTTTTGAGGAAGATAGAACTTTTATATCAAAAAATCTAATAGACTTTTATTAGGAGTAAGGATATATATAATGCAAGAGCACTCTAGAATTTAGTAATTTTTTTTTTCTTTTTTGAGATAAAATAAGTGCAGTTGAGTTACTCAAATTTAAATGTTTATAAAAAATTTCTCATTTGAGTTTCGAATCCGGAATTTGTCAATCTAGCAACTAGACAAAAAAGAGAATTTAGTTATCAATTATCAACACAAATTAAAGAGCCAAACGTATATATATGATATCACTCCAATTATATATATATATATATTAAGTGGGTATACAAATACAACACAAACGGCGTAACACACAACTCCATATCATCAAGTTCTTATTTTATATCATCGCCCATGCATGCACTCGTATATATATAGTCACAGCTCCATAGGACTGACTGGACAATTTCATAAATATTTGACATGCAGGAACTTATTTGGCCCTGATCTGATATTCCTGCCTGCGCTCGAAGAACTCCGTGGTCTCGGTCGTCTTGTTGTCGGCTCGCCCCATGTGCTTGGCCTTGCCGAACCGCCCTGACGCCTCGAACTCATCGTCCACCTCTTCGTAGACCTCCTCGCGCTTGAATGCGTGCTGCATGTTGCCTGAAAATGAAAATAGCCATGATCAGTATGTATATATAGTAGTTTGCTATTAAAGGAAGAATTCTGCCATTAAAATTAGTAATCGATGTTCTAAACATACACATGAATATAAGTTGTACTGACAAAGCAAACAGTTTAAAATCATTGAAAATAGTTGCTTTGATTCATTGGGATTTTGTTTTTAGATGTACCTGGAAACATGCAGTAAAAACTCAAGATATATATCATGTATTCAATCTACTCCATTTATATTTGGAAAATGTTTAATTAATTAATTATAGCATTTTTAGTTGTTTGAACACATGAGGTGAGTTAAAATCAGAGAAGTGATTATACCAAAATGTGGGCCCTCAATCATGCTAGTCTTCTTCTCGAGACGGTTGACATAGGTGCAATAATCCTCCTCCGACTCGGTGCGGTTGCCATGGTGGCGCCCGTGATTGTGATTGCGGTTGTGGCCAAGGAAAGACATCTTTTTTTCTTCCAAGAAAAAGATATGGATCACCTTCTCTTCTCTTGCAGGTTTAATTTGCAGCTATCTATGTGTCGAAGGCGCCATTTATATAGGCGGAACAATTGAATGCATGATATTATCTACTACTAGTAGCTAGCTAGGTGGAAGAACTTAAGAGTATAATACCTAGCATCCATAGAAAAGTTGTCCATAGGTTACATTTCGGGGTGTATCTGATACATTTTAGGATATATCTTTTACATTCTTTGTACGTCTATGGACGTATATATGGATGGCTTTTTAATTGACGCAAGATGTTTCTCAAGAACTTATTCCCACAGGTATGAGATGGCGACTTTGTGGGTGTTTATTTTGAGCTTTAGTCTATGTCATGCTAGCATCTTCCTCCTAACTATTCCCCCTTCGGCTGTTAACGTGGCAAAAAAAAATAACAACTTGCTCGTCTATTTTGGAAAGAATATTGGCATACTTTTGTTTCTCTCCATTTGAGATGAGAATGCTTAATTTAGAAATGCCATTAACTTAGTTAGCATGACAATTACTAAGTATGTAGTAAATAGTAATTGACCAGAAAAGAAAATTTGAGTATTGTGGTAATCAGCAAAGGGTAAAAAAAATATGTGAACTCTCTTAATTACGGTCTTACAATCTTTGGTTTTGTTAGAAGTTTGGATATATAATCTAAGAGATGTTCTTCTATGGACAACCATTCATTTTCAATCGAGTGGCTCAAATTTTGTATACAGATCAACAATCTCTCTTTGTTTGTGCTCAAAGAATAGATCGTGGCCATCCGATTTGGGAAATGAATAGTTCATATTTCATCTGATCCATAACAGAATTCACCCTAATGTAATTTCAAATTTTTTGTTATCCGATCCATAGCAGAATTCACCCTAATGTAATTTCAAATTTTTCGTTTTCTCTTGAAAAATAAATTACAGTGGCTTACTTAACCCCCTTTGAGCAATTAAATCACATAAGTGGGCATTATACTCTGTTCAAGTGTTCAGTTATCTTCCCCTTCCAGCAAACCCCCCCCCCCCCCCCCCCCCCCCCCCCCCAAAAGGCCCTCAAAAGTTAAAACTTTGTGATAGTAATGGAAGGTGAATTATGCTATGGATCAGATAAAATATGAACCATTTATTTTCAAGATGGTCACAATCTATTCTTTGAGTACAAACAAAGAGAGATTGTTAATTTGTAAAATTTGAGCTACTCGATTGAAAATGAATGGTTGTCTCTAGAAGAACATCTCGTAATGGAAATGGAGAGAAGAAAACTTTGGGAGATTCCTTGGCGGAAAGCAAAGACGACAATAGCAACAAACAATTGACTTGGAGGGATTCCATGTTTGTCTCTAGTGAAATGTGCTCAAAGTGCTAAGTAGGAATGGAAAAATGGCACTTTCTACCCATCTTTGCATACCACGTAGTCACGTACCGATGTACGTGTTTCAATTAACGATTAAGAAAATTCTAATTGTAACAAAATATGACCTCTTACTCAAAATCGTATAAATCAGATTAACCTATAAAGTATTTTTAACTGTTATATACTTGTATTCAATTGTAAAGAAAAGAGAAAAAAATCTAAGCAACTATAAGATCCAAATAGATAGAGCCTAGACACAGATTTTTTGTTTGAGATAAAAGATGAAGGTCAAGCCATTCAAATTTAAATGTCTATAAAAGACCTTCCATTAGTGTTTGGAACTTGCAGCCTTCCACACAGAGAGCATTGCCCTTAGCCACTAGACCAAAGACTGATTCTTAGCATAGACACAGATTTGTCCCGTGCCAAGATGAAATATAGATTACAGAATAACATAAAATTCGTATTATGCAGGAAGCCATAGAGTGATAAAATCATTATAACATTTAATCAATTGAAAATTCCAACAGCATACACTTGTCACAAATAAAACCTAACCTCCCTACAGATATCCCTCAAAGAACCCCCAGTATCTAGTACGATCTTTCTTCATCAACAGTACATTTGGCTAGAAAAAATGATTTTACCATATAGTACATTATCACGTCAGACTACAAAGCCCTCAAAATCGTGCCTGGATAAAAGAACAAAAAAATAAGCTCATTAATCCATTTGAGAAAATTTTAAAAATACACATATGAAACAAACTTTACAACCAGTGCTATTAACATAGAAAAAGAAAATCATAGAAATATTAATAGTACACACCTTCCTCTTCTTAATTCTCTTTCCTCCTCTCCCTGCTGTACTGTGTTCTACAGGGCCATCATTTTCTCTCTCTTCGAGGGGTAACATTTTAACATCATCAAAGAAGCCGTCTGTCAACCCAAGTAATCTATAGAAAAACAAGTAGATGATTAAAAAGAAGAGTAGTAGATAGCCGCCACCTATCCAATAAACAGATATCAATTCCAAATATATCCTTCTAAGTTCTAACTAATGGATATTATTTTCATGTTAACAGATATACATTAGTGTTTCCGCACAACTCCTACAACTGTGTCAAGCTACAAATGGTTTGTCTAAGAAGGGTGAAGGGGTGGACAAAAATAAAGGTGGACTACACATGTTACTCTAAAAAAATAGTTATTAAGTCTTGTTAGACAAATGTCTGGGCGGTCATTTTTCATTTTAACACTAAAAACAACATGTAACACTCTGATATAAATACTATGCACAAATTATAAAACAATGTGTTCTTCCTATTCAAAACACAACACTGATATTCAGTATGTTTGCAGCTAATACATTTTTATACTAGTTTTGCCTTACCAATAGGTTTAGGTTAATAAAAGAATAAGACATTTGCAGTTACATTTAACAGTTTTTCCATTAAGCTTGGTCTTGGCAATAATTTGTGAATGACACAACGTCTATTGAACTTCAAGTAATATAGAATAATGTGAGTTCCATTAAAAATTGTACAGTTTTTGGTCATTTCTTCTACTTTCAAATATAAACAAATCATACCCATTCCTAGACTTTGTCATGTGTTTTTCAAGCATCTTATCACGCTTTGTTATAGGAGCTCTTGTAAACAGTTCTTCTTCTTCTCGCTCCTTTGCTTCTCTCTTTGCAAGGTACCGGGTTAGTTCTCTGCTTTCTGCACCAACTATTTCTCTTACCTACATTATAGCAAAACCATGTAATAAATGAAGAAACCAAAATTTAAATTTCTCTCTCTTACGAAGAAAAATGAGGGTTCAGAGCAACAATTCTATCTTGACAAAGTAGGACAAATGTAGTCTCTAGTACAGTCAGTTTATTTGTATGCTTTGAATTTTTTTAATTCAAAGGGGGAAAAAATTGAAAGCCAGTAGTGCAACTTCTAGTTCTGGTTCTGGTCCATGAGTAGAAAAGTTGAGCTTCAAGCTATACTGCTTATTGTCAAAATTCAGTCTCAAAAACATCTATCTTTTTCCTTTTTGTCTGTGAGCTTTGTACTAAAGCTTGCAAGTAGAATATGTACCAGCTTATATATTAATGCATCATATGAACTATTGCTCCCAGTAATTACCCCTAACAGAACTTGGAAGAAAATAATACAAAGCCCTAAAAGAAACATATCATATGAATTTGTCAACTGTTAGAACACCTTGTACCAATCCAGGTACATACAGCTTCCAGAAAGACCACAATTCACTGAGCTATTTCTCAAATTACTTTTATATTGTCAATTCTGATGCAACACGAATAAATATGTTAATAGAGAGTGAAGAAATAAAACGATACATAAGAAAAATATCAGATCGAACATTATAGTGAGTAACCGGATGGCAACAATAGATAGCATAGCAAGTTAGCAACAACAAACCTCTTCAGGTCTATCTTCAAGGTTGGCCATAAGTTCATTAACATAGCTACTTTGTTTGGCTTGTCGAACCATTGCTTTCTCTCTCCTTAAAGCTTGCTTCTCCTTCTTTGATATCTTATCATCATCCATAGCTGTAGGTGCAAATTTCGGCGGCCTGTATACACCACCTCCAGCCTCCTATATTGTGAATGAAGATCTTATTAAACTGTGTTGTAATTTTACTTACAAGGGGTGATTCATGATGCAATAGAGCAAATGATCATTCAAAATTTCAAGTAATATAGTCAATTGCTATTTATTTTCTTGATATATCATAGCAAAATATAACTTCTATGAGAAGAGAAAATGGTTTCATACAATAACCTAGAAAAACACAAGGAAAAGGCATGGTACTTTCAACAGATTTCAGCTTAAACAATGAATTCTGACTTCTTGTAATCAGTCTTCTCACTTTTCATTCTTTAGAGGACAGAAGTCCTAAGTGTATAATCGGGCTTTCAGCAATCAGTACGTATCAATATATATATATATATATTTTTCCCAATTCAATTACTGAAATAATGCTGGTCAAATCCAAGTACTGGCACAATGTCATGCACTTCTCTGTAACACCCACAAGACCGGTATGGGGAATATAAAAAGCTTAACAAGAATTAATCCAAAACAACAACTAACAATAAAAGATCTACACAGAATTAAAAGGCATCTAATATCTACCTCAGGTGCTGTCTTGGAAACAAGCAAGTCAGGATTTGGCCGAAACTTCAATGGGTCTTCCTCTTTCTGTGACTCATTTGGCTCCTTATTGCTGGTCACAGTTTTATCAGGTGCAGGCCCACCTTCGGCAGCTTTTGTAAGCTTCTGAATTTGGTACTCCAGTTTCTTATCTATTGGACGGATCTGACAGAAACACAATTAGATATTCAATCAGCATGAGATAATGAATTATTGTGCCCATCGATTGAATTTCATTAACATGTTCGGTATACAAAGATCGAACCTTTTCTAAGAAAAGTCTGATTTCTACAAGGTTTCTGACGACTGGATGACCGTCGATAGATAAACCCTTAGCCTTCCTAAGCAGGTAATAAACTATGGACTGGCAGTAGCTCAGGAGTAACAGGTGCTTTGCTTCGAGATAGCTTACACCTTCTGATGTTGGGAGTTTGTCCTGCTTCACCTGATTATTAAAAAAACGGTCGAAAATTCAGAATTTGATGACAAATTCTATCAACATACAATTGTAGGCATAATGATCAAATGAATAAAATCGATTAAAGTTGATTTAAGCAAAATAATGCTAAAATTGCAGCACCTCCCATTCCAAAATAGGTATTGAATTAGTAAAAAAGATGCCATAAAAATGAGAAAAATTAGGAACTTGACCTTAGACGTAAGCGCCTCAACCTTGCTCTTGACAACATCCAATCCATCCTTCATCTCTTTCAACAAGGCTATCAAGCTCGGAGCATCTTTCCTGTACACAATCCACAGAAAAATTATATATAGAGAATGCCCCCAATGCATACAGACGCTACTGAAGAAAGCTACAAAGGCAGAAACTTACTCGACTACGGTGTCAGCCGACATCTTCCCAAAAGAAAAAAAAAAAAGAACAAAAGTGTGCTGAGCTGAAGAATGAAAACTGAATTTTGGTGAAGAGCGGCACGGAGAAGCGAGGCGCGCCTCTGTCTGGAACTTGGAACTCACTCGGGGGGAGAGAACTTGGTGAATCTTAGCTTAGGTATGGGCTGACCGTCCGCGCGTGATTCTTGTTATAATCAGTTTGGGCTTCTTTTCCTTCGAGGGTCCGGATGAACTTGCTTGTTGGGCCGAAACCCCAAATGAAAGCGAGCAGTCGGCACGGTGCCATGAAGCACATAGGCCGTTGGATCGGCTCAAGATCCGTGTAGGCTCGTATCTAGACAATCCAACGGCCCATGTACTTCATAGCATATTACCTTAATTCGCCGACTTACGACAGGGATGTGATAGGAAGTAGTGTGATAGAGAATCCCGCCACCCATTTGGGTTACTCTAGAATCTAGATATTTTCGTTTTCGTATTCCTTCCCCAATTTTTGAGGGCAGATATTTATTCCCCCTTTCCCTTCCCTTCCCTTCCCTTCCGCCGTGACATTGCATCGAACCAACACGAAACCCCTGACCTAATCGCTCCTCTCCTCTTTCTCTCTCTCAACAAGCCAAACAAAGATGCAGCCTTACGACTCCAGATACGCCGATCCAAGCTCTTACAGGGAGAGGCGGAGGTATCGCACCACTTTCCTTGCTTCTTACCCCGATCTGCTTTTCTATTCCAATTTCTGCGACTTTTAATTTTCTTATTGTATGCCTTGTTATGATCCTGTAAATTAGTACTTACTTTGTCCAATTGGCTTGTCTGTCCAGAATCCAGATCCAGGGTTACAAAAGGTTGAAACTGCAACTAATTAATTTCTAAGGGAATTCAACATGTGCTTTTAATTCTTTCCCCCCTTTTAGGAGACGTACAAAGATCAAACTTTATTATTAGGAATTTAGGATCATTTCATTTGGTGGCTCCTCTTGTAGAAACCTTGTGATAGACTATGCACCAATTGATGTTTTGGTTGACATTGATTTTGATTTCTAATCTTATCTGTGATTGTAGTGATTTCATGAGGCCGCCGTCGAGTTCCACTTACTCGGCCGCACCTACGGGGCCTCCAACTGGTAGTTACGGCAGTACATATTCCCAAGCTGCATCCGCCGGGGCATCAGGTCCTGCCGATTATTCCTACTCGTCATCTGGTGGGGGAAGAGGTGGCTATGGAGCCAGGAGAGGTTATAATCTTACCATTATGCTTGCGGATAATATTGTATAGTGGGTTGGATAAATGATAGGGTTATAGCATGATGACTGAGTTATTGATTTTGCTGTACTAGGTGATCCATCTCCAGGAAGAGGCCGAGACACAAGGCCTTACTCCAGCGGAGGGGGCCGGGGAGGCCGCGGGGGAGGTGGCGGCAGTCGAGGTGGCCATGGAAGTGGAGCTGGGCATGGGGGTAGGTCGAGAGATGACCTTGATAACATTGTGCTGCCGAGACAGGATTTCAAAAATCTAGTACCATTTGAGAAGAACTTTTATGTGGAAATGCCTGAGGTACAGGCCATGTCTGAGCAGGAGGTCACTATGTACCGTGCGAAAAGGCAAATTACAGTGGAAGGCCGAGATGTCCCCAAGCCTATTCGCTTTTTTCATGAGGCCAACTTTCCAGGTATATATAAGCTAAATTATGATGCACTGATGTTATGTAGCTGACTTGATACCTTACATTATTCTGCACCAGTGTCATATATTGAGTTAAGCATCGTGAAAGAACCCTAACCGCATGCTTGTGTAATAGAAATAGGTTATTCTTTTATAGATGATCTTGTTTGAAAATTTTGTTTCAAAATG
The DNA here is from genome assembly GCA_030179965.1 of Cyperus esculentus. Lineage (NCBI taxonomy): Eukaryota > Viridiplantae > Streptophyta > Magnoliopsida > Poales > Cyperaceae > Cyperus > Cyperus esculentus. Next base: position 2,976,886 of record JASGLE010000029.1, on the reverse strand, counting down.
TTATTTTCAAAATTGCACTGAAATTTTGGCAAGGAGTATATGTTAACTACAGCAAACACAACTACAGTAGTAGATTTTATATATTTTGAATGCTATATTATTGAGGTGTTCTCCTATTGACAAACGTTCATTTTTAATCGAGCGGTTCAAATTTTATGGATCAAGCATCTCAACTTGTGCCCAAGAATATATCGTAATCATCCGATTCAGGAAATGAATGGTCCATATTTCTTCCAATCCATAGAAGAATTCACCTATATATTTTTTTTTTGTTCTGGAGTTCCTTTTGACAAATAGATGCTGATGTCAAATTATCCAGTTCCTGTATAATGATGGTGAATGACATCCAAGTTTTACATGCTATAGAAAAAAATGTGGACACTTAGTGAGTAGAATCTTAGAAAGGCCACATGCTATTTTTAAATCTGCATAGTTTATTGGCTGATTGTTTTTGCTCACCTTCTAATCATGAACAGAGTACTGCTTGCAAGTGATAACAAGGTGTGGATTTGTTGAGCCAACAGCAATACAATCTCAAGGCTGGCCTATGGCCTTGAAGGGAAGAGATCTTATTGGCATTGCCGAGACCGGATCTGGCAAGACACTTTCTTATTTGCTCCCTGGTATAGTCCACGTCAGCGCACAGCCTCGCCTAGGTTAGTCCAAACGTTGTATGTTAAATGCTGCACAAATAAGCCCTTCCCACTGTTGGGCTTGTCGCACACTTCTCTATTCAATGGCTTGCTTTTTATGAAAAAGAACTTTGCATGATTCAATTTGTTGGTACTGATGGTTTTCTTCTGGTTGCTATCTTGGCAGCACAAGGCGATGGCCCTGTAGTTTTAGTTTTGGCCCCTACAAGAGAGCTTGCAGTCCAAATACAAGAAGAAGCAAAGAAATTCACATCACAAACCCACGTCAGAAGCACATGCATCTATGGTGGTGCACCCAAAGGACCTCAAATAGCTGCCCTTAGAAGAGGTTTCTTCCTGGATTTTGTTTATTCTTCCCTTACTATTAGTAATACATGTATACTCCTTACATGTTTCCATTGATGCTGCTGTGCTACTGTTTGAACACAATCATATTTCCGTTATTAAACTTTTCAAGTTCTAAAATTTATTGATAAGTTCATAGTTATCCAAATTTTTTCACCAATGCTTCATAACTCTTTTGTATTGAATATATATTTTTTTGGTCTTCTGCTTATATGGATCTGTTTGCATGAAGGTTCTTGAAATAGATTTTTTATGTCCATTCAAAAGTATTTTTCATGTTCCTGATAGAATTAATATAAAATTGGTAATGAATGCTTTTGTGGTTGTTGGAACTTATATGGCCGTATTTGTGGTCTCACATCTTTATATTCTTACGGACTGTCTCTTCTTTTAGGAGTTGAAATCGTAATTGCCACACCTGGTCGCTTAATTGATATGCTAGAAGCGGGTAATACGAACTTGCGGCGTGTAACATACCTTGTTTTGGATGAGGCAGATCGCATGTTGGATATGGGCTTTGAGCCTCAGATCAGAAAAATTATAACACAGGTAAGCAAATCGAACATTGCCTGTTAGATTTGATGTTGATTAGTGTACATTGAGCTATACAGGACATTGCTTTGTGTCATCATTTTCTATTACACTAAGGTTTAGCAAGGACTGATATTTTTGCTGTATATACACTAAATAGAATACTGCAAACCTTGGCATCAAATAATATCTTATGTCGTACTTTTCGATGATAAAAGCAATTTGGTGCTTTTTGTCTCTGTAGATCCGTCCTGACAGACAGACATTATATTGGAGTGCAACGTGGCCAAAAGAAGTGGAGGCATTGGCCCGGCGCTTTCTTCATGACCCTTATAAGGTTTGTGATACGTTCTTTTAAAATTTGCTGAATATTTTCCGAGAATATTGTTCAATTGATTCATTAATGTATGACTTGCAGATAATCATTGGATCTCCAGACCTGAAAGCTAACCAATCCATAAACCAAATTGTTGAAGTTGTTCCTGAAAATGAGAAGTATGCTAGGTACGTGAATCCTTTTATAATTTAGTATATTCATTTTCTTGGTTTCATTGTATTAAAAGGAAATGTGCATGAACTTTACAATTTAGAGTATCAACACAACAATTGGTAATTTACCACAAGTCACTGAACTTTGCTATTTCCTGTAAGTATGTTTCTTGTGCTTTGTATGACTATATTGGGTGTAAAGTAGCAAAATTAAAGAAGTTGTGAGTTGTTTCACGTGGTCTTCAAGTTATCTGCTTTCCTTATTTTCTGGCTCTACTATATTTTTAGGTTAATAAAGCTCTTGGCACAAGTTATGGATGGTAGCCGGATACTGATTTTTGTCGAGACAAAAAAGGGCTGTGACCGGGTGACAAGGCAACTAAGAATGGATGGATGGCCTGCTCTATCAATACATGGTGATAAGGCCCAAGCTGAGAGGGATTGGGTTTTGGGAGAATTCAGGAGTGGCAAGAGTCCCATAATGACTGCTACTGATGTAGCAGCACGTGGTCTTGGTAGGACCACCTTTTGTCTGATATCTTAAGAAAAATAAATGTAGTACATCTTGAAATGATGAGTCCGCCTGGGGCATTTGACCAGTTTCTGAACAAAAAGTGGAGCTAAAAACCTGGGGTTGGTGTTTGCTCAAGGTGCCATTATGTCAAAGGTAGGAGCATAGAATTTCCTTTTCTTTTCCATATTATTGTTTAGCATTGGCAGTGGTATCAAGGCACATTTGGTCATACCTTTTCAATGTTTAAATTTCATTCAACTGAGGAGTTCTTTCTTTTCCTTGAATTGCATGAATTTCAATTTTTAAGCAGTCCAAAATTTGATTAGTTCTTTTAGTCCTTTTTTCCTGGTAATTAGGTTAATCTTCTTATTAGTCAGCTATCATTTGAGTTTACTATTTTGGATATTGTGATAAACGGTAGGTTATTCATTTTTTAATGTTTCTATAGTGTTACAACTGAACTGACTAATGTTTGGTTTGGTCAGGCTGTTGTCATGTTTTGAGTTTAATTAGGAAAGGTCAATGTAGTGGTTTGTTGGGTTCAGATTTGTTTGGGTTTTCAGGTCATGCCTGGAGATGGTCATGATTGGTCTTTGTAATTGGCCGGGTTCTCGGACCTCATGTGTGTTTGTTTGGTCAGGTTTTGTGTTTGGATTACTCGTGATATTTGTATATCACTAAGAAAGCTATTGTATGAATTTTTGTTGCATTTTCCTTTGGCTGCATTGAGTTTAGGTTTGTTTCGTCATTATTAAGGCATTAGTTCAGTGGGTGCTGTTTGGATTTGTTGAGCATATTAATTTAGAAAAAAATATTTGGTCTCCTCAGATAGCATGTTGCATATTTTCTTTTTAACCGCTTGTGCCTAATTTACTGAAATCACTGTCATTTAAGTATGGTTGTTGACCTTTGATTTGGCTTTGGCACCTTTAATTAGACACCTCCTGCTCCACCTTCCTGGCTTGCTTTATAAATGGATAGTGAAGTTGTAACTTTGGAGAATTTTGCCCTTTGCAGAGGCAAAGCTCAGTTGAAAGTTGGAACAACACCCATAAATGTTTCTGAAGCTGGTTCATTCTATGTTCCTTGTTGGCTCTGGTCCATCATTAATCACATCTTGTTGAAAGTTGAAATACCACCAATCAATTAGTTGTCATTGCTCCATATTGGTTATTTATTGGGGATATCATTGGCTCCATGGTATCCTACCTGGTAATTTTAAGTCGCTGTCTGGTATCATAATATTTTGATGTGGCTTTTTTTACATTTTTTTTTCCCTTTTATACTGTTTTGACAAATCTTGGCTGAATAAAAGCTTGCTCTTCATATTTCTTTTTGTAACATGCATTCTCTCATCTAATGTTATTTAGTTTTCTGGTTGGTTGAAATTAATATTATGATCTGCTTAAGTTGGGATTAGTCAATTTTGGTTGCCATTTTTATAGTCTCTTATCTTCAGTCATACGTTGTTCTTCCAAGCCAACTTGAACTTGGGTTTACTGTTTAGCTTGGTCATGGATCGGGTCAAGTGGGATAGGCGAGACAGATCTTTAGTTGCTGAAGACCGTTTGGTTATTAATTGTTTTTGAGAATTGTCTGGTTCTTGTCAGATGGGTTGAGGTCTAGGGGTGCTGGTGATTCAGATTGAGAGAGTCAGTTTGATTCAGATAATTCAATATTGCTGGTTGCATAATTAACCCCAGCATCTGCATTAATTGTATTGTTCCTTGTTGCATCGATTGATATGGCTCAGTTCATGTGACTTGAGATTTTGACATAAAAAAAACTTTGGTTGGGCTTGCATCTGATTAAGGGTTTTAACTTCCTCTTTTTGCAAGTGTTTTTTCAACCTGAAGAGGAGAGGGATAATTAATATATATACATGTGAAGCTGTTATTACAAAGCTAGCTTGTCATAATTCTAATTTCCCTTCATTGAGCATCATTGTTAATTGTTAGTAGCATCAGACACAATCAGACACAAAAGCATGAAATTAACATATGCATGTTTCATGAATGTTCTGGTAAACTGGTGCTACTTGTTTGTGGCTCTTGCACTTCTTTGCTCATTTGATTTACAGTGAACACTTAGGAAGTTAATTCTCGGATGTATGCAAATGTTGCAGATGTGAAGGACATAAAATGTGTCATAAATTATGACTTCCCGACAAATTTAGAGGATTATGTGCACAGGATTGGTCGGACTGGTCGTGCTGGTGCCAAGGGCACTGCCTTCACCTTCTTTACAGTGGCCAATGCAAGGTTCGCGAAGGACCTAATAAAAATACTAAGAGAGGCTGGTCAGAGTGTGATTCCTGCACTTGAAACAATGGTCTTCTCTGTTCGTAATGGAGGTATGTATTGAGGTTTTCTTTTTCTTTTTGAAGAACTTTTATCTCTATGTTAATTGTTCGAGTGTATTGCTCACTATTTCCTTCACCTAGTGGCTGTACTCGAATGGTATAATGGTATAATGGTAATATTTCACATTGAGCTGGCTGTACACATTTTAACTTTGCAAGCAGTGCATTGTGATGTGTTAGTGAAATATATCATTCAGTGTCACGTATTAGGTGATATTATCACTACCAAGTTGCTACTGTATAATTCCATCTTATTTTTATCTTTTGGCCAATGATAGCAGTATAACCAATTTCATATAGATCTGTCAGCTTTAAGAATCGATATGATATTTGGAAATTTTTTAGGACTAAATGAGAAGCAATAGATTTTTTATCAATCATTTATGCAACATACTCTAATTATTGATTAACCATCTGTCAGTATCAACCTTTTCTCTTTTCAAGTACTTTAAAGACCTATCCCAAACCATCATTTTATGGTTGTAGGTTAGATTCCTCAAATTGCTTTAGGCAAGTTCTATTTCTTTGTATTGCTTAGTGTTATTTTGGTATGCTCTGTGTTATGTTAGAAAGCCTGGCTTTTCTATTAAAAACAGTGGTTGACACATATTCTTACTTGCAGGGAAATCAAAAGGTAGAGGTGGATATGGCAATCGATCTGGCACAAGTTTTTCCTCTTTTGCAGGAAGATCGTATTATTAATCTAACATAGCCCCATTAGTTATGTTCTTTCATACTTCATGTTCGTTGTGCTTCAATAGCAACTTATGATAAAGTTGTTGGGCGGCTTTGCAGCAACGCTCTATAATAGTGACGTTCAGAGGAATTGGTATTCAAATTGGTTCTGTTAAGCATTTTAAATATCGTATTGATGATTGTTATTTAATATATCATGGTGTTGCATGAATTTTCCTCATAATGGGAAAGAAGAAAAAAAACCAAATTATTGAAACTTGTCAGCTTTTATTTATGAGCAAGGCACATCATTAATTCAGTTCCAGTTTCGTATATTGTATTTATTTATTTATTTTTATTATTTTTTGCCCCAAGTGCTGTTATGACTTGAGTATCATAAACCACAATACTCGTGGGTTTTTGACCTAAACGATTACCTTCAGGTATAACAACCCAATATCGTAGGTTGTTAAAATAGGCATATAAATTATGTCCCAATACAATAAGGTAATCGTCAAAACAATACAATCAAAAGTATTCTTTAAACAAAGTATTTTTGAGAAAGCTATTCTTATTATTAATTGCTTCTAAATAAGCTTTAGTACTTGAAACGTAATTGATTAGGGATCTTCAGTTATGCCCTTGAGTAGCACATCTGGATTTAATGTGCCAACAACTTTAATTAAAACGTATTAGAAATTTGTTATGTTATATTTATTATACAATTTTCATTTCAAAATCAAAAAATATAACAAAAGAAGAGGTTTTGCATGCATATAGGGAGGAGAAAACGATGCACATGAATACATGATCTATCATCCCAGTTAGCCAGTGTCATATAATTATTGTTTTATGCATTCAAGAAGTATATAAATCATACCCAATTAGAGGTGTATATGATAGAAGAGTAAAATATATTAGAAAACTATCTTATCTTCTAAGCGAAAAATTTGCTGCAAAAGTCCATATGCAATCAATGGATTCATAGTTATTATTACATGTGATCGTAATTAAAAACAAATAAGAAATCGGAGAAAACCAACTAAACAGCATATTACTTTTTTAAAAAAATCATTGCAACTTATTATGTTAATCATTTTTATGCTTTGGTGATGGGTTTAGTCCTATTCATCAATCAAAGTTCCAATAAAGTATATATAATTATATTTTGCAACTATTCTTCTCTTCTTAGGTAATGAGTCTGTAATAAAATTGACTAATCAACAATGCTTTTTGTCAGAGTTGAATCAGCACAGCAGGAAGAACAGACACATTTTTTAGAAAAAAAATGCCTCATTTTTCAAGTTCCATGAATCAGATTGTGCCCAATTTTGTAAATCCTACCTCCATCAAAGTGTTCTGGATAGTCATTAAAATGAAGCATTCCATGTTGCGAAGTGCAAATAAAATGTTAACTTATTTCTTTATCTCAGGTTATGTATTTTCACTGGCTCAGAACAATGTAATAGTCATTAAAAATAGCACTAGTGATATTTTTCTTCTCTAATTTGTGCTGCTATCTTTTTCAATGAATTGATTTTTTTTTTTTTCCTCAGCAACAAATAGAGAGAAATGTGAATTTTTTTAATGGAGGAAAGAGGGTTTAAATTTTTTTTATTGCCAAGCCACCTTATTTTATGCTATTAAAAATTTTAATTAATGTATCATGTAACAAAAAAAAATTTATGTTCCAACCTTGCCATTATTTGTTATATTAGTATTGCAAGTAAAATGGTTACTTTTAAAACTGTAAATCGTAGTACTTGCAAATAGAAGAGAAGTTTAATTAATAAATTAACTCTGATTCTAACCGGGGTCACATTTTTTTTTTTTCCTTTTAACCGAATATATCATTACATACCTGTTATTCTAATATGTCATCATACTTTTATGATATAAATATATAATCATGCATGTTCACTTCCTTTGTGTCAAATCCCATTTTACATTTCATGCTAACGACTCCGTGTCATTATTTTAATGTGACTTTCTGCTATATATATTTTGTATCTTAACAAATTTTACCACACATACAAATCCAATAGAGATTGACCTAAACATTACCAACATTGAGAGAAATATATATATTATGACTGGGTATTGGAGGAAACCAACATCAAATCAAGAATTTAAACACAATTAATAAATATGATAACAAGAATTAGTTCTATTGGTTTTATGGTAGTTTTATCTCAATACTTATTTTGAAGGCAAAGACAGGAGGAAAGATGAACAACCAATTTAAAGCCAGCACTACACTGGTGTAAGATCTACAAGAAGGAATTGCAACACTCTTGACTGTTTCTAGCTTTTGGATTTTTTTTTTTTTTTTTTTTGTTGCTTAGCTAGATGAGAGAGTATTATGCCATTTTAGAATATGCTTACTCAACTTATCAATTGGTACTGTATAGTTAGCTATTGTTTCTTTTTGCTTAATCAATGTCATTATTATTCTTTTTTTTTTTGTGTTTCATTCCTATATGTATTTCTATTATTTCATAAAGGTCTTGTTAAAAGCTTACTCAATTTATCTTTCAGAATTCTTAATATTTATTTTGTAATTCAAATTCCTTATCAAAATCCTTTACAAAAAAACCACCTCCCGAAAATAATGTGAGGCAGTGAATAAATTCACCTTTTTGACTATTTGCCCACAAAAAAAAAGAAAAAGAATCGACTGAAGTCACTAACGAACATGAACACTATCCTAAAAAATGCGGAGTTTATACTCGTAATAAATATTATTATGGAAATAGTTAAACCATCATCGCAATTATTATAAACATGTTTATATTTTTGAAAAAGTGAAATACTCCCCAGAATTAAGATTTACATCCTAGTAGTTAAAAGTGTAACTATTATTATATACTAAACATCTAGAACAAAAGGAATTTAGCTAATTAACCTAGTAAAAAAACATTGTAACCAAATTAAAGCACCTAGAATTCTCATACTAATGAAAAAAGAGACTAATTAAAGGTCTACCAACCAATTAAAAACTCTTAATAACAATTAACAACTATGATCGATATTCGTACTAGTTTCTCTCCAAAAGAAATACCTCACATCATAACTTCATAAGGATTAAGGCATATATAACTAGGCCAGTATTCTTTGCTTAATTGCATACTCAAATTATAGATCTTAATTTTCCTGTGCCAACCATCATACAGCCATGTGTGTTGCAGGTCAACATGTGTAGACTCAAGCATATTCATCGATCCATAGTACAAGTTTGCCAAAAAGTTGTGTTACATGGAGATGGAGTCCAGTTTAAATATTCCTTGCCCCTTCCTAGTTCTTCCCTCCAAACTTAATTCTTTCTCTTTTGATACAAATTCAACAAATTCAAGTTGTAACACAAACTAAGAAACAACTAAGATTCATTCTGATGCAGAATTCTCAGTACGGGCGACAGACAGAGGTCCGAGCCTCTAGTTTGTACGACTACGAACTAAACCGGTATGGGCCACGACAGAACCCCAACCCGATCAACCCCAATGAGAAGCACAACGATCAAAATAACAATGTGCGGACTGTTGTCACCCCGAAGCCCCTCACGCCGTACCAGCCGAGGAGACAGAAGCGCACGAACATGCTCGCGTGGTGCATGGCGGCAATCTGCACCGTCTTATGGGTGGCTGTCATACTGCTTGGTCTGGCAGTTCTGATCGTGTACCTTGTGTACCGGCCCAAGAGCCCTCAGTTCGACATCGCCAGCGCCAGCCTCAATGCGGCGTACATCGACACTGGCAACCTGCTCAATGCTGATATTACCCTGCTGGTACACGTCATTAATCCTAACACGAAAGTCGACATCTACTTCTCCTATTTGCAGGTGGATATGTATTATCAGGTATATATAACACTACTCATTTTTTTCGATAAATTTAACAATCAATTAAATTCTTCTTTTTATGATGAATCCGATAAATTGGATGATTGATTGTGAACTTCCAAGGATTTTCAGTTTTGACGATAGTGATCAATTCGATGCAGAGCGTCATGATCGGGACACAGATCATCGGCGAAATATACGAACCGAGGGAAACGGATGCTCTGCGGTATGTCCACATAATCACAAGCGCGGTGGCCCTGCCGCTCCAATTGGCGCAGGAATGGGGAAACGGGACACAGGCGGGCGGAGGAGGGGTGACACTAAATCTGACCGGACGACTCAAGACCCGGTGGCTCTTCGGAAGGTGGTTCCGGTTCACCAAATGGCTTGACCCCGACTGCGATATCCTTCTCGGTGTCCCTCCTAACGGCGCGCTCCTGAAGAAGAAATGCTAGCTAATTAAATAATAGCCATTGTTTGAATCATTTGTTATTCAATTCTATGTTTCAACACATGTTCATGTTTGATTTCTTTTTATTTTCTTATTAAGATTGCAATTCTTCAGTGTCTTTTTTATTTTCTTAAGAAATGTCAGTTGTAGTATGATACTATGATGAGCATGAGGCATGACAAATGAAGCAAGACAAGGAAAGGATCATCCATGAATAGTTTTTTGACTGTCAAATTGAAACACTTGGTATCTGATTCTTTCTTTCTTTCTTTCCTTAAAAAGTGCCAAGTTTGGAATCATTCAAACCAGAATCAAATGTAGTAATGTACTATATATGTTAATTGAAATTGTTATGACAGATTCATACTGTGTTATGAACTTCCATTTTTAGCATTGATTATTATGTTTTTCAAGTTTGTGTTATACAATATTAATATAGAGTCCTTCAGCTCCATATATGGGTTGACACAATTAAGAGTATAAGAAAGAAAGGCCCAATAGAAGAGAAGGCCCATTGTTCCCCATCATTGACAGGACAGCCCAGTATTAAGGAAAAATACAATCCTCAGCTGCTCTTTCTAATCTTTCTTGGACCCCTCTTTGGAATTTGGAATTTGGAATTTGGAACTTGGAATTTGGAATTTGGAAGAGCATTAATTCTTTATTTCTTTCTAAAATCTGCTCTAAACGAATATAATATTGAATATTTGTAGTGGCAATTAAGTTGGCAACTGGCAACAGTATGCACCTTAAAATAAACTTATATGAGTTATGAATTGAATGCCACAAAGATAGGAAGGAATTAACTGACTAAGAGGAGGAGAATAATTAACAAATGTTGATAGATGGATGGATAGATGCCATATATATATACCGATGCCTGTTAAAAGGATTTAATAATTGAGCAAGCAAAGCAAAGCAAATCCCTCCTGTCTCTCACAACACATGTTCCTTCATCTGGGGACCAACCCTCCACACTCCCTCTCCCTCTCCCTCTCTCACAATCTGACACACTCACGTACACTCATTTACTTGTCACAGTTACATAAATGCTTACTAAAAACCGTAGTGTATATGTTTACTAGAAAATGATATATATGTTGATCGGAAAGATATAAATGTTTCCTGAAAAATGATATTTGTTTATCAAAAATTCGGTGGACCGATGAATAGATAAAAGGGATGGTCGCTACCTACGACTCTTTATATATTTACATAACATAACATAACATAACCCCACCTTGGGTCTTGCATGTGCATGCCACTTCATGCAGCTCTTGCAATGCCCAAGCCGGCAAGCCCCATGCCATGCATTCTCCCTCCCATGCAATTCTATAATAATTGGGTTGATTTGTCTGCTTGCCTGCAATTGCTCTTACTCTTACTCTTACATGCAACTATATATATATGCAACTGCCAACACCCCCATACATGAATTTTTTTTAATTTTTGGTGAAAAAGATAAAAGGAAAGGGCAATTCACATGTGATATGATTTATTATATAAGATTGATTGATTGATTTGTGCAACTGTTACTAATTAACAGCTAGCTTTTATTTTCATAGAAGATAATAATATGCAGTAACGCTCAACTGGCACACCTAATCAATTATTTATTTATATAAAACATGTACAATTAATTCAAAATAAATAAAAAATTGGAACTTATTTATTTATTATCTATTGATTAATATAACTAATATAGGGCTGTTTAATTATTATTTAATTTACTCAACTCTCCAAGCATAAAGAAACAAGCAAAAATCATAAATTCCATCATGATCATCTCCACCTAAATCATCTCTAAATGTGAATGTGTGATGATCTGCTTGGACGTCGCCACTGCTCGACGATGGCGAGCACTCGATCAGTACCGGCTCTGGCTTGAAGATGAACAAGGCGTGCCTCGGCCCGGGGCTGAACAGCCAGTCATGAACATCCCAGTACACTTGCACCCTCAGATTGTTCACAAAGATGATCTCGTTGCCTCTGAATTTCCACTGGAGATGCCTCACCAGAACGCTCACGCTGCCGTCGACCTTTATAGCCATGTCTATGTCGTTCCTGCCGCCGCACGAACTGCACTCGACCATGATCTCGTGCATCTTTTGATCCTTCTCGTGGAACTTTGCTCTCGTGCTGAATTTCTTCTTACCGAACACATGTTCTTTCTTCGAGACCAGTACCGGGTCTAGAAGAGACGGCCTGGCGCCGCTTCGCCTGAAAGCCTCCTTCTTGAGGTCACCAAGAAGCAACACGACCTCTTCGGCGTATACCACTGCCATGTAGTAGCCCGACAGTGGCTCGGGATCGTCAGAAGAAGAGAACTTGGCATTCTTCAAGTCCCAGAACACGTCAATAACCGCACCGTCCACATGGAAACGCTTCGACCCGTACCTCCGCCAGAAGTGCCACGGCCTCATCTCCACCTTACACGTTGGGTTGCTTCTCACACTACCGCCCGAGCTGGTCGTGCCTGTGCCTGTAGTACTGCTGCTGTAGAATCTCTTATCATCCTCATCATCACTGTCGGATTCCGCATTCGAGCCTTGGATAGAAACCGACAGACCGTGCGCAAGCAGGTTCTTGCACCAGGTGACAGTGACAAGACGGCAGCTTCCCGAAATCTCGACCCGGTACACGAGCGCCACCAGGCTCTGACCGGAGCGCGAAGTGGCAGGGTTCTCGGTAGGCTTCTCGACCGGAGACGAGAAGCAAGAAGGAACCGAAAAGATGTCTTGCATCCTGATAGAGTAAAGAATTGAAATTTAGAAGCCACTAACTATAAGCTATATAATTAACTAGCATATAGAATTGAGATGGATTTTTGATATGGATTTTGGGTGTTTGATTTTGTGGGTAAGGTGGATTAATTATAAGTGGATGATCTTTTGTGAGGAAGAAAGAGGATGTAGCACTAGCTAGCTAATTAACATGTTTGCATGAGAATTGATGAAGAGTGTGTAGAGGGGGAGATAATGGGGGAAGAGAAACAATTGAACAGGATGGAATTGGAGGGGAGTGAGCTGGACATGATAGTGATTAGTGAAGCCAAGCCCCATTCATTCATTCATGACTCATCAATTCTCATTTCTCTCTCTCTGTCTCTCTTCTTTTTCATTCTGGTCCCTTTTTTGATATGGACAATGATACTATGCCACAACCCTGTGATGAAGTAGCATATAGGTGGGGAGGATCATTTTTGTAAAATTTTGTAGAGGCGGAGGTTTATTTTTTAAGATTGTGAGGGTCATTTTTGTAAAAAAAAATTCATGGTAGGGTAATTTTGTAAATTTCTTTAGAAATGAAGGATATTTATGTAAAATTTTCTGAAAAAAAAGATATTTTTATAAATTTTTCTTAAATGCACTGGGGTATGTTGGGGGTATTGTTTGTGGCAAATTATATTTATCCTTTTGATATTTCTATATATTTTCTACTTGGCAGTACTCTTTAGTTACATTAATTATTATTATTTTCTAATATATGTATATAGCTGGATTGAAATTGAATTTGGGTTACCTCAGTTGTGCTAATTAAGAAAGGAATCACAATAAGGATTTAATTTTATGTCAAATATATATTCTCTCGGATGTCATGAAGTTTAGTTGCCCATATTAATTCATGGTCTTGCTCAATGTTGACAATTCATTGATTCTACAAGAAATTATATATATGTTATAGGTGGAAATTAAGTTAATTAAAGAATTAGTATGTACTATTAAATATTGCAAAATATAATACACGATCTGTGGCAGCTTACTGCCCCAAATTAAATAGGGATAAAAAATTGCAAGTTTGTTCAAATGTCTACCAAGAGAAAAACAAGTGATCATATTCATACCTTACCTTTTTATTAATATAATTTATGGTATGAAATCAGTGCCAGAATAAAGAAAAGGATCACAAGATCCAGGACCAAGTCTGACAATTATTATATGATAATAATAATAATAATAATAATAATAATAATAATAATTTTAGATCTGGTGCCAATTAGTTGTATATTGTACCAAACGGTTTAACTTGAAAATCTCTAGGTTGTACCAGTACAGCTTCTCTGTAGCAGTGGGGTACTCATAAATCATAAATTTATTCAAGTTGCTAAATTAGAGGCCTTAATTGTTGAGACCAAGAATCATGAAGAATTTTTTTTTTTTTTTTTCATTTTTTGAAACAAGAGAACCATCAGGAACAGTAAACTAGTAATTGTTATGTGGCTCTGAACTGGTATGAAAATGCATAACTACAGTGACTTAATTTACTTTCCTTTTCTTTTACTAATTTTCTGCTTTTGAGGTGTTATTAATAAATTATCTTCTGGGAATGCAGGTTGTTCAGGTCTGTATGGAATATAGGAAACCTGCCAAATACAAGAATCTGAAACCATGCATGCAGATTCACCAATAGATGTATACATCAAATTGAAGAACAAATATGAAATATTACTTTGTCTGTACTCAACTTTTTACTGAGGTGTAATGTAATGACAAATAACTTGCTAATACTTGAGTCAAGTAAAACAGCACAAGAGCTCTAAAGATTAGATCACACTGTAAAACAATAATTAAAAATGCATTCATCCATTCATCTACCTTTTTGTTTATCAGTTAGTTAAACATCTGTCACATGAATATATCCTGTTCCTATTAAAATAATAAACCGTTGTAATTATATATTATGTATTTTCAGTTGGTAAATATATTATTTTTATTATAACTCCGAAAAAAAGATAAATATATGATTATAGTAATTAAGGAAAAAGATAAGCACAGATGGGTGGGCACTAGATAGATATCTTTTGGGGAAGAACCAGCTAGTTTTCAGGTAAGGTGTCTCCTGCCTCTATGACATCTCAAATTTTTTTATTTTTTTTTTATTGGAACTCACTACCATTGCCTAATTAATAAATTAATTAATGATACTTATCTTACCAATTTGGGTTAAGCTTCCAAACGATGCACAGGCTAATCTGATTAATGGTCTGCCATTATTCGGCGAAAGTTGAGTTCAATTTGGAATTGGGCATTATTGTTTTCTCAATAATTAATTTTACATCAATTAGGAAAATTTTCTAAATATAATTTATGCGTAAACAGTAAATTGTGTAAACAAGTGATGCTCATACTTTTAACTGTTCCTTCAATTTTGATGATGGTGCTCTTCATTGTGCTAGCTAAGCTAACAGATAGATACTCTTAATCATTGCACATGGTTGTTGGAGTTTAGTTCATTTAAGTCCCATTTTTCTCAAAGGAATGTACTAAAATAGAGTATATATGATCTGTTTCATCAGTTGATTATGATAATTGTTTGTAACGGTGATGTAAATACTCAAATGGGACCTGCTGCCATCTCATTAAAAAAGAAAAAAAATAAAAAATGTGATGTAAACACTAAATGCAACGTTATATCATGATGGGTATGGTGTGATGAAAATAAAACGTTTTGCTTTAAAAATGAACTTCAATGATGACGATGGTGACGTTGCAATGCAAACTGCTCTTAATTGGATTAAGCTTTTGCCCTAAAAAGAAAAAAATCATGCTTTCCCAGCTAATGCATTGTTTGTCCGGAAAAATTACACCAACCACATTTCTTGGTATAGAATGTTTCCCACTAATTTGATCCACGCAGTGATGTGATTTCCTCTTGGTTCTGCATTTCTGTTCTTCATCATCAGTCATCACTTGATTGTCTCGAATGGTATCTAAACATTGAAGGTACCCAGTCCCGGAACAGAGGTCCCAGCCCCAGCTGGATTCCTCGCCATGAAATGGACAATTTTCCAAGCACTAATAGAGATATATAGAACCGATAGATAAATATGAACCGAAAGCAGGGTACAGCACGTGCAGGCAATTCTACATACAAAAGGCCGTCTCTCATCTCATCTCAAAGGATAAAATATTGCTACAATAAAATCTACAACTGCTACCTAAACAGTGGAATTAGGAGGGGTGATGCCTTTCTCAATGTAATACTGCTTCTCAGCATCCGCAAGTCTCGTCTGGAACATACTCCATTCCCTCCTGCACCTCTCTCTCACCTAATTACAAATACAATTTCACACAGTCAGCCAAAAATTATATATATATAATTCGATTTTAAAGATAGCAGTACTGGGAGTGCAGTTCAAAGTTACACCCGCCTACTTATTTACATGTAAAGACAACAAATGATTAAGAAGTTCAATATGCCACAAAGGCAAGCAACCTATCTTATTTGTTCAATGAGGTCTGCAGTTCAACCAACTCCAACACTTTGGGTCCTTTCCATAAGGAAAAACCCCTAAAGAACATTTACATGACAGGCAACTTAAATCACAGGAAATCATAAGAACTACATACAGATGTCATGAAGAAAAATCTTTAGCAATTCAATTCCAGTTATTTGAGTATGTATAATAGAGCAATTCTGCTATGAATCCGAAATTTTGATAGTTGTTGTAATTAGGACCTTCGACCACAGTCTGAATGTTTTTTACAATACAAATTCTATGTTTCTGCACTGTCAGTATGAGGGTGCAGTAATTAGGACAGGGGTACAATTAAACAACATCTATCCAAAATTCCAGAAACCATATAAAAGTTTGTCTTGAATAAAATTTTAATACAGGCAATAGATAGTACTCACCCCCTCCCACGGTGCTCTTCCTTTCTCAGCTTGGCCCTAGAAAAAGTGAAAGTACAACGAAATGTTAACGAAATCTATGAATCTTCAACATGACATTATAGGAATTATTCTCCTTCAGGAAGACTTACCTGGTTCCCGAGAGAAGGAACCACTTGATGAACGATCCATTGTGCATCAACCACTCCTATCTTCTCATGTGCAGGCTACATTTTGTAAAAATGCGGTATACAAATAAAAAGATCAGTACAGAGCTTTGTCAAATCAAACTTAAGATTGAAATCCTAAACCCTTCTCTCTTTATCAAGCAGAACACAGTCACTTATTTGCTTCTATACACACCAAAAAGGCATCAAACTATATAATGTTTTTAGTAGATAAAGCCTCCTTGGTATATGGCCTACTTTATTTCTTACATAAACATTGCGATGTATCTAATATAGCATTACAAAAAAAGAAGCAATGTTCTTATGAAGTCAAAATTCAGAGAATATACCTCAACACACTTCCTAAGAGCAAAGTCAAGACCCCACCCATGAACAAGGTCATTCTGCATATAAAAAACATATACTTAGATTGTTAAAAAAAAAAAATGACTATTTAAACATTAGATGTACACAGAAATTTTAAAGGGAAAGGATCACTTGACGACCTTGGCAACCACGCTCATATAAATTCATTGAAACATCTTAAAAATAGAAAATCCTTTACAAACATGTTCTTATACTTATAGATTAATTTGTGTTTCAAATTTCATTAAATTACCATACAATTTTGATGGTTCCTGATGGAGTATCAAATGACACTCAAATTGAATGAAATTTGAAATGCAATCAATCTATAGGTATATGAACATGCTTGTAAAAGATTATCCATTTTTTTAATTTTTTTATTTGAATTTATTTGAGAGTGGTTGTCAAGGTTGTTAAGATAAATAGTTGTCAAGAGATCTCTACCCAAATTTAAAATATACAGAGAGAAAACTATGGCTGGACCTGGATCAAATGCCATACACAGCGCCATGCATCTCTTGAGAAAACAGTTGCCATTATCTCTACAAAGCTGCATATCAGATTCAATTAATTAAAAAAATATCAAATGACCATGCACCGGCAAGAACAAATTAATAGGTTTTGGAGAATAACACAATGACTGGTCAGTTAGGCTGAAATTTTAATCAATGATTTACAATTAAACCACACTACTGCATTAAGTTTCAACAAACTTAGATCATACTTTCTGTGAAATCATTGGAAGAACCAAGAAAATAAGCTTTTGTAACAAAGGAACCCCGTCAGCTTACAAGTATGAATGAACCTTAAGTATCTATATGCAACAAGATAGCTCAAGTCCCGGAAAGTACAATTACTTCAAACTTATCAAGCATCAAAATAAATAAAAAATAAAAAAAAAAAGTAAATTGCAGCCTTACGCAGCACAAGGTGGCAGATGAGGATCACTGCACCATCCTGGCCTCTCCTCTGTTTCCCTACAAAGATTAGAAGAAGTAAACAATCAGAATATGGCTTTGCACCACAAAGAAATAATAATTTACTACACTTGTCGAAACCCAAAATTTTCTAATTGGTAATTAGTATGACCGATTGTCCAATCCCCTTTCCTAGTGGTTGCACAAAATTATCACCACATTAACCGGGAAAGTTAACAGTCAAGCCAAAAAATCCCTCGACAAACAATTTGTACCAACTAGACATGCCTCCTTTCCGCTCAACCTCATTTTATACAATTTGAAATCTGAGAAAAGGTCTTACCAAAATAAACGTAGGGATCCGATAACTATTTATCTTGACAACCATGACAACCAATCGCAAATAAATTCATAGAAAATCTTAAAATGGACAATCTTTCACAAACATGTTCATATACTTATAGATTGATTGTATTTCAAACATATTCAATTTGAGTGTCATTTGATACTACATCAAGAATCATTAAATTTAGACACAATGATTCTCGATGGAGAATCAAATGATAATCAAATAAAAAGAAACTTGAAACACAATCAATCTGTAAGTATATGAACATGTTTGCGAAAAAATTTTCATTTTTAAGATATTCTATGAATTAATTTGAGATTTGTTGCCATGGTTGTCAAGATAAATACTTCTCATGGGATCCCTACCCTTAAAATAAATGGCACAGTGCACAGTTGACATATTACTTTTGCTCCCATAGCACCGATTATAACAGTTTTGCAAATTGGAAACCTTTTGGTGTAATTTGACACAAAGTCACAAACCCTAAAAATATTGCATGGCCACTAGTATAAAATTAGCATAATGTCATCGATCAAAAGAAATATATAACAATTAAACATCTCACTTGTGCACCTCACGATCGCCTCTTCTTTTGGTCATTTGCCAGGTCAACCCTTTGTTAGGCTCCAATCCAGGCTGCGAAATCTCAAGTCCATGTTTCCTCACAAGCTTAATGTACCTAGAAAATAAGCAGGAGGAAATAAAAGACGTGGCAACAAAATATTTTGTAATGGTAAAAATACTAAAATTGGAGTAAATTGAAGAGCCTTACTCCTCTGCATTGAAATGCTCAACTCCTAAATCCTCATCCCAGATAAATATATAGTCATATGGAGCAACTATATCAGGATGCAAAAATCTCTTTGCATACCACCTTCAGAAAAGACAACAAAAAGGTCTAAAATGTAAGAAATGATTTAAGGAACAAAGTGAATACACTAAAATATGTTCTGCTGAACTTTATTAATGGAGACAAGATAAATCTTGCCATAAAGGGCATATCAGGTGATAGCTAAAGATTGATAAGAAGTTTTCACTAATGACGAGCTGTGCTATATATATTCTTGAGATTATGACAACTCACCATTTAGTTTGCTTCCTGGCACTGACATGTATGGCCCTTTTGGACCATTCCAAGTCTTCCCAATCGCTAGCACGGCCATCATAGTGAAACAACAGAATTGTGAAATTCTCAGAGAACTGCACCGGTAATAGATAATTAGAGAACAAAAAATTTAATATCAAAGTATGCTATTGAATATAGTTGTGTCATCGCTTTACTTTAAGCAGCACAATTATAAGCTAATATATAAGAATATTTATAACATGAGTATAGGTAATTGAAGCAGTTAAAATCCAATGTGAGGATGTTGCAGTCTAGGATTAATCTTTATTTCTCAATTGGTTCAGAAGCTTATTTAGCCAACTAAAAAGTAATTGCATTGCTCATCTTAACAGAATAAATGTACAACGGCCAAACTGAACAACTAGTTTTTGAGACAATTAAGTAATAAGTGTATCATGGGCATTCAAGATACTTATTGTTTGGTAGAGTCACCTATGTTTTCACTGATATTTAGCAGGGGTACATAGAAGCAACAGAAATGATTCCAAAAGGAAATTTATGAAAAGGAATATTAAGATTTTCTAACTCAACAAAAAAAAAAAATGCATTTTGAAGAATACAAGCTTACCTTTTTAACAGCTGCATCAATATTCGCTTTCTGACCATAACCAACTGTGAATGTCACAAGGTATTTCTGTCTGATAGTGAGATCCTGTTCAGGTATTATATATAAAACATTTTGTAAGATAATAAAGTGGGAACTTATCTATACCACAACGCACAAAGATGAATTTATGCAAAGTTGAATGAACTAGAAGTGTATTGCAGTTACTTTATTTCTCCCTGTTTGTGATGGTCTGGTAATACGAGGAAAGTTCAACAACAAATTGGGGGCGGGGGAATCAATTAGTATGGTAATAAAAAAGAGAACATCATTGATTGTTTTCAACTAGCCAAGGATTCTGTTGCAGCTATTTTGCTAATCTCATACCTTCACCAGAAAAATATATTTACTATGTTCCTTTCTCTCTCTCATTATTTTCCTTTCCCTTTCGTGTTCTGTGTTTGCACATGCCACTATTTTCATGAGTCATGCATGCATACTGAAACATGTCTTCACAAAAATAAACTATAGCATGGGAAAAGTTTTTTTTTTTTTTTATAATTATTTTTCTTCACAAACCTCAGTAGGCTCACCCCACAATCTGCGTTGATAAAAGTCAGATTCTGAGGCAACAATACCAGGTGGCAGCATCTCAGCACCTCTAGGGTTTGTAGGAACATATATCTGTAGCAAATAGAGAAAAAAGTTAATTAGATTATCTACAGAACAAACCATATAGGTAAATTAATCCCAAGTTAAAAGAAAACACAAAAGAATATGAGAAAAAAAAAAAGAAGAAGAAGGATATTGATAAAAGCCAAGAACTATGTCGAAAAATCAAAACAATATAGTAATAAATAGATCAAAAGATATATCTAACTTTTTTTTTCAGTCATAATTCATATTAATTGCAAAACAGTAGATATTGAGACAATCCTTATAACACTTGCTTATACTTAGAGGTTATTGTGATTACCAGAATTAAAAAATAAAAACAACCAAATAAAATGATCAGCAATAGAAAAGGTAGTATAAATACTGGTACATGTTCTTAATACAATCTGGTTAAGACACATCATTGGTTTGATTAGTGTACAGGGCATTGTCTGACCTAACCACTTCTTAGAACTCTGGTATTTGGTTAAGATAATTAAGCTACAATTTGAATTATCTTCATATACTTACTAATGTGTTAAAAGTTCCTGCATGCAAAAAAAGAAAGAATCAAATTTATAAATAATAAATATCCAGATTTGCTAAATCACGCATCAGTGGACCAGGCTGGTCCGGTGGTCAGCTCAGTATTAGATGGGTCCAAAGTCCAAACAACAATTTTAAAGTCACTAATGTCAACCTGAGTGAATGCACTTCACAGCCACCCCAATTAGACCAGTCCAGCTATAGAAAGATCAAGGAAAGAAACCTAAAAGGGAAAAAAAAAATGCTATACATTATAAACTTTAAAAGAGAGGGGAACCTTTGGAATTTCATTTGGGTCAGATGAAATGTTGCGTTTGTGATTGTTCGCTGAACTCCATGCATGGTTTAGCAATGTCTGAGTTGTGATGCCAGAATTCCTATCCTCTATGTATGAAATAATGCTGGAAGGAAAATGAAGCTGCAATGACATTGACAAAGTAGTGTGTCATAAAAACAGAAGTACTAACAACAATCACGTGCTTACACACTTCCTACAAAAGCCTTTTTAAAATTCGAACTTGCAATTATTCACCTTATTTGCAGAGAAACAGAATTTTGGCTTTCAAAAAGATGTATTTTTTAGCACACAGGAATCCAATTTAAGTGACAAGGAAAAACTACTGTTGCCTTTAAGCAAAAAAAAAACTTCGTTTTAGTACACAGCACCTAATTTAAATGGATCAGGGGCAGTCTAATATATTATCCTTTGACCATTTCCACTCGGATCATTTTGACTTCATCCTACATCAAATCTCAGTGGTAGCATTTGCACAAAACCATCATTCATTATCTTCCCATCAAAAAGGTGATTACAGACAGGAATCTGACTAGCCGAGCAACAGTTTAAGGGAGACAAGAGATACCACTAACTTAGTAGGGAATGAACTTACTAGCCCAACAACAGGATCAAAATAGTCACAACTATGTTCTGGTGATAAAAATAAGGACATGCATTCATTATTTGTCCTGTCTATTCTCTAATACTAAATAGTAAATACCGAGTAAATGCCCGTATTAAAAATAGAGAGCAGTTTCTGAAGTACAAATTGCACGGTATTTGTTCAAATAATAGAAATTGTGGTTGCTATGTGCAACTCCTTTGTGTTAATTCTAACTTGATATCTGAGTCATGATTACGATTTTACAATTTAATGCAAGGAGAATTAATAACCAGGTCAGGTTCAACTGACATCTGACAGACTAAATTGGCAATTGGCACACACCAATATTGTAATATTGTTGCTTTTATTTCTCTTATTCATGAATTTTTTGACATAGTTTCGTATCAGAACCACTCAAACTGTGAAATGAACCAGACCATATCAGTACAACCGGTTTAAGAGAACCGGTTAAAGTTAAATCTTATCTATACCTTAGTAATGCTAACAGTAGGAAAAGATATGCCAAATAAGTAGCCCAACATGACTCCAATTACTGCAGAAAATATGAGCCGCATTGTCTCATTTGGTCTCAACAATCCACTGCCAATCAAAAATTGAAAAATATGACAAATACAATTATTCTATAAAGATAGCAAGTACCATCTAAAAATATTTAATTTAGATTCTTATTGGCTTGATTTAAGTTTAAATGGCTCATATATCTGAATTATGGATGGGTGCAGTTCTGGTTAAGACATTTTTTACGCAATTGAACATTTGAGTTACGAAACCTCTGATTACATTAACTGCAAGAACATGAGTCAATTTGGAATATGCAACATCTATTTGATGCCAAGAGGTGAAGTGTGTACTATAAATTCATAGTTATTTGGGCCTGAAAGAAAGTTAAAAGAGTTGCGGCTTAATATATTATAGCAAAAAAATATTAGGGAACCAACCCTTCTGGTGAGGAACTGTACTGGCAGTAATAAACCAGATTGCAAATGTTGGCCAAAATGAAAGAGAAATTATGCACACGTAAGAGAATCCATTGAACAGCATGCGATGAATTGCGTACCTCCGGCCTAAATTTCCTATGAGTTTTGCCATCTGTTTGCAGTTTCAAAAATTCACACATAGACAAACTTTTCCGACACCAGTGCTCTTTAAGACAGGTACCACTCCTAATAATCTCAATTTGTCGGTTTCAAACAGTGCCAGCCCTGATATCTCCAATAGAGGCACAAAATCAGCAGGTACTGATCTGCGAATATAAAGAAAAAGAGAAGGAAGAGCAGATTTAGATTCTGAAATAGAAGTAATCAGATCCTCATGCAAGAAAATAATTATAATTGGCACCGCATTGCTGACAATAAACTAGAACAAAATTGCAACAATTCAATTCAAATTTGAGAATATGAGTTCTTAACCTTGGCTATGAAAAACCAACAAACAGTTGTAGCAGAAACACCACTAACTAACCATAGCCTACCTACTAGATGGTGCTTCTCAAATCTCACTCGTTCATCTCCAAACAAATAAATGGGTTGTGGGGTGGGCATATTTATGAAGAAATTCATTGGTTTACCAACAAATTCTGACAGTTAAAAGGTACATACATGATGGTCATATTTATTGACGGCTGTAAATGATTTCATGGTAAAATTGTACAACTAAACCCCCCCTTTTCACCCCCCAATTCATGTTCACCTCCCAATTCAGACTTGCATTGAAAAGGAGAGCGCTTTCTTCTCTTAACAACAATTAACAACAACCAACAATCAACAACACAAAGAGGAGTAAGAACAAAACCCTAGCAGCCGAATTATGTCCCAATTAGAAGTACCCAAGATGGGCAAAAAAGAAGGAAATTGTACCTCGGCGGAGACGGATGGAAAGAAAGAAAGGATTTTGATTTTGATTTTGATTTTTGTCGTTGGGAATTTGTTGGGGAGGAAGGAGTTCGTTTTAAATGGATGTTTTGTTTGACAGCTTCTTCTTCTCTCGGTTAAAAAAAAGTTTGTTGGGTGGTTTTGGTTTTGGTTTTCTTTCTTGCGCTTGATTGATTTTATAAGTAGGTGAGAAGTAATCTGCAGAAGGAATTGGGGAAAAGTAAAACCAACCGGAAAAGAGATGGATGGAAGGTCGAATCATAATTCATAAATACAAGTTTCTTTTAAAGGGCAAAAAATATATGCTATTTACGGCAAAAAATAATTTTATTCCGAATATTACAAAATTTTTTTTTTTTTTTGTTTAGCTTCTAGTTAGTTAATTTTATTAATTTATTTGCATGAAGTAAGAAAGATAATAGTATTTATTTATTTAGAAATATTATTATACATTTAGTTTCGTTAACGAATGTATGATTGTAAATATTATGTTAGATATGCATAGTAAATTCTTTAATGTAAATAGTGCCTCCTTTTCACTATGTTCAAAATTCCATTTTCCATGTTAATTAGCAATTTTGCTAACTTAATAACTGTTGTTTTTTTTTTTTTTCTTATACAAGACACGAGACTTTGTCTTTGTGAAAAAAAAAAGTTTGTATTACAATGCAATTCATTAGTAGGAGTAGGGCTAGCAAAAAAAATTCATAGCTCGTAATTTGCTCAAGTTCGATTTAGCGCGGCTCGATTTTTTCTTGATTCGATTCGGATTCAATCCGTAATAGCTCGATATATAGTAATTTGCATATTTTTTGAACTATTTTGTCAAAATTGTTGTAATAATATAGCTATTTTATTATTTAATTAACAAAATATTTATTTTATTGTTAAATTAATAAAATATAATTTTTTAATCATAATTTATTATAAAATTAATAAAAATAGAGATAATCTATTGATATTATCAAAGAAGAAAAAAATAATATACTTATTTAACTCTAATTATCTATAATAATATGAAAAATAAATATAAAATTATAATAATTGAGCTCGTATGGAGCTCAGAGCTCAATTCGAGCTCGAGCTAGTTTGATTCGGTTTAGCTCATTAGTTCAGTTTAGCTCCAGCTCGATTCGGTTCAAGTTCGATTTAAATCAAATCCGATTCGATTCGAATCGTTTACAGTCCTAACTGTAGGAGTAAGCATCAAACAGCTGGATTATGAAATACAATATTCATATTTAGCTTGGTATTTTAGCAATTATGGGCTTATGGCTGACAAAATTTTCTTCTTAACATTGAAATGGAGATACTTTGCGGTCAGTATGCCCAAAAATTTACCATTTACAAATTTCACGGAAGTTAACGAGTACTGCAGATCTGTAATGTAATGCAGTTATAAACTTATAATAGTGAAAACAATAATAATGACATAAATCAGTGGTATGAGAATTGAGAAGCTTGCGGTCCAGACTCCAGAGTTTAGAGTCCAGACCGGGCGTGAGGCCACCAACAAAAGATTGCAGTAATAATGAATTAATGATCAACAACAACTCATCTTTGGCACTTACTTGTACAGTTATATTATATACAATGGATTATACTCGTATCTGATGGTCCAAATTTTCCAATAAAAAAAAGTGATCTGAAATGGCCTACAGGCCCAGGTACTCTTGCCTTTTGCTTTTACAAGACCCTCCTTCGCTTTTGCACAACTTAACAAATGATGGATGTAGTATTGTATATTGTAGGGAGAAAAGGAAACCTTTTATGTGGGCCAATTATTACTTCATGGGCTCACTTCTTTGGGTAACTTAATTATAACCGAGAGTCCATGTGACAACTTCAAAAATGTAAATAATTCATTTTGCTGCGATTATAATAGGGGTAATACCACCACACCCCCTAAACTATCACCTAGTGACAAGTTGCCTCCCAAACTTTAAAATGTGACAAACACCCCCCTAAACTATGTATTTTGTGACAAACACACCCCCATTAGTTAATTAACCCTTTAATGATCCATTTTGATGTGTCAAAAGACTAAAATGCCCTCGTATGTTTGTATCACAATATTTAATAATTAGGCTTAATTTCTTATATACCCCTCAACTTAACCTCATTTTCTTAATTCTCCTCCAACTCTTCATTATATTTTATTTACCCCTCAACTTCTAATGTTCTTTCTTATTTACCCATAAGACAAATTACAACAAACATCTCACATTAAATTTGAATATTTCCCGTTATACCCTTCTTCTCCCTCTAGCTGTTTCTCCATTGCAAGTAATAAGTCAGGTTGGTTATTGTGGCTGAGTCTGTTTAATTTTCTGCGACTACATATGATTTCCGATTTTCGGTTTTAAATATGCGAAATGTGTTATATTGCTAATTTGCTAACTCGAAACTCAACTAAAATTTCGGAAGATAGACCAAACAAATGACCATCTCATTGGAGGCCTTGCACTCTCAGACTTGGACAAACTTACTTAGTCAACCAGACAACCACTGTAACAAAATTTCCTTCTTTACTATGTATGCAAATTTCATTTTTTTTTTTCATACTATCCGCAACATGTTTAAAATATTGGAAACTAGTTAATTTAATAAATCAAATTGGTTGTGCCAAGTCAGAGGTGGTAGATTGTTGGGTCGGGTCAAGTTTGACTAGATAGAAATGTCAGGGCGAGTCCGGGTCGAGTCGGATATCGAATTGAAGGTTGGTGGCATTTTTCCGGGTCGGGGTCAGGTTGGGTATTGAGTTGAAGTTTGTTAGCATTTTTTCTGGTCGGGTCGAGCGGATTTTTCGGGTTTTATCAAATTTTGCACCTCTATTTCTGGGTCGGGTCAGGTTCGGGTCATCCTGACTTTCCCTAGCTAGAACAAGGGTCGGGTCGGGGTTGGGTCAGTCTCACTTTCCCTGGAACACGGGTTCGGGTCGGGTCAGATCGGGTTTAGGTCAGTTTGACTTTTCTTGAAACTCGGGTCGGATCGGGTTTTGTGTCGAGCAGGTTATTCAGGTCGGGTCAGATTTTACCACCTCTACGCCCCAAGTAGCAGCCACCAAATGGAAGAAAAGAAATGTAAAAGCCAAGTGTGGCAAATTGAAAATAAGAGGAGTGCTGAACATAAGTATTTTCTTCTTAGTTCCCGGTTGCAGTAACAAACAAGTGTATCAATCAGATATGGGCAAAAGGAAACGAAGGGCAATTTTGTCTTAGTTATAGAATTTAGAAGATAAGTTGTTGATTTAATTATTATAATACAATAATTTTAATTAGAAGGGTAAATAAGAAAGACTTGAAATGAGTTAAGGGACAAATAAGATATAACCAACTGTTGAGGGAGAAATAAAAAAATGAGGTTGAGTTGAGGGGTATATGAAAAATTAAGCCTAATAATATATAACAATGTATGTTACATGGAATTTTATTTTACAAAAAATCTAGATTTACCTAAAAGTATATAAATTAATCAGAATTTTTTTATTATTATAATAAATTTTGCGTTCAATTTTTTGTGTGTTTGTTTTAAATGCGTTAATTTAAATTTTCCTAATACATATATTTCATCAATAATAATAATATAATACACTACTTTTATAATTCTATTGAAAATGGTAAATATTTTTTAATTTGACAATGTTGTATTTTTATTTTAAAATAAATAAAATGACATCACTTTTCAGTTTTTTTAAAAAAAATGTTTTCAGTTTATTGTGTAACTATATTTTGTCTATAATGATAATCTTAAAGTGTCAAAGAAAATTGAACTAGAAATGATATACCAAATTAAATTATTGTGAATATTTATTGAATGGTGGCATAAACACACAAGACATAAACTTTGATTTTTTGTTCTTAATTTATTAGGATTTTTCGTAAAATAAAATTCCATACAACATAAATACTTTAAATATATTTTGACACAAACATACAAGGGCATTTTAGTCTTTTGACATATCAAAATGGATCATTAAAAAGTTAATTAGCTGGTGGGGGTGTGTTTGTCACAAAATACATAGTTTAGGGAGGTGTTTATCACATTTTAAAATTTGGGGGCCAACTTGTCACAATGAGATAGTTTATGAGGGTGCGGTGGTATTACCCCTTTATAATATGTATTACGAGTTCATGACCAACGCTATGCATTTATATACCCAACTTGATCATCTTTTGCTTACAATTTTGCAACAACTTGAACAGTTGTTATTTTACTTTTCTTTTAATGTAATCACCCAATAAACATTTCAAATCCAGATCACAATCAGTCAATAACAGAGACCTAACACTGAAATCCAATTATCAACGGAAAGGAAAGATACCCCAACAATTTGCATCTCATACACTGGATAAAGTTCAACGATTCAGATTCCATTACAGACGCTTTTTAGTGCTTCATATATTAATGCTGAAAATGTCTCATCTTTACAAGAAATCATGATCTCATTGCTCTTTACTTCGATCAAAGCCTCTTCTGGCTTTTTGACACAAACACAAAAATCACAATTCTCGTTGCGGACAATCGAACCATCGATTTCTTTCTCATTCAAGGCTTGCATTAAGCTATTAGGGTCCACATTACCCCAGTGCAGTAACAGTTTAGCTGACATGTTCAGTGGTTCACCGGGAAGAGCCAAGAAATATACACCTTTTCTTAGGACAAGCTTTCCCTTCAATCGAGCAGCAGCCATGTTCTTTTCTGAATACTTTCTAGGTTGCAGCTGAAATGCAAGGTCAGTAGCCAAATAGGCCTCAAGTTCATCTTTTAAACTAGGGATGCGTGTGATTTCGTTCTTGAAATAGTAGATGATCTTGTATAACTCATTCTCTTTTATTGCGCATTGAGAACTCAAACTTTCAGGCAACTGCAAATAGGGACAGAAGAGATTCAAAATTTCAGAAGCCACATTTCATTTCATGCCAGACTGTTTTATTTTTTTATTTTTATTTTTTTCATTTTAAGAACTTTGAAGCTTCTTCACTCCTTGAAGTTGACAAGTTAGATTAAACACAAAACGAACCCTATAGGAAGTTCCTCCGTACCTGTTCCCTTCTTTTTAATACAGAAATCAAAGCTCCAATGTGTTAAAATAGCCAAGAATAACCATCAGTGACTTTGGAAGCGAATACAAGATGGCTCAGGTTGAGGAAAGTGTAGAATGGTTTACACTTAAAAAAATAAAAAGAGACTAAGATCTATTTTTAAGGGGAGGGATCAAATGACAATGACGATCTTGACGATTGAATTCAAATAAATTAAAAAAAGATAGAAAAAAAGAATTATAGATGTATTCTTGAACTTAGATTGACACTGTTTCAAATTTCATTAGTTTGGACATTGTTTGACAGCTCATATAAATTTTGTGCAAAGTTCAATGTTTCTAATTTTAACAATCTTTATGGGCTATCAAATATGACTCAAAATCACTTGAAACTTAAAACATGGGTCAATCTACAAGTTCCAAACATTTCTATAAACCTTTTCCATTTTTACAGTGTTTTAAATATTTTTTCATTGTTTTCTAAATGTCCATTGTCAAGATTGTCAAGATAAAAAGTGTCACTGGATCCCTCCCCTTTTCCAATTTACATCCTATATACCTAATTAAAAACGAACTTAATGATACAATGGTAACAAAAGGGGAATGTACCAGGACAAGCTTTGGCTGCAGCATGCGAAACAATGAATTTACCTTCTTCGTCCTGAAACAAAAGGAAGAAAACACCATCAGCTTTACGTCTATAAATACCAGATGGAACTCAATACAGAAATATATTACTGACAGAAACAAAAGAATCAGCATAGTATTTTGACAGATTCAGCATTTTGACCAAGATATGACTGGATATGCAAGAAATCAAAGACCTTTACAGCAATCCATATTAAAAGTAGCAGCAGCTACTACAATTACTAACATTTTATCAATACTATTATCAAAATGCAGCAAACAATAGAAACATGGAAACAGTGGGAAGTGACATACTGGATACCAGAAAGGAAGGAGCACTGAAGGACCTTTATTTTCAACGGCTTGAAAGGCATCAGTGCCAGCTCAGCAGGCATCCCTTCCTGAAAATGATAATAATAATGTTTCAGGAATGTCCAGAATTGCTTAAATTGTTGAACTTAATTGTTGGCAGTACTGCAATAATTTGAGAAAAGCGTAGCAACTGAACATACTTCTAGAATAAGGAGTGATCTAGGATCAGAATGCCAGCGACGGAGCAACTGAACAGCAGAACCAAGACGAAGACTCCAATGGGGGGATATTACTATGCATGGTTCCTTCCAATTTTCCCTATTCACAAATTAGTTGAGACATTAATGCATTTTTTCTTACTTTAATTTTTAAGAAATAGCAAATAATAGAGATGACGGTAATGATAGAAAGCTGTAGCATTAACTTCTTAGATATTAACCATCCTTCTTATGAGTTCAATTGTTTAATTTTTGTTTTGCAGTAAGGCTGGTTGTATTTGTTTCTTCTTATAAGTGAGCTTCTTATTTGGTACCAAGGAGGGTTCATTTTCTAACAACCACATGCAAGATAGCATGAGGTGGCATATTGCCTCGTTAATTTTTTTAATTGTCTGGATATACAGGAAACAATTTAAACATTCATTTTTGCAAAAATGTAAATCTAAATGGATAATTAACCATTGTATGAGGGCAACCAGATAAAAAAAAATAAGAAATTTACATAACAATTATAGAAGTCGGATACCATATTACTTACAACAAGTCACTACAATATAAGAAGGGATAGGTAGTAACTATGCCCTCCTTGATTAACTCCACATGGCGAAACAACGACTCCCCAGAGAATAGCTAAGAGACACAATGTTTTTCTATTAACATTCGCTGTCAAATATGCAGTTAAATATAAACTGATCAAACAATTTGTGCAATTAACACTGACTCTAACAGTTTAAGTAGCATTAATAAATCAAAATTTCCAACATAATCCCCCCTAGTCAATACAAACATGGAAATTAATCAAAAAAAAAAAAAAATTGAAGCGAGGTTGGTCAGAGTACAGGACGAAAAAAAGTACTATGAAATGATTGAGACAGTATGATAACTACTAGCCAAAAAGAACTAAAAGATATTAGTTATAAAAAGTTTTGAACTATTTTAAGGATTGCAATTCTGTATATAGCAATAGTATAGTAAATTTTCTGCATTTATTATATAACCAGTTTACAAAAACAATTCAAAAAATTATTAATATCAAAAACGACAGATCAATGAATGGCAGCATACAAACATCCTGTGAAACAACCTATCACATCCATGTATATTCAGATACAGATTATGTAATAAAACTGGTCCTGTACATGGTTTTCTGGTCAAGGGGTCACTTAGCTAATAATATAAACACCATCTGGCCCCTACATGTTCATACATTTCATGCCAATATAGCAAGGTACATGACTTACCTTTTCTTGACGCTTTTTACAGAGCCATTCAGGTACAGAGTTTGTCAACGCCAAAGTCTCTTGGGCTGCTTCCGAAATGATATATATCGGTACCTAGATATACATGAAATCTTTCAGCCCCAAAGGAAGGCAGTAGACAAAAATGCAGACACAAGTACATATGAATGCATGCCTCATTATCACATTCAACAACAAATTGGAAGCAAGATAATACACAAATTTTAAGAACACATCATGGTTATCTCTAATTTGTTCCTCTCAATTGTTCCATTTAGATTAAGAAGCCTTCAAGATTTCTATAACCAAATTCTGGCCAGTGTTATAGCATTGTAATGCAATCCTTACAATTCTGAGCTCAAAATAACCCTAATTCAATCCAATCAAAACCAATTCAGCTAATATCTGGAATATACCGTTAGTTGTATTTGTTTTAAGCATCAAATGTGAAACTGAATATCACATGAAAGGTTACAAGAAAGTGCTGAGTATTTACAATACTTGTCCATATATATACCTTCATTTTAAGAGAGCCTAGGAAGTCACAGATATTTTCCAGAAGGGATAAAATTACCCCACAACGGCCTGAAGGAATCAGAACTGAACCTCCCTCTTTCACCGAATTGACAATGCATGAACATATGAAACGCATCTTGTCAGCCTCCTCCTCAAGTTCATCGGAAGCAGTTAACTCTTCCAAAGATTGATCAACACCCTCCTCACTATTTCACAAAAATGAACCCAGTCAAACTACACTAATGGAATTCGACAGTTCAGTACAAATTATAAAGAAGTGTTTGCAAACATACAATTCTCCAGCTCAGTCTTTTGCAGATGACAGTCAGATTAGTTTTGCATTGCAGACAATTACTCTCTCAATTTTGCAACTGACACAAGAAGTAATAAGACAGTGCATGGTTATCAAAAGTTGATAACTCTGCTCCGACTAACAAGTCATAATTTTGACAAACATGAACTAAGCTAAAAAACAAATAATTAGACCTTAAATGCGGCAATCCGACTATCTGCTCCATAAAAGGAATGAGAGGGAGAAAATCACAAAGAAGAGGTAATTAGTCAAGTCAACCTTTATCAGATACTTCTGTGTAGTGATATATTGGTTTGTTAAGGAAAACCAAGGTAGGATTTCACATGAGAATATCCATGTCTTCCTGGAAATTTTGATAAAGCACAGTGCATGATTTGCAAAAGCTCATCTCTGTTCTGTCCATAAGAATGGACTGGTCAAGCTATCACAATTTAGACAAAAATTTTATTTGATGTCCTTGGCATGGAATAATTCAGTTTTTTGAAGCCTCTTATAGGAAGAATATGAACAGCTTTTAGCATCAGCAATAACAAGCACTTCAACTTTTGTAACGTGTTTGCATTTTGCCTAAATGAGGATTCTATCGTTCATGATGGCGGAAAACATTTTTTTCAGTAACAATAGTGGTATTTCAAAAACTTAGGCACAATAGAGGACAGTAAAATTTCACGCCATCTGGTCAATTAATTAAAGTCATATATACGGTAGTTGTTTGTGAAATTTCAGCAACTAAATTGTCTATAAATGAACACCACTCTCATTCAGTTATTGTTTGGAGTTAAAAGGCAAATACAGCATGCACACAAAAAGTTAACTTACACCTAATTAGTTCCACGTTCCAACATCCAATTTCCCAGAAAGATAAGCATTACCATGTACCAGCCGGGATAATTCATCAGTTCAGAAATGACAAGAATTACTCTTTGTCAACCCCAAAGTAACTACAATACAAAGAAATAATATCAAAAAACATAAAGTACCTCAAAGCATGTCTATTAGCATTCTCTTCATCAGAATCCGTGCAAGTAAGAGATGAGAAATCAGAATATATGACGGCATCGTGCCTTGTTAGTGAATGGTAGTCGAACTCCATTGCATGGACCGGTTCAAATACCGAGCTCGACAGATATACAAAACTCCCTTTGGGACTCTTTATTGACCAATTGCAACTGCCAATTTCCAAACCCGAACTTAGCGCCTTGATCACCAATGTGTCATTGAAACACGCCTCTTCACCCAGCCTGAGAGGCTGTATCTTGTCAATACAGTTCTTTATATCGCCTGCACTGTCGCATGATATATCTTGTTACAGGATATTTGTTCATAAAATTGCGATAGGAAATCCACATACATATACATAGATACAAAATGTCTGTGTTTAAAATCAAGAAAACCTGTAAAGAGGCATCCAGCCACTGAGCTCCTCCCTTTCCTCTCCCAAGACAACTCTCCTGCACTCCGGCTGAAGCCCGTCGAGCTCAGTCCAGTTCATCCAGTCCGGCCGGCTCTTCTTATCCGGTCCATAGCACCTCACATACTCCGCGTGCATGGAGACCAGCTCCTCCATCATGAGACGGCCGAGCCTCACAGTCAGATCGGTCGCATAGATCTGCAACAAAGACTATGAATTATGAATTGTGAATTATGAATAGAAAAAAAGAGGGGAGAAATCAAAAGAGCGACCTTGGTGGAGGCAGAGAAGCCGGGGTTCCTGGTGAGAAAGGGGAGGCCGAGCATCCCCATGGGAGAGGAAACGAGCACGGCGTCGGGGTCCCAGAGGTGCAGGGACGCAACGGTCTTGTACCACGGCACGGCCTGGATGAGGGTTCCGTTGGCGTCGGAAGAAGAAGAGGTGCCTGGGATCGGGGGGGCAAAGACGGCGAGGGCGGAGAGATCGAGCGGGCAGTCGAAGAGGAGGGTGAAGCCGCAGAGCTGTAGCACCTGGCATGGCGGGGCGTAGAATCCCCGGCCTTCGCTGAGACATGTCTGCGATTGTGGCATAGAAGGAAGTTAGTTAGTTAGATAGGGTACTTTTGATGACAACAGTGTGCGTGTGAGAGGGAGAGCGTACCAACTTCATGGGATGGAAGGCGAGATCGATGGAGGGAGGAGGGATCAGGGAGGAGGGGTATTGCTATGGACTGGAGCGAGGGTTTAGGGCTTTGGGCGTCAAGGAGGTAGGGGTGTGTGGATAAAAATCTGGACCTGCTTTTCCGATCGGACGGTCAGAATCAATTGCCGCACCGATCTCAAAGTACTTCACCAACTTCAGTATTTTCTGCACGGATCTCAAAGCATGTCGGTGTTTTTCAACCGTCGGATCAAGAAAAGTAGGGCATGCTTTTCTAAAAATAAAAGCAGGGGATCCTGATCCGGGGTGTGTAAGTTAACAAGCTCAAGATTATCTTTGACTCGTTTAATAACCGAGCATAGCTGACTTGTTAAACTCGTTTATTTTTTATTTTTATAACAAAATTTTTTAAGTATGATATATCAAAATTTATATAAAAATAAATAAAATAACTAATAAAAATATGTTCTTACACATTTTACGTAACAGTTTTATACATAGAGTTAGACTATTATACTAACGTTAGCATTTCGGTCCGAAATACTAACGGCTCAAAATTTATGTTATCATGCCCGAAATCATGATTTATGGTGCTCAATAAATTCTTTATATGAAAATATTGGGGAATACAAAAATTTTTCATTTTTAGAATTTTTTAAGTATTTATTTTGAATTTTAGAAAAAGAGCTCATAAATATTAATAAAATATTGATGTTTGTACATGCTATTTTCAAAAATGCAAAACAAATACTTAGAAAACTCTAAAAATAAATTTTTTTTGTATTTCCAATATTTTCATATAAAGAATTTATTGAGCACCATAAATCGTGATTTCGGACACGATAACATAAATTTTGAGCTATTAGCATTTCGGTCCGAGATTCTAACGTTAGTATAATAGTCTAACTCTATACATTACATTATATGTTGTGTAATATGTTAATGATATATAATAAGAGCCATTACAAATTACAATTAGTAATAATTTATCGAGCCAAACAAGTTTAATTAGTCGAGCCATTAGCTTGACGAGCTTAACAAGCAAGCCTAATTCGAATTCTTTTACCGGCCCTAGTTCAAGAAGAAACCCAGGAAGTGATGAGTGATGAATGGAGGAACCAACAGAGCGGAGCCGGAGGAGCATTGTCTTCTGCCCTCCTTGAATGAATTATGAATGTACTAGAGGAGGGATTTTTATCCGCTGCCATAGTTGTGATGGCAGGATGCTGTCATTGCATCTATGATAGTGGGACCCACAATAAAAAACCCTCTTATTTACTGCAATCTCAGCCTTTCAAAATAATCTGACGGACTGAAATAACTATGGCAGCGTCCTGCCATCACTTTTATGGCAGCAGATGCTGACCCGAATGAGGAGCGCCTCACCTCACGTTGCTTCGGCAATGTCAATTGAGATAATTTGCATAAAATTATTAATTGTATGTAAATTCTTGTAACTCCCACTCCTATTTTTCAATTCTTTTCTTGAATTTATTGCTAAAATTTTTAAAATATTTTCAACTTATCTGTCCTCTTTCTAAATTGGATTATATTTAAATTTCCGGCTATGGACGTGTCAAATAATATAGTTGTAGATATGTCATATATTTCCAATTTGGAAACTTCTCTAAAGTATAATGTTAAAATAACTACTATCATGAACTGCTTACTCATTAAAAAATAAATAAATGTGCAATTGATAGTATTATAAGTCTAATGACAATGTTCTATTTGAAAAAATGATTTAAAGTGTTATAATCTTTGAAAGCTAAACTCATTACCACCTTTATGTTAATTTTTTTTTTCAATACCATGCAATTCCTTATATAGTTATCTAATAAAAAATTTTACTTTATATTATTTAAATTACACTAATGCTATTTAAATTCACTTAAATAGCATTCCTCAATTTAAAGTCTCTAACAATTTGTGTAACTTAGCTTAAATTGAAAGTGGATAAGACATTTAAAGAAAAATGAAGCTCATTAGGTTCTAAGTGTAAAGTTTAATAGAAAGTTCTAGACTCATTTGTTATAAATATGAATATGCATATATCTTATTCGGTTGCAAAGTTTAGTCAGCTCAAAGCTATTCCCGAAACAAAAACCAAAAAAAAAAAAAAAAATCAAGCTACTGTTGCCAACACTTAATACTGTAGAAAAACATGTCCAAGATTAAAATACTATAAGTTCCTATTAATTATTGTACCGGACAATAATGCCCTATAATCTTTTGTAGAGGTGGCAATCAGGTCGGGTCGGGTTGGGTCGGGGTCGGGTTAGTCTGACCAAGCAAAATTCGGGTTACGGGTCGGGTCGGGTAAGTGCTGGTCGGGTTTCGGGTGAGCTGTAACCGTCATTTATCGGGTCACGGGTCGGGTCGGGTCAATGCAGGTCGGGTTTCGGGTGAGCTGTAGTCGCCATTTATCGGGACATGGGTCGAGTCGGGTCAGGGCGGGTCGGGTTTTCGGGTCAGCAAGACCATCTTTTGATCGGGTCACGGGTTGGTTCGGGTCTGGCCGGGTCGGATCTCGGGTCCACAGGTGTCGCCTTTTGTTGGGTAAAGGATTAAGTTGGGTCGGGTCAAGTCGGGTTCCGATTCGCATTAGCTTTCGGGTCATCTGATCTAGTCTTGACCTCTCGAGTCATCTCTGGTTCTAGTCTTGACCTCTTGATAATATGAATTGATATGAGTTGATACATGTCATTTTCAATTATAGCTCAATCAAATTTGAATGCTCTTAAGATCATCTTTTAGGTCATCTGATCTAGTCTTGACCTCTTGATAATATGAATTGATATGAGTTGATACATGTCATTTTTAATTCTAGCTCAATCAAATTTGAATGCTCTTAAGATCAGATTGGGTCGAGTCGGATTGCACTGGTCAGACTGTTTGGGTTGTGTTATATGGGGTTGACTCTACTGTATCAGGTCGAGTCGGGTTTCGGGTCATCCAGTTTTGAGTTGTCAAGGGCTCGGGTAATTCGGGTTTAGGTCGGGTCCGATCGGGTTTCGGGTATGTAATCTAGAATAATATTGGGTCCCGGGTTGTCTCGGGTCGGGTCGGGTCGGGTTTCGGGTTGCCTAACTGCCGATCAAGTCGGGTCTCGGGTCGTCTTGGGTCAGGTCGGGTCGGGTTTCGGGTTGCTTAACTACCGTTCAAATCGGGTATCAGGTCAAACCGGGTCGGGTCGGGTCGGGTCGGGTTCGCGTAAGTTTGACTATCTGAAAAATCGGATCGGGTTCGGGTTCAGGTCGGACGGGTTCGGACGGGTTTGTCGGGTCGGGTCGGGTCGGGTCGGGTCGGGTTTTGCCACCTCTAATCTTTTGTATACCTCCTTTTTTTTTAATCTGCCTCTCTACTAAGTTTTCTAGTCTTAAACTTTATAATACTAAGGTATTCATCCCTGTTCCGCGGCGGAGCGATTATATTTTAGCCAGATAACCGAATTTTAGTTACTATATTTTCATCGAGAATATTTTTTATACAATATTTATATAACATTTTGAAGTGTAATCGATGTGATTGCTGTGTTCCTCCTAAATATTTCGATCCACTTGTATTTTTTCTCTTTGATGCGAACTGTTATCTGTGGTTATAATTTAGAATCGAGAATGTAAAATTTTGAATATGTGCCTGAACTTGAAGTCTCGAATCACTTCACACGGCACAGACTCTGAGGAACAAAAGGTAAAGATTTTTCGTGATTTATTTATGTATATTAAGTGTAACCCCAAATATAATATATATTTCTAGATGCATCTACACTTCTACGCAGGAGTGGTCTTAATTCTTTTTTTACTTTTTTACTGTAGCTTTCACTGTAGAATTTACTGTAGAAAAATGTCTCCAAAATTAAAATACTATAGTCAGGGATGTGGGATTGTGGGCTGGGCTGTAGCGACGAATGGGTTCGACGGGCCGTTTTAGATGAAAAATGGTGTTTACTGAATTAGTGTTGGGCCTAATCGAGGCATCAATGAAGCCCATGGTCTAGTGCAGATTGACATTTTTGTTGCACAGAGGCACACACACATGACACATGACATGACAAACCATGCAAATGCAAGAATGTCTTCCCTTATTTTTTTTTTGTTCTTAATATGGAGGAAAATGAAATTATGGCGAGGGCGGCTATTCAATTTTTATTCGTTTCATTGTATTTATGTGCGTCTAATAACTTCTCATTCATATATAGTATCATTGTATTCAGGGACGAAGGCAGGATTTTATCATAGGGGGCTAAAAAAGTGATGCCGTAGAAATATTTTTTAAAATTAAAATGGTTTTATATTAATTATTACACATTCAAAACTATTAGTTTTTATTACAAATGCAATCAACATAATTGAAGTCATTATATTTATGAT
The DNA here is from genome assembly GCA_030179965.1 of Cyperus esculentus. Lineage (NCBI taxonomy): Eukaryota > Viridiplantae > Streptophyta > Magnoliopsida > Poales > Cyperaceae > Cyperus > Cyperus esculentus. The sequence goes on along the minus strand of JASGLE010000029.1, from coordinate 2,938,262 downwards.
TCCATTATTGAGCAATCTATTCGATGATAACATAAATCTAATATCAAAATTAATACTAAAAGTGACAAAAAAAATTGCATAACTGCAACTAATATAAGAACCCATTAGCGAAGGATGAGTTGAACACGTCTAGTTTTTATCTTTGCAAAATCATCTATTATATCCTTAGATCGAATATGTTCTGCAATTTATTTCTCAATATAAGCAATGATTTAGCACATCAATTTGATAATGTTGCAATTGATATCTTAGATGAAGAAGTTCATTATCTGGAAAATCAGCCGGATAAATTTTTCAGCTAGTGTGCATACAGCATCAATGTTGTTTAATTGTGAAGTTTTTCTTTTTAGCAATCCGAAATTAGAATTAGATAGCAAGACAGAATTATAGAAATATCTATTACCACATTGATGAAAAGCAAGCTCATATATTATAAAATTTACATTTAAGAAGGATCTATATTTAATATCTCAATATATTTAACTTAAAATAACATACTAAATTTCTTTTTTCAAAAATCATGGGGGGGGGGGGGGGGGGGGGGGGGGGGGGGGGGGGCATGGCCCTCCTAGCCCCCCTCTGTTTCCATCCTTGATTGTATTTATGGCCCCCCCTAGCCCCCCTCTGTCTCCGTCCCTGATTGTATTTATGTGCGTCTAATAACTTCTCATTCATATATAGCATCATACTTTTTCATACAAAGAAATGATCAAGCAACTACATATGTGACGAGTAACGTGTGTGTTTTGAAGTTGTACGTAGTCTAGTCTTAAATATTTTTCTATATCAAACAACACCGGCTATGTCGACCATTCCATTTGACCATGACTCCATGAATATATATTGTGTTTTCTTAATTAAGATTTCTACAATTAACCATACCGGCCGCTAGCTATATGAACAAGTAAGTTTTTCGTTTTTTCAGGTGTTAAAGGTGGCAAGTAGCTAACAACTAACAATCCACCTAATAATTAACACCAACAGGCATACGGCAAAATATGAAAACAACCGGTTAAATAAAGCATATATAAATATTGACCGAGTTGTATATATTATACTTGAAATCAGAGGCGGATCCACGTTCATTGAATGGGGGTCAATTGACCCCCATTCAATCCCAAAAATGAGCCAGAGTTATACAATATGACCTCATATTTTAACATAAATTGCTACAAGTATGGTAAAATAGGGTTCTAAAAAATGGCACGGCGTGGCCAATTCCGGTACGGAACGGCACGGGCACGGGTGGTAACGGCACGGGTAAGGCACGGGCACGGATACGGCACGGGTCATTAACCGTGCTGTGTCTGAGTTTTGAAGATTTTGGAACGGCACGGAACGGCATGCATAGTGTTCCAGAAACGGCACGGAACGACACAAAAAAACGGCACGACAAGGAACGGTTGTCAGACACGGCACGGTAACGGAACGGGACACGACAGACACGGTATAAATAACATAGGTGGCACGGGTAGGAAATGATAGGACACGGGTAGACACGGATAGGTTACAGGTAGGACACATGTAATAATTCCGCCTATATTTCAAACATAACCGGTCCCAAAACCCGAAAAAAAGAGGAAGGGTAATTTATAAAACATTATGTTTATTAATTAAGACAATTTTCATAGTATATTGATACTTTTTAATATTTTTTATATATTTTAAATTTTGAAAAAAATAATGATTTTTGGGGTAAATTTTAATTTTTTTAATGTTTTTTGGAATATTTAAAATTTTTATGTTCGAAACGAGTGGGCACGTTTAGTACGGTTAAGACACGTAGATACAACACGGTAGGTCACGTATCCGATTGGACACGACATGAATAAGTCACGGCATGAATAAGTCACGGTACGATAGACACGGTGTATGTTATCCGTGCCGTGCCTCCTCCTTCCAATTTTTGGCACGGCACGGCACGGTACGAAAAAAATATTAATAAAAAAAAGACACGGCACGGCACGGCACGAAGGCACGGCGTTTCTGGACACGGTACGGCACGGAATGGCACGATTTTAGAACTCTATGGTAAAATGACCACCATACACTTCAAGAAAATTTTGTATGCTTGACCCCCATACATTTTTCATGAAGAATAACTTGTTCATGTGATTGTGATGTTAGCTATGGGTACTTGTAATATATTACATTATTCATTAAAAACTTAAAAGTTAATTGCAATTTACCTGCCCAATCACCAATTACCACCTCCAGTACTTCCAACTCTATATTCGAGGGCACAAATTTGAAATCAAATAACTAAATAAGCGGCATGATTCTCTCCAATTTTGATTTATATGATATATTTGCAATTTGTAATGTACAATATTATTTGTAACGACAAAGATACAGAAAAGAAATCCGAAAACTTTATCAAATGCATCTCATCATATATTTTTTTTTCTACGCATTGTTATATTATCCAATTTTTTCTTATGCCGTGGATGTTATTTTTTCCATTCATTAATTTAATTATATATGTAGAGATTACACTGAGCGGTTTAAATCGGTTATTATACTTTAAGAATGATAATATAGATTGGAGCCGTAGTATATATCATTAGATTTGTACTGGTAACTGTACCATAATCTCACCCAAACTTATATAAATATAAAAAAAATTCCACAATAAATAAATAATTTATAATTATTATTTTTATTATTATATATTTATATATTTTAATATAAATTCTCAAATTAACCCCCATTCGCTGAAAGTCTGGATCCGCCCCTGCTTGAAATCGACCAATAAGCATGCAATTATATCATGCCGTAAATAAAATTAGCACATTTTTACAGATAAAACTCCTGAATTTTTAAAAAGCACGAGGTATATATGTATATATTGAATACATACGTACACCAGATTAACATGTGTGTGTATGCATGCATTTTCTTTACTAGTGAAGAACTCACATGTTGCTTTTGGCTGAAATTATTATTAATTATAATAAATTTTTAAGATAATATGTAATGGACTTTATATTGAGGAAATTGATATGGGCTTTAAATTTTAATGGGTTGAGACATTAATGTCAACGGGTATTAACGTAAATCAACAGTTCTGATCTATCCAAAAGAATAATCAACGACTCCGGTTTCTTATTTGGAGAAGATAACCCTTTCATGTCATTTTTTTAAATATGCTTTTATATATAGTAAGGATTAATTTTAATCTGAAGTTTATGTTATTTAGCCGAGTAGAGTAGCAGACTAGAAGGGCCACCTTTTGTTTGTTTGAGTCTCAAGTTTCCAGAGATGAGAAAGTCGAAATTAAAGTCGGAATTTTTCCAGTCAGATGTCACATGCAACGCGCGGCACCCGTACGTTCAGCCACCTTTGTTTCTATTTCATCTACACGACTACACGTAAGCTTCTCCATTCTTTCTTTCTTTTTCCTTTTTTTGAAAATCTTTTCCATTCTTTTTGGTTTCACATATGTAATTACTTAATTACACTACAATTCACAAGATCTCAACTTTGCCTTAATCTTCGACTTTTCGACTTCTGCATCTGCATGCTGATCGAGGGAAATTTTATAATTAAACATTATTAATTTTTAGGCAAACCAAAACATTTTAAGAGTATATATATATATATGATGAAATAGGGCAAATTAATGGTGACAATTCACAAGAAACGTCACATGCATTGCTTATACAGCAGTAGTACTATTAATCTATATGTATCAAGTGGAAGGCGCCCATTAGTATTCTTCATTCATAAGAAATGTCTCTCTTTTGAATCTTTTCTTAATGTTTTCAAATTTTATTAGATGACCAGAAAGTTTACTTTTATATGCGTGTAATGACCAGAAAGTTTACTTTCTGAAAAATGCCGGGTCGGGTCGGGTCGGGTTCTACCACCTCTAACATTATCCGTCATACTATATATTTTATGCTCAAAATGATTTTTTTTTTCAGGAGATGACTTAGTTTGTACTAATCACTTTTTTTTGTATGAAATGGCATAATTAGTAATAGCTTAGATATTTATAAATAGAAAAAAGATATAATATATTCGGTAAATTCTGAATTGCAATTTGAATTTTTTTGTAACGGTTTAATGTTATTATTAATTATTATAGTTCCATAATTAATTTTGTGATGCTTATTTGCTCTATTTAACTTATGATAATATTAAATTATATATAAAATTAGAATTAATATTAAATATAGAATATTAATTATTAAATTATTGAAATGCTACGTATGATAGCTTTCGCTATAGTGTAAAAGCTTTTACAGTACTTGTCACGATCACACTATAATCACGATTTAGAACCTTGACAAAAATACAAAACTGGTTCATTAAAATTTCGTTTTTCAATTGATTTGCACTGACTTTAATTATGAGAACACCGAAAATTCAAAATATCCCTACTAATAATAAAAGGAGGAGTTTTTTTAGATTCAAAAGGAGTCTCTGTCCAAAGCTATTTTCGACCGTCCGATCAGATAATATGGATCGTCCATAGCTAATTAATAAGTGGATCCGCTCTTTACATTTTCTCTCCCAGTTAAGCGTGTTCGGATCGTTGCATTTAATGAACCTTCCCACCGCTTAATGGGATCAGCCTTCAATCCACTCCCAAATCCGTCGAGCCGATCCGTCTTAATCCGCGACGCTCTCCTCGGAAACACAATCAAACCCGACAAACTCCGACCTCCCAAAACCCCGTCGCCGTCGCGTCATGGTCGACGGAGCTCGGGGCAGGAAGGGTTCTGCCTCCGCCTCCTCCTCTTGCGGCGGCCGGATGGCTCCGCCCACTCCTCTCCTCCAGTGGAAGAATGGGAGCTTGGATGCAGCTGAACAGACCGAGAGTGCTGCCGAACTTGTGACGTCGGCCTCGGCCAGGAAACTCGCTGCTGTGATCTGGAAACTAGGTTTGAGGTGCGTGTTTATGAGATCTGTGTTAATTTTTTTTTGCTTCCTATCTCCTCTTTCTTCTTGTGATTGTGATTGCTTGATGTTTTACTGCTGTGAATACTTCTCTGAATTTGTATTTTCAGCCGATCGAAGGGGGAAAGAAGCTGAAGGTCGGTGTGTGGTTCGGCACCCGAGTTAGTTACTTATTTTTCAATCTACATCCTCTTTACTGATTAGTTGCTTATGGTGAAAAATGCCTAAGACAAACCTGTATTGTGCAACACTGACATCATACCAATTAGATAGTGTTCCGCATATAGGCTGGTATGTGCCCTTAGGCACAAAATATATTCATGAGCGGTTTGTTCCTTGTGGCAGTTGGTGAGGTCTAGAAGATTGGCTCAAGAAGTACTATTTGAAAATCACAAGCTCCAGTTCACCTCAGACTTTCAGGTTCGTCAAAATGGAGTTTAAATTATGGTTGGTGAATACCAGTGGTTTCCCGGTCTGTAAGTTTGTTGTGCTATGGTGTTAGATACTTGAGTTTTACTGACCTAAAATTTAGCAGTTTAATCCTTTGAATCATGTAATCTCCAAATCCCAGTATGTAAGATGTTGCAGTCATATAAGGAGCAGGTCATTTCATCAACGGTTGATCTAACTGTTACAATATGTTGTAGTTAATGATGACTTGGAATCATGCTATACCAATCTTAAGGTATTGCACGTGAGCATTTGTTTCATAGAAGTTCTATATTTTGAGTACCGCAAGTACCATGATGATAATTTTAACATGCTTCTTGGTTGATCTTTTAGGTTCAGCAGATTTCAAAACTCCTTCAAGTTTTAATATATCTAGAGATACTGAGAAAATCTTCATCGAATCTCAAGACACTGAAATAAAAGATGGAACTCCCAAAAAGTTGGTATTAAATCAGATTTGGTTGTCAAGCTTTCTTGCAAACTGTTTACAATAATTACTTGAGCTGACAAATTTTGGTGTTTTTTCACTACGTGGAGGAGCTCTAGGCCGGACCAGGGGCATTGCTGTGTCGGCAGATTATTGATCTATGGGCAAGGAAATTTTGATTTATCTGATTTATTTTTTCCCTAAATTAATGATCCACTCTTTCTATGGACCTCTCAGAACTCACTATTTCTATAAGGTAGAACCTAACTTAGAAGATTTAATTAACTAATGTTTCAACGCTTTAATAATTATTGTGTAATTATGCAGTTGCTTCAGAAGGATATGAGCCAATGCATGAAATTCATTTCCAATATAAATGTGGATGGAGGGGTTTGACATTCATTTGTATACAGTTGAAATTTGGTTTTATGTCATTGTTTGGGTTTGTAAGATGGTCATACGTTGTGTTAGTTATCTGTGCAGAAATGTGCATGTGTGATCAGCTGGTAGCCTGGTAGAGTGAGTGACATTTGATTTTCTGTCAAAAAATATTATCGGTAGAGTGAGTGACATTTGATTTTCTGTCAAAAAATATTATCGGTAGAGTGAGTGACATTTGATTTTCTGTCAAAAAATATTATCGTCACTTCTCAATAAACCATTGACAATATTAAAATCCGCTGCATAGCGCGGGCATAATACTAGTAATAAACAAATCAAATTGGCTAAGCAAATAAGCATCTTTGTTTCCTCCTCTTCAAGATAAATTCTGCCTTTAATTTGCGTACCTCCATAAAATATTCTAATTTGGGACCAGATGAAATTTCCAGGAACATGTCAATTAAAATACCTTTCGTTTTTTTGCAGCAATTTTTGTACCATTTTATACTTATACCCTTTTCCGGATGGGTCTGAATCTTCTGAGCATTTTTTGCTTTTGATGAGAAATTGCTCTTTTTTAGAAGAACGTCAGATCATGGATCAATTATAATACATTATTGCAAAGACTAAAAGACAAGATCCAAATTCATGTTTTATTTTTTTAATAAATATATTTTGTACTTTTCCAAAAAAAAATATATACATATACATGTACATAATTGTGTACTATGTTTTATTTTAATAAATATATTTTGTACTTTTTCCTCAATTTTTTGAAATGAGCCTCGAAAAATATAAAATCACGAGTTTCAGCTTTATTACATACAATTTTGACATTTAGGACGGACGCTAGACGCTAGTGTACCCCAGCGTCCTCTAACATCATTAGGACGCTGCTGAACTGAAGCGTCCTTTATCACGTCCCTCTCAAACCCATCTGACATGTTCTAGGAGGGACGCTGCATTACCCTAGCGTCCGACCTCGCGTGTTGATTTTCTGACCACAGTATGACAGGAAACAAGTGTACTTCAAAAAAAAAATAAAACAGGAAACAAGTGCCTCTTTGCTGCACTCAGACCTCACGAGTCATGGTGGACAGCGGGGCAACTGTGTTGCTTTTCTGAGGAGCAGACTGTCAGAGCAGCAGACTATCAGAGAAACAAGTTTCATACGTTGGGTTTTTTATGGCACTTCTTTGTTTAATTGTTTGTGATAATTATTAATTATATCATTATTTTTTTGTATTTTCTTTATTATAATTATCAAATAAGACTGCCGGATCACCCACTCATGATAGGCATTTATTGATTTTTGAACTGTTAGTTTGTGTAAAATATTTTTTTTTTCTTCCATCTTTAATACACGAACCTAATAATTAGGACCTTTTCTACTGAGCTGGAGCTTTTTCAACACTGATTAATAATAATAATCACTAGGGCTTCGCCCAAAATATGATAACAAAAAAATAATAAAGCTTATAAAATAAAAATATTTATTTTAAAAAAAATTAAACATAATTTTAAAATATTTGATATAAATGATGATGATGATGATAATGTATAATTTATAAATAATAGCACTGATAGCTAGCTTTTGAAGTGAAGATGGATACACACGAGTTCATTGGAAAGTGTGTTGGTACTTACCGTTTTATTCCCTTCAGTGTAAGGTTAGTTAAATGTCGGATAACTTAAAGATTAAATTTTATCTTATACATATCATATCATCTTATTAAATGAGGAGAGAAAATAAATATAAACCATTAGATTAAAATAGATGAAGAGATTTAAACAAAATCAATAGTTAATAATATTAATGATGTGACATAGTTGATATGCTTAGAGAGTTATCCCTTCTGGTTTATAGATTAACCATGTACTAACTAGCAGAGAGAGTTGCTCCCTCAAATATAAAAAAAAAAAAGAGTTGGTCCCGATCATATCAATCTGACAGCGGTACAGATTCTTACTTGATTTTTTTCTTCTTTTTAGACCTTCATTTATTGCTTTACTTACACCGGTCATTGCTATGGTGCGTACAAGTACAAGTACTGTTCTGACTTGTGAGTGGCTGCCCAAATTTAGCAATTCGATAGGAGGACGCTATACTATTGTAGCGTCCCTCTATAGGAGGACGCTATGGTATAGCAGCGTTCTCCTCTAGGACAGGTCACAGGTACGTGGCAGAGGACGCTTCGGTTCAACAGCGTCCCAGTGATGTTAGAGGATGCTGCTGTACCCCAGCGTCCCACCGGGACGCTATCGTCCGTCTTAAATATTAAATTGTGTGTAATGAAACCGAAACTCGTGATTTTATATTTTTTGAGGCTCATTTAAAAAAATTAAGGGTACTTTTCCAAAAAAAATATATACATATACATAATTGTGTACTATGTTTTATTTTCCAACAAGGAACAATGAGGCTACAGCTCAAAAGCAAAGATCGATTAAAGCTTTCTTCGGTGCATGTTCTTGAAATCGCATACAGAGCATAAAATCATAAAAACTCGGTTATTTTTTCTATTTTTGTCAGTTATCTATCTTGATATAGAACCAATGTTATCAGAATCGGACTGGACATTGATCCGATAAAGCTTCGGATCAATGGTCCACTGGTCGGACCATCGGGTCAATTGGTCGGACCGCTGAGTCTTTAATTATATACATATACATGAAACATATTCTTTATGTAGTACATTTTAAATGTTATGCGTACAACATTAAAGACAATTTAATTTAGGGGATTCAACAATATACAAGATTATATATATATGTATAATCTTTCAAATTAGAAGTAGAAATGATGGTTTTATAGTAAGTCTGAAAATTAGGGAAAAAGAATGATATACCGTTTAGAAATTATAATGATACAAAAAAAGCAAAAACTAATCATAAAAATAAAAGTATAAACGGTTGTGTGCTATATCTATCTATTTGAGATATAATGAGGTCTTATGTGTAAATTTTACAAAACCAAAAAAGAAAAAAGATTAGAAGCAGACTACATGTTTGAATCAAAAAAAAAAAAAAAAAAAAGAGTAGACTACATGCAGTCTGTACAAGCTATAAAGCTAACCCTATAATAGCTATTCTTATCCAGTGCGCATTAATTGCCCTGACAAACCAATTCAAAATACACAAAGGTACACAGTTAGTATACCCGTGAAAAAACCTGGTTTTTTACATAACTGAGTTCCGGTTTTGGTCACAGACCGGTCAATTGACCCGTTTTTGACCGGTTCTTAAGCAGAAGCGATCTGATCAGCAAAACAGACCGTCAAAGCCTCCGGTTCCGATTTTTTCCGGTCAAACCGTCCGGTCCGGTCCGGTCCGATTTTTATAACACTGTATAGAACTGTATTCTGCTGTCACGCAATATACATTTTCCGATTCAATCTAAATCTAAAACCGTCATATATTCCGAGTAACAGAAAACTTTATTCGTGAAGAAGCCACCAAGAAAGTTCATATTCATCATAATCACAACTTATTATTAAAGACACGAACCTCTCTGGGAGACAAAACAGAACAGAAATCCATTTTCTGTACTCAGCAAATTTGTGTTCTTTGTAGAGAGTAGAAATTAAGGATGGGAAGCGGCAGTTCTAAGAGCAGGACAACAAACAGGAGTACTACTAGCCAGGCGCCTAATTATTCAGGGGGGAGATGTCTGGACAGGTCCAAGTATTCCAGAATTGCTGATAACTACAATTCCATTGAACAGGTTTGTTCTTGTTCTTCTTTATTAATTATTCCAATAGACATTTTATAGTTCTTGTTAATTTATTTTTTATGATTATGTTGGAATTAATTTGGAAGTTGGAAGAGGGAGAATCATATTATATATGAAAACAAATTAAGTACAATTTTCATAGTTCTCTGAAGTAGTAAAATAATAACTTTTCATTTACAAAGTTCTTCACTTTGATGCTTGTCTAGTATATAAAGAGTTGATCTTGGGTAGTTAGATTTTGTTTGCTTGCCCTCTAAATCGATACCCTACGATGTTATGCAAGCCAAAGAAGTTAATGGTTGCATAAAACATCTTTGATCTTTCTTTGTTTCTGTTATTTGGGAAAATAAAAGAAAGTGTAAAACTTGGCTCCCCAAATGGGGTGAATATATGGCCGGGAGGAAGAAAAGAACAAAGTTGATGGATTGAAGAATAAGAACTATATCTATATGCATGATGCCTGCAACTTTTTCAAGATTCGATCTTCTCGATCCCACTCTCTAATAAGAACTGTAATTAACTAGTTTATTTCTTCTTTTTTAACTTGAGAACTGGCTCATGTTTCATAAATCAAGCAAGCAATGAGCCACAATTCGGGAATTATGTAGTATTTGTTGAATGTTGGCTACTAAAAGTCTAAAACTACATGCCTCTTGAGTAAAAGTTGATGGCATTATCAACTACTTGCACAATAGTAAACCACTGATTGTCTGTGGCTTTTTTCCCTATGGTGTAATCCATTGATTACCAGACTTTATTATGCAGATATCTTGCCAGCTTTATTGCATAGGTCACTTAGTTGCTACTGCCCTAAATTGTTAAAATTCAGGCATAAGATAATAGACGCCAAGGTTTCCTATTGAAACGGGTCATAGAAATCACTCTGGATTCATGATAGAGTATATCAAATATGAATGAGAGCGAAATCCGTTTCCATTTCTTGTAAGCTTATAGTTATAAGATCAGTATAATTTCTAATTAAGAAAGTTTCTCCCCAATATATGCAGGTTACAGAAGCCCTTTTGAATGCGGGTCTAGAATCGTCCAATCTGATTGTCGGAGTTGACTTCACTAAAAGCAATGAGTGGACAGGTACATCATCTGAAACATATCAGGTTTTATCGGGGAGAAAATAAGCCGGCATTTACTTGATTAGTGTGGATCTCTGTCTATCATATTTGGGGATTGTTAAGATTTTCAGAGGCTTAATTGAGGTGTAAGGTGAATATGAACAAATGCTAAAACAGACAGTAACTATATTGATTCCACATTTGCATCTTTTTAGTATGCTTCATATATAGAGATTAGATCTTTTGACTCTCTTTTTGCTTGAAAAGGTAACAAGTCGTTTAATGGACGGTGCCTGCATCACATTAGTGCAACACCAAATCCATATGAGCTTGCGATATCAATTGTTGGAAGAACTTTGGCAAGATTTGATGAAGATAACTTGATCCCTTGCTACGGGTTTGGCGATTGTAAGCTTCTGGACCTTTTCTTTATATTATTTGAATCCTTCATTGTTGTAGGGAAGTCAGATAATGGCAGTAGTTCACTGGACTATACGGAAAAAAAAAACACGCTACTTGATTGAAAAGATATTGATTGATTTTACTGAGGATATTTTATCTGATCAAAACACACTAATCATGTGTATGATTTTTAATTTATTTTCTTGTTGAGGATTCCCAAGTTAGGTACAGGGTAGCACTGTTATTGAACGTAGCACTACTTAGTGTCATATTTTGTTGTAGTTCTTTGTTTGATCTTTTTTTTTTTTTTTTTCAATTCAGCAACTACACATGACCAGCATGTGTTTAGTTTTTTCCCTGACCAGAGGCCATGCAGTGGATTTGAGGAGGTGCTATCTCGATATAGAGAGCTCGTCCCATTTTTAAGCTTGTCTGGTAATTTGCTATTCTTCCCTAATTTGTTTTTCACTACCTTTGTTAATATCACAGGCTGGTTACTTGCATATAATACAGTAAAAAGAAACCACTTGTTAGATTAACAAGTTTTCAATCCAAATGAGTACTAAGATTTGAATATATGTTAGTATTACAGTTTTTCTGCATGTTAGTCTAGAAACTTGGGTAAATTTGAAATTTACAGGTAATTTTCAGGAGTTTTCATTGATTTTATTAAAAAGGTATAATTGATATATAAAACCCAGGGACATTCTTGCTGTGTTGACCTGATCTGCATGATATCCAAAGTTACATTTTAGAATAGCTTTATGAATTACAATACTAAAATTCTTGATAATTTTATTTGTTTAGGACAAACATCATTTGCACCAATAATCAAAATGGCGACGACTATAGTCGAACAGAGTGGGGGACAGTACCATGTTCTCCTCATCATAGCTGACGGACAGGTATGAATCAGTACTATTCTTTTTCTGGTAATGTTTTTGAACTTCTAATATATATCAATATATGATTCCCATGTAATTTTGACTTGGTATTATTTGAATCTTTTCGATAAAGAGGTGTGATGTGTTTGACAGGTTAGTCGTGATCATGAGAGAAAGACAATCGATGCTATTGTAGAAGCCAGGTATGTTGCCTTGTAGTGTTAATATTAATTTTTATTAACAAATGTTTATGCTGTGGTAATTTGAGTATTGTTATATAAAACAAATTTGGTGATTGCAGTGAATATCCGTTGTCAATTGTGCTGGTAGGAGTAGGGGACGGGCCATGGGCGACAATGAAGCAATTTGATGATAACATCCCTAACCGTAGCTTTGACAACTTTCAGGTTTTTATTTTGGCAATTTTGTCACTGTCTTGCTTGAAATAATAAAATGAAACACAATAAAGTGAAGTATTTGATCAGCAAATGGCAGGATCAGTTACCAATTGGTATCAACAATCATTGTACTTTATTCCATTATTCATTTTAAACAATGACTGCAATATTTTATAACTTACATTATGCAGTGAAAAAAGTTTCAAAATTGAGCTCTAAATGTATGTCTCATGTATCTGATACTGATACATTATTATTGCAGTTTGTAAATTTTACCGAGATAATGTCAAAGAGTTTGCCACAGTCAAGAAAAGAGGCAGCCTTTGCTCTTGCTGCACTCATGGAAGTACCGGTGCAGTATAAAGCGACGTTGGAATTGGGCCTCTTAGGGTGAGATTGTGTTCTTTGTTTTCCTGTTCTTTTTTATTTTCAAGTTAACATGTAGCTAAAGGTGATGCAACAGTGGATGCACTTGGTGGAGTTCATTTTTTGTGTCTAACCATCTTTAGGTTACACTCAATGTGAGGTCGTTAAGTTTTATGTATAATCTAGATAAGGAGAGTCCAGACTAGTTTCGATCAGTCCAGGTTCATTGGTGTTTGTTTTGGGTTGCAAGATCTCCAGGCCAGACTGGGGCAACTACCATTAACGGGTGGATCAGATAAAAGAGTTATTGTAATTAGAGTTAGAATTAATCCTTGATCTCGATCCATATATGCTCAGTATATGTGGGAGGATTGAAATTTAATGTGCTCAGCTTGTTATCTCGTTTGTATTGACCGTGCTGTCTTTCTGCCAGGTCTAGGCGTGGGAAATCGCCAAATAGTGTGGCGCTCCCACCACCAAAGTGTTCCTCTGGAAGCAGTAAATCCGCTATGTTCCAACAGAATACTCCGTCACCTCTCGTATACTCCCAGACTCCTGCAGACAACTCAAATGTTTCCACTGACTCGGGATCTAGTTCTAACGATAATCAGGTACACACATTTTCTAATAACTAAGCTATCAGTATCTCACCTGAGCATCGTATCATGCAGCTGTACTACATACCCAGGTTCATGCTGATATGAATTAGTATAATAAGTTGGATTCAACAGTTTGAAACTCTAAAATTAATATGACCAATGTGCTGTTGTTCTTATTGTTGCTAATTTCTACCAAGTGCTAACCAAGAAACTCAATATCTCTTTAGTAAGTTGTAAGAATATAGGCATATACCTAGCCCATGAGATTTTTGGGTGCATTCCAATTTTGACCTGCTAAACCGTTACCTGTAGATATTAATCATTTTTTTTGTTGTCGAAGGATTTAAATTCTTTCTGCATCAAACAATGGTAGTGAATAATTTGGATGTTTCACTGTGGACAGGTTTGCCCTATTTGCCTTGTTAATACAAAGAATATGGCTTTTGGCTGTGGTCATCAGGTGCGTGCTATCTATTACTCTTTGATTCGATTTCTTAATACTAGTAGATATAATTTGGTTTACGATAGTTTGTCCTCGATGCATGATCTTTCTTGCCTTCGCATGCAGACATGTCATGACTGTGGCCCGAGCCTTCAAACGTGTCCTATTTGTCGCGTTCCAATCCAAACAAGGATTAAACTCTACTGAAAATGCTTAAGATGGAACATGCACCTGTGGAAAATGATACCTTTCGGGACAAAGAGATGCTTTTGCGGTACAAAGTGCAGGGATGGAGGTTGAAGGCTGAAGGCTGAAAAATGTAGTAAAAAAAATGGTAGAATGTGCATATTTACTTGGTTTAATCTTCCTAGTAGACTGATACTAGTTGCTGGGCTTTCTTTTTTCATTTCTTTCCTTTTCTTTTCGGATGCATTTGTTCATTGTTAGTAACTGTAGATTAGATGGCTTAGCACTGTCTTTGATTTCTTAGGAAGTTACATTTCTGCTGCTAAAAAGTATCTTATCTCTGGATGAAGGTTACCTGTGTTGATGGTATTCATTCGTGGCATAACAGATAACGCCTCTTGTTGCGTTCTGCTGCTCAATGTGTTAACAATGTTGTAATAGAAATCACCTCCAGAGTGTGCATCACTGTGAAAATTGAACATGCCTAATTGCCAATCACACAAAAAGGAATAATATGACTTGTTAAATACATCCCTTTGATAATCTTTCAGCACAAACAAGTTGCCCCAATTTTTTCAAGATTTTATTTTGTGAATTGTGATCATGATTTATTACATAATAAAACATGAGAAAGGAAGTCTCACAAACTACATCCTGTCTCAGGAACTCTCAACCCAGAGCTTGAGCCTTGTCTTTAGTAGTAAACTCAAACAGCTGTGCATCAGATTTCACACATGGGCTGGTAAACAGCACATCCTCAGGTCCGACAGCCAAGCACAACACATCACCATTCTCTAGTTTCGTCGACATGCGGGTCTTTCCATTTGTATCCAAGTCCCACTGGGAATCTGATACAGAGCAGCGAGTACGCAGCCTGGCGGGTTTGTCTGATCCGTCAGGTTTTAAGCAGAAATAAGTGCCTTTCACGGTCAGAAACTTCTGCGGGGTGTATTCCCATGCGTCAGATTGGTCGCACGGGCCTAGTGTCGGTGGCGCATTTGGAACTGTGCGCACCACACATTTGCCGGTTGATGGATGGAACAGTACATTGGTCGGTCGCGCTGCAGTAAGAACTGTACCTGTAGTTTTGATAAAATTGTGTTTCACAGTATTGAATTGATCTGAAGATCGAAATTTAGAAATTGGAGAGTTGTAATCAGCTTGAATTCTGTGATCACTTAAAATGTTGGTCAATTTAGTACCAATCAGGAGGCTACTAATGGGGAATTCACTGATGATAGTAGTACCAGCCAGTTGGTACCAATACTGATATATATTGGACAATCGAGTTTTACTGAAAACTAAAATCCAATCAATTAGCATTTTAACCAGATATTGCAAGTAATCAAATCAGCAAGTAATTGGTTGAATGAATATCAACTATCAAGTGTGTGGTTGGTTTGACAATTGATGCATAAACAAATGAATAGAAAAGTTGCTAAGTAATTGGTAAGCAACCTGGTGATTGGGGGAGTGGAACCGGAGGGGGAGAAAAGGAGGAGACTTGAGAGAGGGCAAGGCCAGAGGAGAGCAGCACCAGCTGAGGTACCAGAAACGCCTTCATTTCTCTCCTTCTCTTTTCTTCTTATCCGCTTCTTTCCTTCCTTCTCTTGCTGACTGACTGAAGTGGCTTTTCTAGTGAATATATATTCTAGAATATTATTTTTCTCCTTTTTTCTGGGAGGTATGGGAATTGTTGGGAAGCTGGACAAGCAGAGCAACGCCCTGTAGCTGCAGGCTGTAGACTGTAGAGTGGGAGTGGGTGTGAAATCTAATCTTTGACTTTGGCACCATGATGATATTCAGTTCCGTATGGCGCGTGATATCTTCCGATTTCTGAGGCGAGTTAGTTGCGTGTACCTTCCAAGTTCCAAGTTCCAAGTTCCAATTCCATTGCCAAGTTTTATGGGTTGATGGGTGTCACTGTCAGTCGTTACTGTTTATTGCATCGCGCACAGGCCGCATCAGATCAGGAAAATACCAGTGTATATATCGAGTTATGGATCGATCTGAGCTCGAAAAGAAGAAATAATAGCGGGAAGGGGGGACCCGTTACGAGTACACTGAGTCACTGAGGGCACATCGTGAAACGCGTGTCACCGTCATTCTGTACCCAGAACAAGCACGTTGCAGTGTTGCACTGGGGCACCTGGAGGAATTGAGATCTCGTGCGGTAACTCAAATTTTGAGTTACCTGTCCGTACTCTCTTCATGAAGACCCAGTGAATTTAAATTTTGCTCGTGTCTCTGCTCTTGACCGAGATCATAAATGAATGGCCCAGATTTATCCACGCAGTAACTCAAATTTGAGTTACTGCAGAGAATTTGAGTTACTGCAGAGGATCCGGACTCGTAGTGGAGGGTACCAAGTGGCGGAACCAGGATTGTTTCAAATGAGGTGTCGAGATTTAAAAAGCTATGAAAGTTACAATACATATAGGTAGATGGTACATAGTCATTTAATTAAAGAATGAATTGGCTATCAAACGTGTGGCTGTCCCTTCTTGACAATGCATCTGCAACAACATTGTGCCTGCCTTTTTTATACTGAATCGTGTAATCTAGGCCGATAAATTTCACCAATGACCCCTTAATATTGGAGTCATCCATCTCACTTGTAGCATGAAAAATTTATTTGGTTCTTTATTTAATCGGTCTCCTGACTTATTTGCCATGTCTCTTACTTGCTTCGTTTTGTGTTGTTTTGTCAAAAAAATATTGACAGAAGAAGAAAAGTATGAAAATTGTAACAAACTATACAAGTTTAGTGTATGAGCTAGACCCCGGCTATAAATTTAATTATAACTGTTAGAGAAGTTTGATTTTTTTATTATTTGTATCAGTCGATATAGTTTTAAATAAAATATATAGTAAATTGATACATCGATACCAAAATAATGCCAAAATCTATACTGCATGGGTTAGTATTTATATTAAATAAATTGATACTTGCATTAAATTATTTAATATGCAATATATTTTGTACAGTATATAAATACAATGCACAAAATAATTAACATAATAAAACTATTAGAGTGAAATAACAACTCATTTAATATGAATACTTGTACAAATAGTATCAATTTATAATATTTTTTAAATGTATAAAGGTCAAACTACCAAATCACTTCCGCCGATCAGCAGAAAATAGTTTTATAAGCTTGAGGGGTTGTCAATTTTTTTCGACCAAGGTAGTACCCGGGCACCTCCAAACACTACCCTTAGTTCCGCCACTAAGGGTACCAGAATTGCGTACTGGACTGGACACCCAGCGCAAGTGTTGAAAGCTTATCCTTGGCCCCATCCAGTGATCAACTTAACTGATCATCTTATTAAGATGCCAATTGCCAAGTAATACGGTGTTTTTGCAATAAAATTTACATATTCTGATATTATTAATGTATATAAATCTTATTATTAACTTCTAAAAGTGCTATTATTGACATTGTCGACATATGAACCGTCAATGGATCTCTCCTCTAATAAAAATGTTAGGTGAAGTGCATAGTAAGTGGCGATGATCATTCAGTACTTTTATGTTATGCCCTTTTTATGTAGGAATAATTCTAATTTAGATTTTAAGTTAATTTTATTTTATTTCGAAAGAGATACCGCTGTAGTTTTCTTGTTATTTACAGATCCGGACCATTTGGAAAAAAAAATGGCGTCGAATCGGAACAAAAACGACGAGTCGGGACAAGTTGGAACTCTTCATGGCGATCTGACCCCTCAACACACAAAATCCATGCCCAGACGGTGGCCCGCCCTACCCTTTCGGCGGACCGCCCTGCCCACTTAACAAATCACACTCTTATTTTTTATTTTCCTTTCTTTTTCTCTTTCCCTTCTCTTCTCTTTTCCTTCTCTTCGTTTTCTTTTCTTTCCTCCCAGTCCGCCCCGACCCACTCTCATCTCCCAACGACCTGCCACCCCCCTCGGTGCCTCGGACCCCTCCTCACCACAATCGCAGGATCATGCCGGCGAGCTGCTTCACAACCCGCAGGCCGCCCCATAGCTACGACGCCCGTCCCCTTCCCCTCTTTCCTCTCGGCTGTACAACCATCAACCCGCCACCCAAATCCTCCACTGCCGCCCGCCTACTCCGACCACCTCGCCGCCGGCAAAGACCACCACTCCACTCACCTCACCTCCCTCTACGCACTCCCCTAACCCAATTCAACCAATTCTCACTCTTTGCTCTCTCCCCTCGTCAACCCTAGAACCATCAAATACCGACATCGCCGGAACCTACCGCTAATCACGAAATTAACAGCATCTACACCATCACCACTACTCCCGTGGCCTATTCCACCAGCTCTCCGCCGCCAATTTCACCCCGAGCCGCCACTTCGACAAACCCCATCATACAACTCTCTTTACCAAAATTGACATGGGCAAATCGAAAGAAGCCGCCGGTCAAGCAAAGCGAGCACACGGGAGTGGAAGCAAAAATCTCGAGACCAATTCTGACGTCGAAATGCAAGAAGTACAACCACCGCCAAATTTACGATCCGGACAAAAAGAACATTTATGATTGGGTCAAGATCTCATTCAAGGAGAAGGAGCATAAATCAAACTTCAATAAATTCAAAGGGCGTAAAATCTATCCCTCTCGATTTATTTGCACTCAAACAATTGAAAAACTTGGTATTTTTGATAGTGTAAAAGAAATGTTTGACAAAATCGGTCTTTGGACGCTATTGTCCACACCATTGCCAACATATGCCGATTTAACACTCCAATTCTTATCCACTTTAGTTGTGACAAAAGACCTATCAAAAATGACATTTCAGTTAGGGGGGATTAAGCCACTTGAATTCTCAATACATGACTTGAGAGCCGCACTTAGAATTGATATCTATTCGGACAAACCATCTAGGGAACCAATTACCAACAATGACAATTACAATCATTTTATTCAGAACATTACAGGTCTTGAAAAATATACTGATAAAGTCTCTCAAATTCAACACCTTGTTTGGAAGTACATTCTGATACGGCCCAATTAGATTGGGCCCAAATTGGCAATCAAGGCCCATAAACTCATGATTAGTTATTAGACTTGAAGCATGCTTGCAACACGGATAATCACACAGATAGCGCCACAGATAACTTTGCTAGATCATGTATAGAACTATAAATAGGGCTGAAATCTAGGACATAGGGGCTGGATTCTGGTTTCATTTTCCCCAACATTCTCTCTCTGTCTTGTTCCACTAAAAGTGTACTTGATTCTGGGCCCAGGCTCATTACATTCAAAAAGTCTTGTCTCACACAATCTTTGGTCGTGGCGAGACTTCGGGAAAATTTAGGAATTATGAAATCAATGTTATGTTTTGTATGAATGGAGATCCTGAAAATGATGTTGTTTTTCCAGATATTCCCTATTTCTTCATGAAGTACCTCCAGGATGTTATCAAGCACTTAGGTGCCAAAGGAGACATTCTCATTGGCGGACTCGTCACAAGCATCGCCCTCCACTTGAGCGTCAACCTCCAAAATTGTGTGCGTGCCGCAGGTCCAATCACCGTTGATATCGACAGCCTTATCCAATACAAAATCATTCGACGGGTTGCACATCCACCGAACGAGCAATTCGAATATCATTCTCCCACGAGCACATTTCAGATACCTCTGCTGTACCCATTTGATCTCTATGACCTCGACACATATCTCGTGCCTCCTCCTGATCAAGCCGATGTCCCGCGCCTGCCCCGTGATACACGCCAAGCCCAACCACATACGGGAGAATCAAGTCATGCTTCATCTTCCGATCAATTTACCGCAATTCAATCGCAGTTAGCGCAAATGCAACTCGGCTTTGCAGACACATTCTATCGCCTTTCCTCCGACTATGCCCAGCTCCGCACTGATTACAACTCCTTGTGCGCGAGCTACACAAGTCTCCAATCTAGCCATGAGGAGTTGCGCGCAGACTTCACACAACTTAGTATGGCTCACACAGAGCTTCATGCTGACTATGGTCGTCTCTCCATCTATTACCGCCAGTTAAGGACCAACTACGATGCCATGAATAATAATTACTCGAATCTCAACACGGGCATGGCAGAGATGCGAGAATCTCAATCATACTTGTACGATTTCATGGATGAGATCCACCAAAACACTCACGAAACCTCTTGGTGGTCCCGTGAGTACTACAACATCGCTCGAGCCATGTATCTGACTCCCTTGCCAAATCTAGCTCCACAACCACCGTCTCGTCGCACACGCGGGCGCCCTAGTTGGTTACAACTTGGTTCCCGCTCAAGGCAGGGCACACCATGAGCGCTTCCTTCCTCTTTTTCGCCACTTCGCATTGTAAGTAGTCCATGTCTCTTTTCTTTTTCTTTATGTTTTCAATCAAAACATTGAGATCAATATTTGATTTAAGCTTGGGGGAAGGAATGAGATTGTATCTTGCATCCATGTCATTTAGGAATTGCATTTGTTAATTGGCATTTTAGAAATATATTTTTAGTCTTCAAATTATAGCGGATTTTCAAATTTTAGCAGATTTTTGCTTGATTGTGGGAAATTCAATATAGGAGATCAAAGTAAGAGATTGATGGGTGGCACTTAAGTGTCTTTATCGAGTTTTTCGTGGAATAAGAAAGGGAATTGTTTAAATTTTTTCAAATTAACCCATTGTGCCAAAAATTGGAACACTTTTGTCTCAAAATGAATGTGTGCATGGTTAGTATTTTGTGACGATAAGTTGTCTTGACCTCTCTGATGTCTTGTATAAACCTTTTTGTACCTAGTTGGATCTAATTGAGAATGAGAGAATACGTGTTTTTACACGTGTGAATGAATCGAATAAGTGCCTTTGCGCATAAATCACTAAGTTAACAAAGGTGTTGTGGTGTGGTTGACGACCGGTACACCTAAAGAATAATCAAACTCAATTGCAATATTAGGGTCTGCATGGTTTGTCGGTACCCATGCATCTTCAAAAATTGAAAAAAAAAAATAATAAAGACGAACAAGAGAGTATAATAAGTGCTTTGCACATTGAAAATCAATTGGATCCTGTGTGAAGCAATAAGGTATACACAAGGGAGAAATGTCAAGTAATTCATCCGATTGGGAAACTCATCATGAACGACAATCTAAGAGGAGACTTGGAGAACTTGTTTCGAAAGTAAGACACCATGGAGTGAAAAGGAAAACAATCGAAAATTCCCACGATGAATTCCAAAAACCCAAACCCATGGAAGGAATGTGTGAGTGATCCTTGAGAATGGCATGTGATTTTGTAAAATATGTGCGGTCTTTTTTTTGCATGTAGATTAATTTCATTTGCATAATCGATGGGTTTAGAATTTTTTCCCTTAGATATCGGTTTGAAACTTGCTTGAGGGCAAGCAAGGATTAAGTTTGGGGAGTTGATAAGTAGGTATTTTTATACTGTTTTTATGTAGGAATAATTCTAAAACATAACCGAATTTAGTTAGATTTTAGTTTATTTTATTTCATGTCAAGAACGAAATACTGCTGTAGTTTCCTTGTTGTTTGCAGATCTGGAGCATTTGGAGAAACTTGGATTCAAATCGGAGCGAAAATGATGAGTTGGGACAAGTTGGATCTCTTCGGGGTGGTCCGCCCACAAATTGACAGATTGACACCGAGAGTCAGAGGGCGGTCCGCCCTCCAACCGCACCTCTTGCTTCTTTCTCTCTCCAATTCGCCCTCTAGCTTCGGCGGTTCGCCCCAGAAGCGCGCATCCTTTAGAACTGAATTAAGAACTAGAATTAGGGTTTTGAAAGAATTATGGAGATCAAGTGGAGAATTCGTCGGCAAACTCGGTTTTTTATTTCCTTCCCCCTTTTCTCTCTTTTCTTTATGAGTTGCTTGAATATGGAATTAGACTTGTTTCTTGTAGCCATGAGAGGTTAACCTCTCTCTAGGGATGTTGGTTTTTATTTTGAACTTGTAGTTTAATTTACTTGGATAATGCTTGCAATGTTATGTTGTGAGTTTGTTTCTTGTTGAATTATTTGTGTATTGTTTAATCAATATACACAATATTTAGAAACTAGGGTTATGACTTGACAAGTAAAACTCGTAGTTCTGAATTTGGGAAGCAAAATTAGGTTATGGTGAGATTTGGATTGAAAACCAGTGCATTACACTTTAAAAAAAAAAAAGAAAATCATTGCATTACTAGTTGTCATTGTGGTTCGACACTTGACTACTACATCGATAGGTTCATACGCTTGTGAACCAAACAGTTTTAGTTTTAGGGATTATTAGCACATATATTTCAGATCAGGTGGATCTGGGATTGATATGAAAGGTGGGCCGGAGAGGACAATTCATAGTTCCAACTTTCTAAAATATACAATTTTTTATTTATATTTGAAAAATACATAGTAGATAAAGAGTTAATTGCATACTTAAGTAACAAAATATTTAATTAATTAATTATTATCCATATCTTGACAAAAAAAAAAGAGTAAATTTTAGCATCAAATTAACAAAAACTAATACCAAATATGAACTTGAGCAAAACATATAAAAACCAGGAGTTCCACAATTTCTACCGGGCCAAAGACGGCGGGGCGCCCCCGGCACCCCTTAGATCCGCCCTTGTGCACAACTTATGATTGTTTCTTCTATTTAAAAAATCGAATACGTTAATTCATTATTTGCTTAAATAAACCGAGTTTCAGTGCATATTTGACCTCTTTTATTTTCTTACGTTTTCGTTTTATGCAAAGATAAAAGAAGAACAACTTGATTATAATATAATAATCTGTAGATAAATTGTATAGTGGAGTATGTTTAGCCTTTATTAATTAGTGTAAGAATTGTGAAATTTGAAAAGAAGGGATTTCAGGAAGGAAAGGGAAAAAAATTTTCATGAGTAATTTTGGTCAGTTGATAAAACAAAGGAGATAGTACTGCTCAATTTGTCTTTTATTTTGAATGACCATATATGGCACTTAATTATAATATAAATATGTGTTATCTAGAATTTAAACTCTGATTCACATTCATCATCCACAAATCAATTTTTGGACCAGAGACCATTTGAGAAAAAAATTATGTGAGATTGATAATATATATCAGGATAATGAAGAATCTTCATATCTAATTCTTTTTTTTAGATAAAGACGAGGGTCAAGCCACTCAAATTTAAATGTCTATAAAAGACCTCCATCCGGGTTTTGAATCCGCGACCTTCCACATGGAGAGCATTGCTCTTAGCCATTAGACCAAAGGCTGGTTCTTCATATCTAATTCTTATATATATAACTTTTAATTAACAAGGACAATTAATGGAATATTTTCACTATATATATGATATGGCACGATTCTATTCAGCACCAAGGGGCACTACTATAATGAATTTTAATATTCCAATAACTTTTAACTTTTTGCACATGCAATTAAGTATGCAAATTCAACTATCACAGGTACGAAATTTACACACGAAACTCCAATTAATTATACAAGCAAATGAATGCATCATACGATTTATTTCTTAATCTCAATTTATGTGTCCGCAAAGAAATGGTAGGTACTTGTGTTATGTATGATCAATCGAACAGCAGCAGCTGTGGTGATGATACTCATCACAGAGGCCAAAACTACCATTGCCATGTGCCATAGTTGCTCTTCCCTTCTAGCACCTTTCCCTTTGATCTGTACATGTACAATTTATAAAAAATATATATATGATATACTTTGTTGTTAAACATTGAACAAATTAAGTTAAATTGTGTTCATTCCATCCTTAGTTAATCTGCATATATACCTTCAGAAATATCATGCTGGGGAAGACAAAGGTCAGAGGGAAAAGTGTGAATGATCCGAAGAGGTTGACGAAATCTCCCATAAAAGGAAACAAAGCCGTTATAAATATGTTAACTACAAAGAATGTCGATCGCACGAAAAAGCGGCATATCAGGTTGTACTTGGAGAACATGCCTTCATTCAACCTCTGGAACCTGGTGTCGAGCGCCTCATGTATCGGTGCTACAAACATCTGTTTCAACCAACAAGATTAAGAAATGGTACAGTCGGTAGTGAAATTGACAACATATGCAATGTTGGTCGCCTTCAATTTTACGAAATATATCGGAAAAGGCAATTACCAGTAAGGCAATAACTAGATTGAAACTTACATGTTGAGAAATAATACTCTGTAAGAAAGCCGCGGAATTGATAAGCACCTTTGCCCATGTGGGTCCACTGAGCTCCTCAGGCAGATACTCAGAAACAGATGCACCGTATGCCCAGTAACCCGCTATGCTGATGCCGTAATAGATTGCGAGACCTACCGTGTACTGCATCACGAGTGCTTTCCTCATGTTGCCAGTCACAGGCTTGCGCACAGTCGACTGCAATTTTATACACACTTATATATACATGGATGTTTGTCATATATCTACTCACTAGTATAACAAAGGAAAAACAGTTGCCATCAATTCTGGTAATTCTGTTTTTTAAATTTTTCATTTTTTGGATGGTTTCACTTGAAAGTTGAGTCCAATGTTGAGGTTATTAACTAAGAAATTTAAATTCAGATATATATTTATGAAAGCAATTACATACTAATTTGAAAAGATAATGTTTGGATGAAAGGAAATTAATTACTTGAATTTCTGGTAAAATGCCTGATGTATTGCAAACAAGAATGGCTGCTATAGCACCAAAAGCATTCAGCACTTTCTCGGCTTTATTCCCGACAATGTCGTAATTCTTGGCTTTATTTGTATGACCTTCAAAACAAAAGAACACAACAATACTTGATAAGTACAACGTCGTTTCCATAATGATGTTATCGTTAAAAGAAGCATATATACCATCTTTAATAAGAATTGCCAGTATAGCTGCATCATAAACAACTGTGAGAACAGCCGAAGAAAATAGCCAATTTCTCATGGAAGAAATCGTTGGAACAAAGTACGCAAAGATGAAATAGATAGCGCCCGTCATGACGATGTATACTTGCAGCCTCATCGGCGAATCACTGAACTCCGAGTTTATCTCCTTCAATGATGGAAAATTATATATCATCAGGTGCACATGAAAACATGAACTCCGAGCAAGCTTTTAAAAAACTTAGTTTTAACTTCATTTAAATTGTTAAACCGTTTTTTGGACCCTCTTACGTTAAGTATTTGTAAGAAAACCGTTATTTGTGGAAAAACCGTTTTAACAAAGTTAAAATCGTTAAAAAAATCCGTTAAAATCCATATTTTAGAGGCGTTTAAACGCCATGAACGTATGTTTGCACATTATTGGTTGTCTAGAAGTTCACAATAATGTTTATCCTATACATATTAACAATTAAAAATTTTAAACTCTTTATTAATGTTGTGTTAAATTTTTTCATTATAATTTTTTTTATGTTATGATTTTTGTTTCATAAGATTTATAATTTTTATGTACTTAATTAGTTTTGTAATTGTTATTTGTACTTAATTATTAAGTATAATTGTATGAGAGTGTATTGTGTAGCCTTTTTATATATAAAAAATATAGAAAATGGGGACCCCTTTTTTAATTTAAAGGCCGTGTAATTCCTTTTTAACGTCAAACCGTTAAATGGTCACCTCACCGTTAAGAGCCGTAAAACGTTTTTTAAAAGCTTGACTCCGAGTAATTTTTTTTTTCTTTCTCTTATAGTATTGAACTGATGTTAAGGTTTAAGTGCATACCTTAAGAGCTCTCCCTCCCAAAAGGATAAATCCCATACTCCCAAGAAGTAGTGTTGCAAACTGCAAAAACCATGTAATGTAGTACATCCTTTTTCCTACAAAAATGTGGTTAAAAACTACTTACGCACCTCATGATCATGAAATTTCAATTCCATTTGTAAATTGGCTTAAATTAACTTTTGTGCTTAATTGAAGAAACAGTAATTGGTCAATTAGTATACTTTTGTTAATATTTGT
This sequence comes from Cyperus esculentus, assembly GCA_030179965.1. Taxonomy (NCBI): domain Eukaryota; kingdom Viridiplantae; phylum Streptophyta; class Magnoliopsida; order Poales; family Cyperaceae; genus Cyperus; species Cyperus esculentus. Next base: position 2,912,110 of record JASGLE010000029.1, on the reverse strand, counting down.
GTTAAAAAAAATCACTTCTTAATTAGTGATTTTGTATATAAACTCTTTATCTTGCATCATCTAGAAAAGTTTGTCATACCAATGAAAGGATCTCGTTGCCCTACTAGTTGGACATCATGAAATCAAACCAAAAGAATGGTTTCACACATTGAAAGGTTACTTCGGCTTCAAAGTTAATGGGATGTCATTCTCAGTACTTGAAAAAAGGTACCCGAGATGGATAGAGATAATGTACACATACTTATCCATCGTATTCGGATAGTGGAAGGGCTAAGATTACAACAGCTACGTGTGGCACAAATACCTCTGTTAATTTGCTAGTCTAATCATATTTAATTCATCAAGAAATGTCATTACCAGTTAAGAGCAAATTTTCTACTGACGGGATGGAGTGATGTACATGCACCACATAAAGGAGGACTGGAAATCTACATACTAATTGATATGATGATTTTGACCTGTTAAGTGGAATATGATATACGGAATCTAACTTAACGTATAAACAATTTAAAATATAAATTAAGTAAGATGATCATTTAATAATATAAAGTTATGTGATTATATCACATGTAGTATTTGGTTAAAAAATAATAAAATTTGAGATCATTTAATTCTAAATCAAAATTAATTAAAATCAAAATGCAATGATTTATGTATTACGCATTTGTTTCATTTTGCAGTATTCAACAAGAGCGATAGTTTACTTGTGTAATTTATGATCTAAATCTTGCATTAATTATTGCTGTAATGCAAATCATATTTTATATACATCACATATGATCATACAAAAATTAGCTAGCATCAAATGATATAGTAGAATCATTTGAAAACAAGTTCAATCAATCTATAAGTAATTATAATGTCTCAAAACTTCTCTTTTTACATCTTTTTGTATGAGTTTAAAGAACTATCTGAATCAAGATACTTCTGTTGCAGAATTCAATAAAAAAGAGTACTAAATATACAAATACATACCGAAGGCATATCCCATGAGGTCCCTGTATCTGATAAACCGGCGGCCATCGATGACATGAAATCCCGCCAGAAGCCAGTTGGCATAAGCCGCAAAAGCTCCGATGATGACGAGGCATGCGAGACCCCAGTACCAGCCTAGAGGAGCTAGCATTAAGTTTGAGAAACTCAGCACGTATGCGCAGTTGAAGGACGTTACCAGTAACAGCCCTACCTGCTGCCATGAATCTGTCAAGCAATAGGGATCCTTAGTAATTAATTAATTAATTACTATGGTAATTAAGATTTCAAATGGAATAGTAGGATTTGTGCTTACTATTTAGAAAAAAGAAGAAGAATTGTGATAGACGGGTAGAAATCATTAAACTCAGCACATATGTGATGCTAATTTGGCTACTGATGGTAGAATTTCTTATTTTATTTTTTATCATTCATTATATGTAGCATTATATAATTATGGATAGTAACGATAGGATTTCTCTGTCCTCTGTTTCAAAGATGACAGGAAAACAGTAAGATTATTAATGAAAAAAAAAGAAAGAAAAATATTGACTCAAAAGGGTTACTCTACTGATATAGTGTAACTGGTCACGAAAGAAAAGCGCATAGACTACATACTAACCACGAGCTAGCTGAATAATTCATAACTCAACATCACTCTGAATTTCGTAGGAACAACAAATCTAGGAAAGAAAATAATTTGTGAGGGAAAACGAATAGCATCTGGAAAAAAAGAAGGAAAAAAAAAAAAAAAAGTGAAGCAAGAGTTGTACAGATGATGACTGCGTGTGTGGATGCAATCATCATACAATCAAAGTTACTACCTCTATCAACAATATGTGCAGATTCAGCAGAGTTACTACATTCGTTCTGCTTCTCCTGATGATGCTCTGATTTCCCAGATTCCATACTCACCACCTCCATTCTCTCCGCTTCCTTTCGCACTCCGTGGTCCCTCTCGCCTAAGCTTGGGCAGCTCTTTTTTTCTTTTTTTTTCTTTCTTTTGTTCTTTTAACTCTTTATACTGTTCAAATATTGAAAGCTTTCAAGGAGATTTTTAAAAGAAGCTGCTTCCTTTAGCCAGGTACCAACTTATGGTACCATAAGAAAAAAAAACAGAGAGATAGGTATTGTTGGTCAAATGGCCGGATACTTATTCCATGTTTCTTTCACGTGTCATATGATATAGCCATTCATACACAATAATGATGCTATCAGTAATCATGTCCAAGCCTACTTTTAAATTGATATGTACCCACAGGAAAGGAAACTTTATAATGATGTATGTTTCTTTAGTCAGATATTCCTTGTTTAATTTGAATCCAACCTTATTGCGCAGTGATAAGATAAAACTTTTTACATAGGTCCAAGTTTCATATATAAGCATCATGTTGCTATCTTATCCGGTGATAACCTATGTTATATGAGTGCGGGTGTGAGTATCGTATCGGATACGGTGCGGGTGCAGCGATACGGTAAATCTAAAACATTTTCAAAACGGGTGCGGCTATGTATAAATAAAATAGTATAATAAAATAACATATTAAGTATTAAAATATTTGAAAATACAATAAATAAATAAATTTTATTATTTTTATATATGAAATATGATATCAAATTTTATACATTAGAGCATTGGTAATTATAAAATAGTTGTAATTGATACATTATAACATAATAATATAATACTTATGTACATAAAAGAAATGTGAGAATAATTGTTTTTCAAAGATGAGGGGGGCCAAAAGAAATAAGAATCATCTCTGACAATAATTCATAGTAAAATGTGGGGGTAAACGAAAAGTTCATGTGCAAATTAAAATATTTGAATATATGGAGTCGGGAGAGTCTGGAGAGTGGAGATTGTCCGGTTTTTACCGCATCAACAGTCCCACAAGGACAATGGTAAATAATTTGGAGCACTTCACCTGTTATAAATATACACCTCCCTTCAATCAGTTGTTCTCCGTGCGTTCTTGAAGCCAGCGCAGCGAAATTTCACGCAGCTGCTGGTTCTTTTTAATTACGACACGCGTACTGTGCCATATCGGACCGAATCCGGTGGTCAAATTAATATATTTTATTGGATTCGCCACCTGACATATCCGATACGTATTGCACACGAATTATGTGCGCACCCGTATCGGATATGCACCTGATACGGATACGGTGCTTTAGGTGCCGTATTGGGGTAACATAGGTGATAACTAAAGCCCATAATTTGGCACTACCAGGTCAAGAATCATGTTTTGGTACCTAATCGAATATTTGGTTTCAATGTAAATCCATAAAAGGGAAAAAAAAAAAAACAAAAAAAGAAGAAAAAAAGGGATAAACATCCTACTGTTGCTGTATCTACAGACAAAATTTTTATAGACAATTTGCCCTAATATGTACTGGCTATCTCTTAATAATGAGATCAAATGAGAAACTCAATACAATAAGTTGTGGTTATTATGTACCCGTGCCCTTGTCCGCTGCAAGTCCAACCCAAGGTAATTGCATTATAGAGATGCCTTTGGGTACACCTGTCAGTTCTGAGGGATTAAAAACCAATTTGATCTCAAGGACTAAAGAACCGGCTGCAGCAAAAATTAACCAGCCTCACTAAAAGAAACGAAGGTATCTCACACTATGGGTTCAATCATATTCCTCTCTAACTTTTCTTTTTATATACAAAAAACAAAATTGTAAAATTGGATTAAATTAAGTTCGGACTTGATGCATCAAGTCTTGCTAGCTCGAAGCACAATCTCAACATAGTAGTAGAGCCTCCATAATGTTGCATCGTCCTAAAACAACAAGAACATTAAAAATCAGAAATTCTATTGTAGTACTTACAGATTTCTAAATATCCACTTGCTAAGAAACCCAGGACTACCACTGCTATCCTCAATATATGCACTGCACAATAATTTCTTAAAAAGTAAAAGCATGTTTGAGGTGAACTTCCTAATAAGTCAATATAGGAGCTACTGAAAATTTTAAAGTACGCTCACAGCATATTTGTGAGAATAAAGGAAAATATAGAAACAACTCAAACAAATTGAACCTAACGATAATAAGACAGAAACCGAACTCACATTCTTTTATATTAAAAAAAAAAGAAAAAGAAAAGCTAAACTCCAGCGACCTAGTAGAAGATTAAAGGGAGATCAAACCCAAGATCTAATGGAAGTATAATTCCAACAGAATATATTGGTAAACACAGTGACGGTTTAGACTTGAATTATATGTCCAATGAAGATTTTGAATTTGATCAGAACCTAATCAAACTAATTTTATTTTATTTCATAATGCCAATGCAAGGAGATATGCACGACCATAACCAGACTCACACTTGATAATATTGACAAGCTATGACATCACTAGCTTAAAATCAGTTCTGCCAATTAAAGACATACTCAAGTCCAAGACACTAGCTCTATACCTAAACCAATTCCAAGCCCTGCCCTCCAGCAGAATAAATCTCATTAACTGAACAGCAAAATGTTGCGAGATCAAATCAGGTCTAACCCTATTTATTAGATAAACTGTTGATGAAACCACAAATTCAAGTACAAAGATGAGCTATATGCAACTCGGTGCAATCAACTTATTAAATAAGAAACAACCGAGAACCCCAAAATAAAGACCGACCTAAAGCCTATCATGAACCTAAAAAAATATGGGAACCTGATAATTTTTATAATCTAAGGCCATAATCAATATGTTAACAAGGAGCACAAGTATGGACCTAGTTAAAGATGTGAATGATCCAAGATTCATAATGACCTCACAGGCTCGTACCAACAAATGAACCAAAGCCACCACCCGTCAACAACCCAACCCAACCCAAAATAGATGATGTATGTACCAAAGCAATTCAATATCAGGCTGAAACTAGAACAGACAGTCTGCTCTCAGAACAACACAACCTGACCTAACGTCATCTCTATCAACCTGAAGATAACTTGACAGGATACAACTATGCTGAGAGGAGAGGGAGAGAGAAACCTTTTTCTCCAAGTCAACGGCCACAGAATCTGAATTCTGCCTTGAGAATGGATTTCGTGACTGGAAAATCTCAATGAAACGATCATAAGCCTTCTCTGGTAGCTTTTGTATCCTCTTGCCAAGCTGTTGCTTCTCAGCAGAAGTCATAGGTCTGCATGACATTTATTTTTTGGCTAATTCTATTATGGATCAGATGAAGTATGGACTGTTCATTTTTCAAAATCAAATGGTTATGATATATCCTTTAGATACAATTGAAGTATGATATATCAGTTTTCAATCCCTCTTTCACATTAATTCATTGCTTCAACTGAATCACTATTGTAAACACAGCAAAAAATAAAATTCAGTGGCAACTAAGAACTGTATCGGAATAAACAGGATTCTACTAGTTTAAAATAGACTGGAATTGTAGACTAACAAAGACAAAAACATACCTACAATTAACTACCACTGCATTTATAAACTCTTCAACACCTTCCTCCATCATGCAAAGCTTCCAGAAATAAAAGAAAAAATGAATGTTAGCCTTCAGTCCTACTGACTGCAACATTAATTATTATATGGTGGTTCACAAAAAAAATACACACCTGCAAAGAAAAAAAAAAATGAACTAAGTTAGTAAAGTTATGCAAATGATAAAAAAGGAATAAACAGTACTCTCTGTGCAGTCAGTTAGTACAGTTATATTAATTGTTCGACGCCTGGATCACATCTTCATCCAGATTTCAGTATGATGGAAACTACACTTCACAAACTTTTGGTTCATAAGAGATGAAGAGAAAAACTTACAAGGGGAAAGGGGTCAGAAATGAATGAAAAGCAAGGTTCTTGTACTTTTCATTCTTTTGTTTGTTGGGTCAATTTTTCATTACAACATGACTTAAAAATAATAAAAATATAAGTTTTAAGAGTCCACAAGGTATTTAAAAAGGGAACTGTCATTAACCTTGACGTCTAATTAAAATTTCAATCAAATGAAAATAATTAATGGAGTTCCCCGTCTCTCTTCTTCATTCTTTATTCAAATAAGGTATAATCTTGAAGGTTGGAAGCATAATAAGTGGCAGAAGGGACCAGTACCATGCTTTTCCATTGAATAAACATAGTAGAATGATACCTTATCAAATAGATCAGAAGAGTACTTCTCAATTGCTTCCTGATGTATGTCACCATTCACATTCAAGGACCGGATGTCTCTGTACACCTATCAGAAATGAAGAATTTCAATTGTAATACAACCTCCAATTAACTACCGGGTTTATCAAGTAGTAATGAATTGGAAACACCACAAAGATTATCTTATTAAGGTCAGATGAGGCTTATGCATCGCAAGCTTGACACGATGCTTGCAGTTTTAGGCTGAATTGAGCTTGAAATATTGCAATCCTGACCTTTTGAACAAGCTCTGAACAATCAGGACCAGCAGGCGGCACCTTCCTCTTCTTGCTTAAAGAAGCTTCTGAAGTAGAAGAGCCTCTGCTAGAGTAGCTAGAAGATTGTCTGAGATTCGATTCAACCTCAAACTTGGCTACGATCTTCTCGAGAAGCTCATCGGCCTCTTGATGAAGAAGAGCGGCAGCCTGATGAAGAACGGATGCCAACTTGGCCTTCGTACAATCCGAAACACCTCCGCCGAGACAATTGCTGAAATACTGATCCGAATTCAGGGATGCGGGCTGCTGCTGCTCTTCGACCTCGATTGCCGAGATCTCCGCGTCGAAGAGATCTCTGTAGTAGCCGATGAAATCCGGCCCATCCTTGTTGTTACTACTTGGATGATCGTTTGACATTGTTATGATTAGGTTGTACCTAGGGATGGGAGAGGATTAATTAGGAAGCACTGGGAGAAGCGGCGGAGGGAGGGAGGGAGGAGCGACGGACCGGGGGAATAATGGTAGGGTTTTGAAAGGAAGGGAGGTGGAGGAGGAGCGGCAGCTAAACGAAAACAAAAGTCAGATCCGATCTAGGGTTTTGACTCTTTTGACTTTTGACTTTGGACTTCTTGAGTGTGACTGTGTCTGTGTGGGACTGGGAGGCTGAGAGGCGTCCGCATCTGCTGCGATGGAAGCGATCGCAGGAACCTATGATTCCGGCATCTGTGCCGTTTGTTGAATTGCACGGTTCAGATTATGTATGATTTCTTTATTTCTTGATATTGTCCTCATCCACAAGTTATATATCATTTTTACTTTGGACTTAAGAGTCTCGGACCATCTTTGTTTCTCCGGTCGAATAATCAACATATTTAATATTCATGTCAGGTCGTAGTAAACTAGTGTAGTTGGAAAAAAAGATTAAAAAAATGCTGAGTTATTTGCAATTGCTCGAAATGTTATATATATGAAGAATAAATATACTATTAGTTAGACAATTACATTTCGGACCGAAATGCTAACAACTCAAAATTTATGTTATCTTGTCAAAAATCATGATTTATGGTGCTTAATAAATTTTTTTATATGAAAATATTAGATAATACAAAAATTTTTCGTTTTTAGAGTTTTGTAAGTATTTGTTTTATTATTATTTTTTTTTTTGAAAATAGTGGGCTCAAAGTCTTACCATTTCATTGAAATCTTAAATAGAAAATACATATGAAGTTGCTGTTTATGAGCAGCAACAAGCTTAAAAGAGAGTGCACAAAAGAAAACTGAATCAGGAGTGCTACACTCGACTTCTGCACTGTTCCTGAATTCATACAAAATCTCATCCCTTAGTTAACTTTCCTAAAGACAGATAGTAGATGACAAAGAAGAAAAAGAGATAAACTAGCAGTCTGAGCTTGATTCTGCCACCACAAGTGCTCTAGCTGAGTCTCCTTCAACATTTCTCCCCTGCTGACCTGTCCAAAAAATAATGTGAGAAATTACTAGGGCAAGGAGGGAGGATGAGGGCTTTGGGATAAGGGTGGTGGCTGTAAAGGTAATGCGATTCCTCTCTCCCCAAATCACCCAACAAATTGCTCCTATAACAGCAACTCCTAGCTTCCTCTTATTTGCTGGTAATTGCAAAACACTTTCCCACATGTCTTGCATGGAATGAGTTGAGAAGGGGTGTTGCAAGTTTCTGGATGCCCAATCCCAAATTTGTTTTATATTTTTGAAAATATCACGTACAAACGTCAATATTTTATTAATATTTATGAGCTTCTTTTTTTAAATTCAAAATAAATACTTACAAAACTCTAAAAATAAAAATATTTTGTATTCCCCAGTATTTTCATATAATGAATTTATTGAGTACCATAAATTATGATTTTTGACACGATAACATAAATTTTAAGGCTCTTATATTTCGGTCCGAAATGCTAATGTTAGTATAATAGTCTAACTCATATACTATAGTCATTATATATAGTATAAATTGAGATTAAAAAAAGTCATTCTTGTTTTTCCATGGAATATACACGTGATATATAATTTATTTAGGGGAGACATCCTTGACAATTGAAATTTATATATATTTAAAAAATAGAAAATAAATATAATAAATTCTTCACTTATAGATGAGAATGTTAAAAATTTGAAAAAAATTGAATATCATTCTTTGGTAGCTCGTCCAAAACTTATACAATTTTTAATGGTTTTAACTTAACTTTCTTTGTTATGACATATTAGTATAATGAATATGATTTTGTGTAACATTCAGATAATATTTGAAGTTACAATTTGAAAATTATGAGATAATTTTTGGCAAACACACGCCACTTTTTTATTAATAAGTTACTATTATGTCAAAGTCATGCATGATATATATGTTTTTTCACTTTATTGTTTCTAAAATGTACGTGTTGGAGTTTTAATTTGTATTAAAGTTTAATTTTGATAGTTAGAAAGAAAAAAATCATTTTAATTTTGAGGAGGGATCATTGACAATGCTTATAATGACAATCATTGACAGTGCTTATAATGACAATTTTGACAATGGAGATTTTGAAAATTTTATAATAATTCATAAAAAATCTTAAAAATGAAAAAACTTTTATGGATGCATTCTTTAACTTATAGATTAATGGTGTTTCAAATTTCAATTAATTTGAACATCGTTTGATGGTTTATCAAAGTTTTATACATTTTTAACGGTTGAAATTTAACGAGCTTTAAAGAGCTATCAAACATTACTTAAATTGAATATAATTTGAAACATAATCAATCTATAAGTTAAACATTGTCTCTATAAACTTTTTTTCTATTTTTTAGAATTTTTAACTATTTTTATAAATTTTTCTAAATCCCATTGTCAAGATAAAGCATTGTCAATGGATCCTCCTCTTTAATTTTTACTGAATTGAGGTGGTATTGCTCCACCAAATGGAGAAGATGACTATACTCAAAACCTAAGACTTTATTTTTTTTTTTTTGAGAAGACTCAAAAGTCAAAACCTAAGACTCATAAAGCTATAAAAAAACCCGGCACAAAAGACAGGACAGCGCTGCAGCATGGCAGATCTGTCTTGAGATTGAATAAACGGCCAGGAAATTACGATCGCAGGTCCCTGCGATCGCTTCGGATCGTAGCAGATGCGGACGCGGGCTGAGAGCAACGAGTCAGTCGAGGAGTGGACTGAAGGCAGCGTTCTTACCTTCCTAGTTGTGACTTGTGAGTAGAGGTGGCAAATAGGGCGGGCGGGTCGGGTTCGGATTTGGATCGGGTAAGTCGGGTCAGTTTGATCTTTTAGAATATCTCGGGTCAGGTCGGGTCGGGTGATGGGCGGGTCGGGTCGGGTCAATTTTAATATCTACTTTTTTTGGATCGTATGTTGATTTGAGTTAGATTGAATGCTATTTGATCTCAGGTCGGGTCGGGTTCGGATCAGGTTGGGTCGAGTCGGGTCAGTTTGACTATCTGAAAAATTTTGGGTCGGGTCGGGTTCGAGTCGGGTCGGGTCGGATTCTGTCACCTCTACTTGTGAGTTAAGGTCTAGACTCTGGATTCGACCCTACGATCAAATTGTATTTGATCAATACAATATACAACTTAAACCGTGATAGGAATAGAGTCGCGTTGCCTAAACACGAAATGGAATCGGAAATGGAAATCGTCTTCATGATCGGAACGGATCGGGGACGCATTCCGATTTGAGATTGACAGGATTTAAAGGACTTCAAATCACATTTTGAAATTATCGGAAAAATAGTGGTATTTAACGAGAATTACCTGGTTGCGACTATAATGACCTTCGACCCCTTCTTTGCTTCCGTCCTTGTTCTATTCAATAGCCATCGGAAGCCCTAAATACTGACAATAGTTTTAGTAAATTCCCCTCTTTCTTCTCCATCGATTGTATCCATTTTTTTTTTTCTGCCTTCTTCATCTCCTTTTGGCCAACCCTAACACTTTGCTCCAGTGGAGGGTAGAGCAAGGGAAGGGGAGGGAGGGGAGGGGTGACCAAACTGCCCAAGTTTGTTTACTTGCTCCAATACAATAAAATTGGGAGGGGAGAGGAGGGTAAGGGAGGGGAGAGAAAGAGAAGTACTCTATATAAAATCCACCATTTTGTTACCTCCAAATTGGGGTGTAAGATTTCACCTCCCATATTTCTCCCATTCCATTATCTTTGTAATTTGGGTGAAATATAAGGTTATTTTTATATAAGGAGAATTGAATTCTATTCAACAAACGACACACGCTGGTCATAGCATTTCAATTCCAAATACAAATCAATTTGATTCTTTTCTACTCAATTGAAATCTTTTCTTGTTACAAATCATTCCGATCAAAGTAAAACTTGCAATAGAATTAAGATCTAGTTGTGAGTTAAAAGTAGTGTAATTTGGGTGAACAAAAACTATCGGTACCGAAAATAGTGTACCGTTGGATCATTCTCTGTAGTGCTACATCGTAGTACCACAAATTGTTAGGTTGTTATTATTATTCAACTTATTAATATTATTGTTCAACTTATCATATTTTTTGAACAGTTTTGTAACATCACCAATGGTATCATTAAGAAAATTCAAAGCTATGATGAGTCATCCTCTCTGATTTGATAGTCTATCAAAATTTATACAATTTGCATTTGTTGTTATTTTATGGTCGTTAATGAACTGTCAAACTTAAATTGTAAAATTTAAAGTACAATCGATTTATTAGTTCAAAAATATTTCTGTAAATAATTTTCTGATTATTAGAATATTTAAAGGCCTTTCAAATTTACTTAAAATTTCTCCATAAATTTTTTTACAATAACCATTGTCAATTATTTAGTGGGTCAATTTATTTTAGTTAAATTTGAGGTAATTAATCTTTTAATTTTAAACTGCCACAAAAGCTTCCAATTGAAGTATGAATATAGATTAATGCTAATTGTAAGTAAAATTTGGCAATGAAAGATGGTTGTTTAATTATCAGGAGTTAGACTATTATACTAATGTTAGCGTCTCAAAATTTATATTATGGTGTCCGAAATCGCGATTTATGATGTTCAATAAATTCTTTATATAAAAATAATGGGGAATACAAAAGTTTTTCATTTTTAGAGTTTTCTAAGTATTTGTTTTGCATTTTTTAAAAGAGCTCATAAATATTAATAAAATATTGATGTTTGTACATGCTATTTTGAAAAATGCAAAACAAATACTTAGAAAACTCCAAAAAAAAAAAAAATTGTATTCCCCAATATTTTCATATAAAGAATTTATTGAGCATCATAAATCATGATTTCGAGCACCATAACATAAATTTTGAGCCATTAGTATTTTGGTCCGAAATGCAAACCTTAGTATAGTATAATAGTCTAACTCAATTATCAGTTATCACATCGCCTAACAGTGTCAAAACCTCAACTTGATACATCTTTTACACCACTTTATATAACAGAAATCTTTTTCAGTTGAACGAACAATCAAAACCTCATATCATATTACTTTGAGCTGCTTTTCTTACTGAAGCAAAATCGACAATATTGAATAAGACAACGGTTTCAATCACCGTTTTAACGACCTGCCGCCATGTACCGGTGGCCGGAGCCTGGAGGAAAACATTAAGGGCATGTTCGGTGAGAGAGTTTGTTTTTGGGAATGAGAAATTGATTGGTTATAGGTTATGAGTAGATTCCCATGATTTGACAGCTAGTTGGGAAAACAAAAATCGAGTCCGACTCAATTTTTTTTTTCCCAAGGTTCCAACTCTATTTCATGCTTTGTGATGGGTTCAGGTGGGTATGAATACCCAAACCCAAGAAACAGTATTTATCCGCCGAACAAGGTTTGGAAAAGCAACTAGAGGTGGCAAATCAGGCGGGCGGGTCGGGTTCGGGTTCGGGTTCGGGTCGGGCGGGTCGGGTCATTTTGACCTTCTAAAATATCTCGGGTCAGGTCGGGTCGGGTGATGGGCGGGTCGGGTCGGGTCAATTTTAATATCTACTTTTTTAGGATCGTATGTTGATTTGAGTTGGATTGGATGCTATTTGATCTCAGGTCGGGTCGGGTCGGGTCAGTTTGACTATCTGAAAAATTCTGAGTCGGGTCGGGTTCGAGTCGGGTCGGGTCGGGCGGGTTTCTCGGGTCAGGTCGGGTTCTGCCACCTCTAAAAGCAACCCAAATATAATTAACTTTCCCATACCCTTTCCCTAGGGCACCCAAAGTTCCGAACAGGGCCTAAGGGCGGTTTGTCGTGTCTGCGATTGTGCGGGATGGGATTTAATGGGTTCGGGAACCCACTTTTTTATTTGTGGGAACCCACGCTCATAGGTACGGTTTCGGGTATACAAATATGAATGTTCAGTTGTACCTTGGGAAATATCATGGGAAATCCTTATTTTTTAAGAAAACAATAATTCATATGTATACATGTGCTCTTATTGAATTCAAATTAGGGAAATGGATGTAAGACATTTTGATTTTTTTTTTTTTTAAAAAAAATAGATATATCTAGTCAAATTATATATTTTTTAAATTAAAAGTCTATTTGAACATCTAAACTACATTTAAAAATTAAAAAATTCTTTAGTACTTATTTATTCAGTTTGATAACCATTATTGATTAGCATGTTGTGTTGTTATTATTGTTGTTGTTGTTGTTGTTATTTTGTATGTTGTCCCTTGAACTTTAAGCAACAAGAAATTAAGGTGAATATTTTTGTAATTACATATATGTGAAAGAAATCCAAAATCCAAACACAAAATTATTACATATTAATAAAAAATTGAGAGGTATGGAGAGAGAGCCAACTAATGTTGGGAAAAAAAAATTAAGTTGGACTTGATTATTTTGTACCCACCATTTTACACATGAATGGGAAAAAATGTGGGAAATATAACTCATTCCAATTCTCACAAATTGGCAACCGAACATGTCAAGAGAATTATTTCACAATTGGTCAAAATTCCCTCCCATTTCCACAAAAAAAGGGTGATCCCAACAGGGCCTAAAAGAGTTCTAACGTGTAAGTGTTTCTTCCTATTTGTTTGTTAATTATTCTTAACTAGCAAGAAACTTGTCCATGAACCAAAATAGAAACAATAAATTTTTTTTAATAATATGCAGTAAAAATAGAAAGATAAAATTACAAAATTGAGTGAAGCATTACGGACTCTCCATTTTAGAAAGGAGTGAGGCCGAAACCTGTCATGCAAACACATTGGATCAGGAGTAAAGTGTCACAGTTTCTTCACTTGAGGCGATGAATCAAAGATAAAAGCCATACACCGAATTGCAAAGAATAAAAGTAAAAATTGAAAGCAATGTTTTTTTTCTTTCTTTTGATCACAATGAAAGGAAAATGGAAAGGTAATCGGACTCGGAGAGACAACAGTGCATTCAAAGGAAAAGATGTTGGGAGTACATGGAAAGACAGAAAAATCGAAAAACCATTGGTTCGATCTACTGGAGTATGGTGATATTTTTTCTCTATTGCAGAAGTAGACTTGAACCAAAATAGAGAGCCCAGTCCTTATGTACGTCTTTTTTCTTTTTCATAGGAGTATAGATTTAAGTTAAAAAAAAAAATTAGTGCTTCAATTTTATATCCAAATTTAAAATTTCCGAACATTTCATAAACTAATCGTTAAATTTTGATGTGCTTGCTGCAATCAGCCTGCAATATCGATGTTTCTATATATGATAATAAGTTCAGCGAATGGGCTGTATGTTTATTTTCTATACAATTATATATTCTCATAAACTCGTCCCCAGAATATATATTTTTCAACAAATCAGGTCGATCCATGACCCATTTCAAATTTGTTCGAATAAAAGAATTTCGATGCGTGTGACTCTCACCGGATTGTTGTGTAAGAAAAATAAATCACTCGGGATCGGTCAAATGATTAATTATGATTCCAGTTACCAATCAGTACTTATAAAATTAATCTCAAATAACTATATTTTAATTTCTTAAATAACAAAACTAATTGATATGATGTATTATATATATTAAAACATATTTTAAATTGTTAAATAACAAAACTAATTAATCAAATGTATATATTATTTACATATGCATTAAAGCATTAACAAAAATTAAAAATTCAAATTTTATAATTTTGTATTCTCTCTTAGAAAGCACCGAAACAAAATTATATTTTCATCATTATTATACATATACTATTGAGATGATTTAGAATACCTCTCTTTACATCTCTCAATTTACCTATAAAGAGTAAAACTATGGTGCTCCTAACTCAAAAATCATACTAAATCATCTCGAAATTTTGATTTATTGGTCTCATTAAATTCCTTATATCAAAATATCATAGGATACAAAAATTTTCCATTTTTTGAGGTTTTTAAGTATTTGTTTCATATTTTTTAAAGATGATATAGTTTTATACATTATTTTATTATTATTCTGAGATCATTCTAAAAAATTCCGAAACATATACTTAAGAAACTCAAAAAATTGAAAAAATTTTGTATCCTAAGAGATTTTGATATAAAGAATTTAATGAGAATGATAAATCAAAATTTCGTGATGGTTTAGTATGATTTTTGAGTTAGGAGTACGGGAGGCCTCTGTACCCTTAGGAGCACGCTAGATTTACTCACCTATAAATATTAAAATAGGTACATTAATTCAACCTTATCAAACCTATGATTTTTTACTTCAATTTTCCACAACTTTTTTATAATAAGCTACATTCAACCTTAACAACCCTTGTTTATTTTTTACTGTTCTATCTCCTATAAAACCCTGGCAAAGTCTCACTTGCAACTCACATTCAAACCCACAACATAATGGAGAAACTTCTCTTTTTGGGCATTTTACTTGCCTTTTCCTTAATTATTCCTCACACAATTTCCATACCATTCGACGAAAGAGACCTCAAGTCGGAGGCGACCTTGTGGGACCTCTACAAGCGGTGGCAGCAGCACCACGCCGTGCCTCGTGCGCACCACGAGAAGCGCAAGAGGTTCGGTGTGTTCAAGGAAAACGCAAGGTTCATACATGAGTTTAACAAGCGAGAAATGCCATATAAGCTCGCGCTGAACAAGTTCGGTGATCTGACGAATGAGGAATTCGAGGGCCGGTATGCTGGTGTCAGGTTTACAGAACATAAGATGTCTCGGTCCCGCACTGGCACCAACGACATGTATGACAGTGTTGAAGCTCATGCTCTACCAGTAGCCGTCGATTGGAGGCTGAAGGGAGCTGTTACTGATGTGAAAGATCAGAAAACTTGTGGTTAGTTTTCTAACTTTCATCTTAAATAAAATGCTTGTTCACAATGAGATTATATATGGAAAATTGTAGGATTAAAATATATAATTATTACCGGTGTGATAATCACCCAATTATGCAAACAATTAATATTCATGCTAGAGATAAACTTATTGGCTTAATTGAACCATAATGTGAGCTTTACTAACAAGGCAAAAACATTATTAATTTATTTCATTGATTAAAGGAAAAAATAATAATAATGTCATTGTTTGTTGGCTCATTAATTAATTATTCAGGTAGCTGTTGGGCCTTCTCAAGTGTTGTGTCAGTGGAGGGAATAAACCAGATCAAAACCAGAAATCTTGTCTCGTTGTCGGAGCAAGAGCTCATCGACTGCGATACCAGTGACAACAGGGGATGCAATGGAGGTCTCATGGACAATGCCTTCCAATTTATCAAGAATTCAGGGGGCATAACAACTGAGTCTGACTATCCCTACAGGGCACAAAATGGGACATGCAATTCCATAAAGGTTTATATATTTAGCTCCTAAATATATGCAATTGTTTCATTTGTCATTGTTTTTCTTGTATAAATCGGATCACATCTTATACACATGCAGATGAAATATCCGGTGGTGGTGATCGATGGGTACGAGGACGTGCCAGAGAACAACGAGCTGGCTTTGCAGAAAGCCGTTGCTAATCACCCTGTTTCCGTTGCTATTGAAGCATCGAGCCAGGCATTTCAGTTCTACTCTGCGGTAAATAACAAATCTGTTACTAATTAATGATCAGAAATTCAGAATCAATTAAATGGTCTTATAACTCATAAGTTTATCGATCTTTTTTGGTATGTAGGGGGTGTTCACAGGCAATTGCAGCACAGATTTAAACCATGGAGTTGCTGTTGTGGGGTATGGGGTAGAGAAGGACGGTACCAAGTACTGGACCGTGAAGAACTCGTGGGGTCCGGATTGGGGAGAGCAAGGCTACATAAGGATGCAACGCGGTGTCAAGGCGAAGGAAGGCCTTTGTGGGATTGCAATGGCAGCCTCATACCCTATCAAAACCTCCTCTACTAATCCTCCCAGTCCCAGAAACGGTAATGTTTTTCTCTCTGAAACATATTCTTTCTGGCAAGCTATAAAACTACAAATTAACAATATCAGAGATAGAATGTAAGTATGATTTTGATACATGTGCTGATCGATCTGATGCAGGAAATTCATATCGTCGACAATTGAATTGAGCTGGCACACGCACAGAAGTAGTGAAGAACACAAAGAAGATCATCGAAGAAGAGAAGCTTGATTCATATATATAACACGAAGGACCAACTAGTAAAACTAGATATATAGTATATGCTACACTGTATAAGCTAGGAGTGTTTTTCCAAAATCATAGGATCCAATGTAGAAGAAGTACTATTTAGTGTTCTTTCTTTCCCTAAATCCAGTAGCTTGTATGCATGCACAATCTCTAATGAAAATAAATAGAATACCGTTTGCTTAACTTCATTATATTATATACATCTTTGACTTTTCTGGTGAACATTTCAGATAAACAACTGAGGATAACTTCTTTTCTTCTTTTTTTTTTTTCAAAAACTGATGATAACAAATGATCAAAACTTTTTGTGCTTCTGCGGTAGTAGACTCCAAGAACAGCCACAGTTGGGCGGTTATCAGATTGTGTTTCTGATTGAAAAGGAAATTAATATATCAATCAACACATAGATACACACCAACATATATCACTACATCAGTTTTTAATTATTTATTTCAGAAAAGCAATTAATATATGTTTCAAAAGGATATTTCTATATAAGTAACGTATGTAAGTGTCCTTAATTAAATACGGATTAACTTTATAGTACTCTCTAAATTACACACAAAAATTTCATGAACACGATATATTACTCAAGTAACTAAACGGGAGTAGCAATAGACAAGATGTTTAGGGGATATTATTTTTTGGAGTAATACTTAGCGTCCATAGAAAAGTTGTTCAAAGCGCTCATAGTTACATTTTAGAATGTATTTGTTACATTTTTGGATGTATCTATAACATTATTTGTACGCAACATGTTTCTCTTACTTTTGCATGTCCTGATCGATGGTGCCAGTGACAGTGAGCAACAACGTTAGAAGATTAATTCTGGGCTATTTTAAATTTACTATTAGTTATAAATAGTTTTATCGATGTTTAATAAGATTGACCCAAATTAGTTAACCCACCAAATTTCTCACAAAATGGGCTGGCGGTCGGGCTACAAACAGTGCACGGTGATGACTTAATCTTGTTGTTAGAAAGATGTTTCCGGTTTATGTTTTTGTTTATTTTCAGCAATGTTTTTATTTGAGTACAAGTTAGATTTTCAGGTTAATTATTCTAGTGTGTTGCTGAGAATAGATAGGAGTTATTTTTAGAGCAGTTATGTTCCAAACGTGGTTGTGAGTTTTTTTTTAGAACTTTTCGGTTTGTGCTTTATATATATGAGAAAACCCAGAAAATGATGCAGCAGTTTTAGCATCACAAATCTTCTCTTCTGTCAATTTTTTTTCTTTGTACGATACCAGTAAAAAACAGAGAAAATCTGGTCACTGATATTGAATTAAGAACCAACATTTGGTATCAGAGCCAGTACTGCAATAACCGAGTGTTCAAGAATCCATGGCAGGTGAAGATGGAGATCCATCTAAGACACCTGCAGTTCCTAAATCGATGACCAAAGGTGTCTCTATACCGATCCAGTATCCCATGTTGAGCGAGACTAATTACGGCATATGGGCTGTCAAGATGAAGATAGTCCTTCGTTCGCTGGGAGTTTGGTCTGTGATCGAAGGAGAGGACAACGATGAGGACAAGGATCAAGGAGCAATGGTGGCTATATCTCAGGCAGTGCCAGACGATGTCATGATGGCAATTGTAGAGAAACAGTCAGCCAAGGAGGCTTGGGAAGCACTCCAGGAGATGCGAGTTGGTGAAGATCGTGTCAAGAAGGCACGTGTACAAGTGCTAAAACGGCAACTAAATAAGTTGCAAATGGAGGACTCTGAAACAGTAAATGAGTACTCCATGAAACTTACCACGCTGGTGGCTGAAGTTCGATCACTTGGCGCGAAACTTGATGATAGCGAGGTGGTTGAAAAATTATTCGGTTCAGTGCCGGATCGTTTTCTTCAGATTATTGGTACTATTGAGCAATTCGGTGATATCGAGAAGATGTCAGTATCCGAGGCAATCGGCCGTCTCAGAACCTTCGAGGAAGGTCTTAAAGGTCGAGTGCACTCAAAGGGCAGCGGTGATCAATTGCTTCTCACACAAGCCGAGTGGGAGGCTAAGTCTGCAAAGGGGAAGAAAGAAGGTAATTCCAGCAGCACTAAAAGAGGAGGCCATTTTGGAAGAGGTCGAGGACGCGGACGCGGACAAGGTGGTGGCCGAGGAAATGGCAGCCGTGCTGGTAATGAGAGGAAATCACGAAATTTTGACATATCTAAGGTGAAGTGTTACAATTGCAATGAATATGGACACTTTGCAAAAGATTGCCCAAAACCAAACCGAAGGCAGCAAGCCAACCTTGTTACAGCACAAACAGATGATGAACCAGCACTTTTGTTGACAGAAGTCTGTGTCCTCAGCCACGAAACACAGAGCAAACAGTTGCTACTGCACGAAGACAAGGTGGTGCCAAAGCTGAACGGCAACCACGACAAGTCATGGTATCTAGATACCGGCGCAAGCAATCACATGACTGGTAGTATCGACAAGTTTGCTGAAATTGACACGAACATTAAAGGGTCGGTCAAGTTTGGAGATGGGTCAGCAGTGGAAATACAAGGAAGAGGGTCTGTTTTGTTCGAGTGTTTCACTGGTGCACACCAAATATTGACAAATGTATACTACATCCCGAGGTTGAGAAGTAACATAATAAGCCTTGGTCAGTTAGATGAGAACGGGTGCAAGATTATGGTTGAAGGAGGGGTGATGTCAATTCTGGATAGAAATCGAAAGTTGCTAATTAAAGCAAGTAGATCAAGAAACCGTTTGTATGTGCTGCACATCACTCCTACACATCCAGAGTGCCTCCTGACTAGAAGCAAAGATGAGGCGTGGTGCTGGCATGCAAGATATGGGCATGTGAACTTTAATTCCTTGAAGCTTCTAAGTCAGAAACAGATGGTGCATGGTCTACCCAAAATTGAGCATGAGGACCGCATCTGCGATGGTTGTTTGATTGGAAAGCAACACCGTAATCCATTTCCAGCAGTGGCGAAATTCCGAGCAGAATTACCTCTTGAGTTGTGGCATGGAGATTTGTGCGGGCCAATAACCCCTGCTACACACGGAGGCAAGCGCTATTTCCTGCTGTTGGTTGACGATTGTACTAGATTCATGTGGCAGGTGCTGATCCGAAGCAAAGATGAGGCATTCGAAGCATTTAAGAAGGTCAAAGCTGCAGCCGAAATGGAGAAAAACAGTAAGCTGAAAGCTTTGCGCACGGATCGTGGCGGAGAATTCACCTCAAATGAGTTCAAGCAATACTGTGAACTGATGGGAATTAAGCGTTATCTAACGGCGCCATATTCTCCTCAGCAGAACGGAGTTGTTGAACGAAGAAATCAGACGGTGGTCGGCATGGCAAGGAGCTTGTTGAAAAGCATGGAAGTCCCAGGCGAGTTTTGGGGAGAAGCGGTGTCAACTGCCGTGTATCTCCTAAATAGAGCACCAACAAAAAGTGTCACTGGCAAAACTCCCTATGAAGCATATCACAATCGCAAACCATCTGTTGAGCACTTTCGCATATTTGGATGTGTGGGACACGTAAGAGATACTACACCTCATCTTTCAAAACTTGCAGACCGAAGCAAGCAAATGGTGTTCATTGGGTATGACATGAATACGAAAGGCTATCGGATGTTTGATCCAGTGACAAGACGAGTTGCGGTGTCACGAGATGTAGTGTTTGAGGAGGAGAAGAAGTGGGAGTGGAACAAAGTTCCAGTGACAGAAACATGGGCAGCAGAGAATACTCTCTCAGCACAATATTTTACTGTTGAAGGTATGATTGATATAGCGAATCAGGAAAATGAACAGAGTGTCAGCGATTCTGGTATTGACATTGGCAACTCTGGTTCAGACTCGCCACGTACTCCAGAAGTTAATGGGGGTGATCTTTTTGAATCAGTTCAACCTGCAATGAACGAGGAAAGTTCATCAGTAGGTCCACGTGGTAAGCGAGATCTCAGCAGTTTGTATGATGAAACTTTTCCAATTGATTTGGAGTATTCGGGACTGTGTTTGCTAGGAGAAGAGGAGCCGTCGAGCTATGAAGTAGCCAAAGCAGATCCGAGTTGGAGAATAGCAATGGAGGAAGAAATATCTTCTATCCAGAAAAATGAAACTTGGAAACTTGTTTCATTGCCAGACAACCAGAAAGCAATAGGACTGAAATGGGTCTACAAGTTGAAGAAAAATGCTGAAGGCAGAATCGTGAAGTATAAAGCGAGATTGGTAGCGAAGGGGTATGTTCAACAGCAAGGTATAGACTTTGACGAAGTGTTTGCCCCTGTTGCTCGGTTGGAGACAGTACGGCTGCTACTCTCAATTGCAGCACATGAAGGTTGGGAAGTGCATCATATGGATGTGAAGTCCGCTTTCCTCAACGGCGAGTTGGAAGAAGATGTATATGTCATTTAGCCACCGGGTTTCGAGATAAAAGAAGAAGAGCATAAGGTGCTGAAACTACACAAAGCTCTATACGGCTTGCGACAAGCACCTAGAGCGTGGAATTCAAAACTGGACAAGTCACTGAAGGTACTCGGTTTTGAGAAGTGTTCTTTAGAGCATGCCGTGTACACCAGAAGTCAGGAGAAAAGGAATTTGATCATTGGAGTATATGTGGATGATTTAATTATCACTGGAGAGAGCACTCAAGATATTGACAAATTTAAAACTCAAATGAAAAGGTTGTTTAGCATGAGTGACCTTGGGTTACTTAGTTATTATCTGGGAATTGAAGTTTGTCAGAATCCTCATAAAATTACTCTAAACCAGTCAGCTTATGCAAGAAAGGTGTTAGATAAATGTGGGATGAAGGATTGCAATTCAACACATATTCCGATGGAGCCTCGTTTGAAGCTGAACAAAGAGAGCACTAATCCTCCTGTTGATAAAACCCTGTACCGAAGTTTGGTTGGCAGCTTGAGATACCTATTGCACACACGACCAGACTTGGCATTTTCTGTCGGCATGGTGAGCAGACACATGGAGAAGCCCACAACAGAGCACATGGCAGCAGTGAAGCACATACTGCGCTATGTGAAAGGTACATTAAATCTCGGTTGTGTTTATGAGAAAAGGGAAGGAGGTTTGGAGCTGGTCGGATACTCTGACAGTGATCTTGCTGGTGATACTAATGATAGGAAAAGTACTTCAGGTTTAATATTTTTCCTTGGGTCTAATCCGGTTAGTTGGTGTTCACAAAAACAGAAAATTGTTGCACTTTCTTCTTGTGAAGCGGAGTATATCGCTGCTTGTGCAGCAGCGTGTCAAGGAGTATGGCTGGGGCGATTGCTGGCAGATTTATTAAAGACCGATGTTAAGAAAGTGGTGCTAAAGATCGATAATCAGTCCGCAATTGCATTGAGCAAGAACCCAGTTTATCATGAGAGGAGTAAGCATATCGATACTCGATTTCACTACATCAGGGACTGTGTTGAATCAGGAATGATCGAAATTCAACATGTTAGCACAGAAGATCAGAGTGCTGATATTCTGACGAAGTCGCTGGCAAAGATGAAATTCCAGGAAATGAGAGAAAGGATTGGTGTGAAGACCACTGGTAGAGAACAACAAGCTTAAGGAGGAGATTGATGACTTAATCTTGTTGTTAGAAAGATGTTTCCGGTTTATGTTTTTGTTTATTTTCAGCAATGTTTTTATTTGAGTACAAGTTAGATTTTCAGGTTAATTATTCTAGTGTGTGGCTGAGAATAGATAGGAGTTATTTTTAGAGCAGTTATGTTCCAAACGTGGTTGTGAGTTTTTTTTTAGAACTTTTCGGTTTGTGCTTTATATATATGAGAAAACCCAGAAAATGATGCAGCAGTTTTAGCATCACAAATCTTCTCTTCTGTCAATTTTTTTTCTTTGTACGATACCAGTAAAAAACAGAGAAAATCTGGTCACTGATATTGAATTAAGAACCAACACACGATTCCTACTCCTACATAAACAGATAGAGGAGTACGAGACAGTTTTTTCTGTTTTTCTTTTTCATAGCGTAAGTGCGCACATTCATTCCATGCATGCTTCAGATTTCAGAATGAGGCAGCAAGCAAGCATGTATGAAAAATGCAATTATATGTGCATATTCGATCGTTTGTGGTGTTGCTAGCTCGTTCGTGCTAAACAATGCCATACAATATATGGGATACACAGATCATGACACAATACAACACATTGCATGATTTTATATTTAAACAGAACCTCGACCGGCCTCCTCGGAAGATCACCTACTGCACAGCATTTTGTCCGTTTGATCAGCTTTGTGAGCCTCGTGATGATCTGAAGGTCGGGAATCACGCGGTATTCTAGCTGGCTGCGCAGCGGAGGACAAGCACACCGGCCTCCTCGATCTCTTTGAGAATCTGAGATGTATCTCTTGAACAATTTGACGGGAAAAAAAAAAGGAACAGAGAGAAAATTGAAAATCATATAGAGACTGGTGTTAGGCAAATATTCTAGTAAAAACGTTGTCTTAATTGGTACAAGTTCAAGTTCCAAAATCGACTGAAGTTCAAATTGTTAATCCCAAAAACAAATCTTCACGATAGTTAATACACAAGTTTAATGTCTTTTTTCCCCTGTAATGCAGCCATCCTCTTGTTGAGAAATAAAAGTTCAAAAGGTTATTCAAAACAAACCTAAACTGTTATGTCAATTTTCAGAAGGTTTTCAAATTTACAATTGTACACATATATAAAACAACTAAACATGATTGCAACTTAAGCCAAGTTTTTCACAATTCATAACTGAAACTGTAATTGTCATTATAAATAAAGTTTTCAATTTCTCTGCGATGAACATGATGATAATGTTATTTCCACGAAATATATCTAAACCATTAGTTGGAATTTGCAACCTTATAAATCTTTCAAATATGTATGAGTATGATAAAATTTTAGGCACAGGCTAGTCTTGTTATTTTCAGCCAATATACATCAATCATATTATTTGTATTTACTCGGATGTAATTCATTTATTACTGGGTTGCGTGAACTATATATACAAAGTTGTAAAGAGAAAAACCAGTTAAAGTGGTGCTTAATCAGTATGCATGCTACGGCTACTTTGTAGCTTTCAGTTTTGGAAGAAGCCAATGGAGCCGCCGTACGTTTAACAAATTAAGACACAAATGGGGTGTCATCTCATCTCATCTCATCTCACTTGGACTTTATCAGCTCAGCTGTGTACTCGCGTTCTTTATGTTACGGCAGATGCTAATTAATATCATGCTAATGCTAATATTGCACTGACAAATAAATAGTCCAAATACCCGATGATCGATCTTCTCTTATATATTCTTCGTTTAAACATTTTGCACTGATATGAAGCAGTTCGACCGATCTCTAGTAAATGACACAATTTGTTAGCTTTCGAGTTCGAGTAAATAAGATCGGAAGTTCAGATAAAGTAGCTGGTAATTAATGGAAATGTGATCATGTTTAATGTAACTAAATCAAATTGTGACACGTATTTTCCCTAACAATTAACCAACTATCGTCAAAATTACACGAACTCGATCACGCATTCTAATTCCTTGGTTTTGATAGCAGATAGCAGTCCGAAAGCTATCTCATCGCAGATTAACAAGAACACAGAACTCGATTGCTCTGCCTCTCTATAAGTTTCTTTATATATGTTTTTTAAATTATATTAAAAAAAATAAGTTCATTATAATTTTGATAGGAATATATGATGTGAAATATCTGCTAATAATCCCTAACACAATTTGGTTCGGTTCACAAGCGCATGAACTTACCGTGTAGTATATAGGGGTGTCGATTCCACAGGGACAAACAAAGTAATGCACTGGTTATCAATTCAATCACCGATCTAGACAATTCGATCTTGAAAGTTTGATTAAACTAATCTAAATTTAAAACTAATGATAGCAAACTTGAAAAACTCGATTAAACTTGAACTAGAGACGTTGGTTTAATTATCCCTTGTAGAATTAATTCACTCGATTAGCACTTTTAATTATATTGTTGCGAGAGGGTATCAATTCAATTGTTGGTACTAAACTACAGTGTTAATGGCTTAATACCGTACACAAACTCTTGGATTTCACTATTAAGTTCCTCACCCTACAAGTTTAATGTTCATTAAGTTCTTGATACAATTAATCAACTACAAATTCTACTTCGCGGTTAAACATATCGCACAATTAATAGTTAATTAATGATTTCTCCTAGAATTACGATTTCACGGTTAAGTATCTCATCATAAATCCTAATTTTGTTTTCTAATCCAAAACTACGAGTTTTACTTGTCAAGTCGTAACCCTAGTTTCTAAGATGATGCGCGTAGCGATTAAACAACACACAAGCCATTTAACAAGAAACAAAATCACAACATAACATTAAAAGCGTCATTAGAGTAAATTAAACTACAAGTTCAAACTACAACCCAACATCCCTAGAGAGGGGATTAGCCTCTCATGACTACCAAAGACAATTCAGAATTCATGTTCAAGCAAGATATAGAGGAAAGAGAGAAAAGAAGGAAGAAGAAATCAAACACCGAGATATCGTGAGAACTCCCGATTCCGATCTCCAAGTCTCTAAGTTCTTCTCTAATTCTATTTCCTAATTCAGTTCCTAAAGATGCTAACCCGCCCCCCTAGAAGAGAAGGGGAGTCTATATATATAAACCCAGAAAAATAGACCAAAGGTTGCCTCCAAACATCAATAACTGCTGAGATAGAAAAACTCGCCAGAAAATATTTCGGACCGAATTGATTTAATTCGGACCGAAATTCTTCACTGTTTCAAAACGCATAATTTCGGTCCGAATTAATTCAATTCGGTCCGAAATTTCTGCAGAATCTTCACTGGTTCAGTTTAGACAATTTCGGTCCGAATTGATTTATTTCGGTCCGAAATTCTTGCAGTTTCTCTTTAATAAATTCGCGTTCCACCTGTCTTCCTTCGGTCTTCTTGTTTTGTGTCCAAATCTCTTCCAATTCTTCATATCTGCAATCAAAATCAAGAATGCGGCAGTATCTCGAACTTGACACAAAAACTAAACTAAATTAACTCAAAACTAAATAAAAAGGTATAGTTTAAGAGATAAATCCCGATATAAAATAGAGTACAATTAAGACTCATCAAATTCCCCCAAGCTTAATCCTTGCTTGCCCTCAAGCAAGTCTCAAACCAGTATCTAAGGAAAAATCTCTAAACTCACCAATTATGCAAATGAAATTAACTACATGCAAAAGAAAGATCGCAGATATTTTACAAAATCACGGGCCATTTTCAAGGGTCACTAACATGTTTTCTCATGGGTTCGGGTTTTTGGAATTCCTCTTGGCAATTTTCGGTTATTTTCCTTTTCACTCCACAATGCCTTACTTTCGAAACAAGTTTTCCAAACCCTCTTTACAATTATAGATCATGGTGAGTTTCCCGTTCGGATGAGATTACTAGACCTTTCTCCCTTGTGTGTACCTTTCTATTTCACACGTGGTCCAATTGAGGAGGTCGGGACTGAGCCCCCGTCACTGACAGCAGGGCCATTTTTCACATCCCCTCTTCTGTTTCTGACCTCTTGTGGTAGCCACTTGTTTGAAAGTAAATATTTTATTTTAATTATTATATTTTTTTGTTTTTGTTTTTGTTTTTGTTTTTGTTTTTGTTTTTGTTTTTGTTTTTTGTTTTTTGTTTTTTTGTTTTTTTGTTTTTTTTTTTTTTTTCAAACACTCAAATGGATCATCTAGGTACAAAAAGGTCCACATAAGGTATCAGACAGGTCCATATAATCTCATCGTCACAAAATACCTCACCTTTCACACAATCACATTTTAGGGCAAGGGTTCCAATTTCTGACGCTATGGGTTAGTTTGAAAAAATTTGAACAATTCCCTTTCTTAATTCCACGAAAAACCCGTTAAAGACACTCAAGTGTCACCCAATCAATCCCTTGCTTCGATTTCCTATATTAAATTTCCCGCAATCAAGCAAAAATCCGCTAAAATTTGAAGATTAAAAAAAATAAATTCCTAGATGCAAGATACAATCTCAAAAATCTCCCCCAAGCTTAAATCAAACATTGACCGCAATGTTTGGATTCAGGACCTAAAGAAAGTTTAAGAGAAGTGGAATACTTACAATGAGTTGTGCGGAGATGGCGTGGGTGATGGGTTGTTTAGTTGGTAGGCCCGTGGGATGGACCCGCATCAGATGTCTGTCGGTGTCGAGAGCGGCGTGGTTGGCGTGGAGGAAACGGCGGTACCTCGTAGTGCCCCTGAGCCACATGCCATTGTTGCATATTATGCGCCATATGCCAAGCCTCGTATGAGCGTTCGTCAATTTCATCGAGTTGGTGTTGTTGGTCAAGTTGGGTTTGGTGAATTTGACGCAACTGCTCATAAATCATGGCGTTGGTAGGTTCGGTAGCAGTTTCGGTTGAGTGACTCGGTTGTCCTCGCTCATGACGCCATTCGGAGAGATTTGGGGCGGTTGTTTGTGGTTCAGTGTCCGGATCATCACTTCCATCAGTGGGGTCGCGGAATGGAAAAACCGTCCAGGTTGAGGAATCGCGGACATCGAAGGGAATGTCGTAGGGCAGTCGGATTGCATGGTTGTCGGAAGTGATATTGATGTAGTGATCGTCCTTGCGCTGGATGAACTTGTAAGTGAGAAGACAAGCCATGTGGAGGGATGTTGGGCCTGTGGTTAAGGTGCGTTGGTACGGTGGTTCGCCGATTAGGTTGAAGTGTTGCGCGATGCGTGTGACCAGCCCACCAATAGCAATGTCACCTTTGGCCGCAGGGTGAAGAGACACTTGCGAAAGGTGATAAGCCACAAAATACCCTACATTTGGTTGAACATTTCTTATACCATTGCGAATCATGCAATATAAGAGAAACATGTCATTAACATTCAATTTGCCCGATGATTCACCTCTACCAAATATAGTATGGGCCAAAACCTTTTGGATGTACCGAAGAGTTGGGTGTTGAATTTGCAATGCACTTTGACCCTGTTGTTTTTGGCCAAAAACCATTTCATAAAATTTGACGCGTACAGTGGTTGACCAATTTGCACAATCTATCATTTTTGGTTTTTGTGGACAGTTAAAAATTGTATTTAATTCGTTGTCAGTCAAAGCATAACTGGTACCATCTAATTGAAAGATCAATTGGGAGCAATCTTCATTAAATGAGAGTGTGGACAAAAATTCATATGTTAAAGTCCGAAAAGTTGGTACCACAGTTGTTAGCAAATCCCAAACACCGACATTGTCACACAATTGTTTGACTTCATCAAATATACCGAGGGTTTTAATGGTTTCGATATCAATAAAACGAGAGGAGATAAGTTTACGCCCTTTGAGAATATCAAATTTTTCCTTGTGCTTCGGGTCTGTCCATGTGATGTTGAAGTCGGGCTTGGTGTTCTCGTCCCACAGGTGCTCGGGCACGGGTTCGGTGCGTGCGCCGCGACGTGTAGACGTCCGTGTGGGCGGTTTAGAGGTATGCTTCCGCGCCGTCGTTTTTGTCCGTTCCGCCATATTTTGGTGTAGGTGGTGGAAGTGATGGTTAGGGGTAAAATTGGCGGCGGTGTGAGAGCGGTAGGGGTTACGGGGATGGTGTAGATGGTGTGGGCGCGGTCAATTGGAAATTTGGTATCGGATTCCGGCGAGTTCCGCCGGTGGTGGTTCTAGGGTTGTCGAGGGGAACGGTGAATGAGCGGTCTATTAGTGCAATTGGTTAGGGGAATGGGTAGAGGAGAGCGAGGGGAGTGTAATGGTGGTGTCGGTTGGCGGTGATGTGGCCGGAGAAGGGCGGCGCCGGCGGTGGGTGGTGGCTCGGTTTTGGTGGGCAGCAGAGGAGAGAAGGAAGAGGGGAAATGGAGAAAGGGAGGAGAGGGACGGTCTGGCGGCGGCGGCGCTGGCGCGATGGCGGTGCCGCAGGCGGTGCGCCGGCAGGTTGGGGCGGAGGTTGCGTGGGTCCTGTCGAGTAGCAAGGAAAAAGAAAGAAGGTGCGGAGGAAGAAAGAAAGAAAGAAAAAGAAAGAAGAAGGGAAAGAAGAAAAAG
This sequence comes from Cyperus esculentus, assembly GCA_030179965.1. Classification (NCBI taxonomy): domain Eukaryota; kingdom Viridiplantae; phylum Streptophyta; class Magnoliopsida; order Poales; family Cyperaceae; genus Cyperus; species Cyperus esculentus. The sequence continues at coordinate 2,883,205 of JASGLE010000029.1, read as the reverse complement.
AAGGAAAACAAAAGAAAGAGAACGAAAAAGAAAAAAAAATTTTTGTTTTGTTTTTTTTTTTTTTCAGATTTTTAGTTCGGTCCGAACTAAATCAGTTCGGACCGAATTTTTGTTCATTTTGCCACTGGTTGGAAAATGCAAAAGTTCGGTCCGAACTGATTTAGTTCGGTCCGAATTTTTTGCCAGTTTTGCCACTGATTGGCGATTGCAAAACTTCGGTCCGAATTAAATCAGTTCGGACCGAAATTTTTGCAAAAAATACTCTGAGCCAAAAATCTTTTTTTTTTTTTTTTTTTCAAAAGCAAATAAAGGAAATTGAAATAAAGGAAGAGAAAAAGAAACTTGGGTTGCCTCCCAAGAAGCGCTTAATTTAACGTCGTTAGCTCGACGAACTCCCTGGTTTTGCTCAGTCAGTCGGTGCATCGGTGAGAGAGACATCCATCTTCTCTCCAATTGGCTCTCCATGAATGTAATGCTTTAGCCTTTGTCCGTTCACCTTGAATGCACCGGTTTTCTCACTCCAAATCTCGACCGCTCCATGATTGAGCACCGTTTGCACTTGGAATGGCCCGTGCCACCTTGTTCTCAATTTTCCCGAAAAGAGTTTTAGTCGGGAATTGAATAAAAGCACCCAATCACCGACTTGAAAAGACCTTCGGAGGATGTGCTTGTCATGCCAACGCTTGGTCTTCTCCTTGTACAACTTTGCATTCTCATATGCCTCAAGGCGCAACTCGTCCAATTCATGCAACTCCAACAATCTTTTCTTACCAGCGGCTTTGAGATCATAATTCAAGGCCTTGATTGCCCAATACGCCTTGTGCTCCAGTTCTACAGGTAGATGACATGGCTTCCCATAGACCATCTTGAAGGGAGTCATGCCAATTGGCGTTTTGAATGCCGTTCGGTACGCCCACAATGACTCGTCAAGTTTCAAGGACCAATCTTTCCTTGTTCGCCCCACCATTTTCTCTAAAATATTCTTGACTTCGCGATTTGATATCTCCACTTGACCGCTTGTTTGGGGATGGTACGGGGTGGCTACCTTGTGCTTGACTCCGTACTTGGTCAATAAATTCTCAAGATGGCGGTTGACGAAGTGAGAGCCACCATCGCTTATCACGACTCGGGGCACCCCGAATCGAGGAAAGATCACCTTTTGAAAGAGCCGCTTAACAACGGCGGCATCGGCGGTTGGATTTGGGATGGCTTCCACCCACTTGGAGACGTAATCGACCGCCACTAGAATGAACTTATTTCCACAAGAACTCGGAAATGGCCCCATGAAATCAATTCCCCACACATCAAACAATTCTACCTCCAAAATGTTGTTGAGGGGCATCTCGTGCCGCCTTGAGATATTCCCCGACCTCTGGCACTTGTCACATGACGTCACAAATTCACGTGCATCCTTGAATAGAGTTGGCCAATAAAAACCTGCTTGGAGTACCTTGGCCGCGGTTTTGTTGGAGGAGGCATGGCCGCCATATGGAGCGGAGTGACAATGAAACAAGATCGAACCGACTTCCTCCTTCGAAATACACCTTCTATGGATCCCATCGACCCCGAGCTTGAAGAGAAAGGGGTCATCCCAAAAGTAGTTCTTCACGTCGGAAAAGAACTTCTTCTTTTGTTGGTAGGTGAGTTCCGGCGGAAGAATTCCGCACGCTAAGAAATTAACAAAATCTGCGTACCAAGGCGAGTTGAGGCTTTGGACTTGGTACAGTTGCTCATCAACGAAGGAGTCGTCGATCGGTAACTCCCCCAAGCTTGGCTCACGCTTAAGGCGGGAAAGGTGGTCCGCCACCGTGTTCTCAGTCCCCTTTTTGTCCTTGATCTCAAGGTCAAATTCTTGAAGTAAGAGGACCCAACGGATGAGGCGAGGTTTTGCGTCTTTCTTTGCGAGCAAGTATCGGACTGCCGCATGGTCGGTATAGACAACAACCTTGGACCCCACGAGATAGGATCGGAACTTGTTGATAGCAAACACCACCGCTAGCAACTCCTTCTCCGTTGTGGTGTAGTTCACTTGGGCTTCATCGAGAACCTTGCTAGCGTAGTAGATTGCATATGGCTTGTTGCCAACCCGCTGCCCCAGCACCGCTCCAACGGCATAATCGCTTGCATCGCACATTATCTCAAACGGTTCGCTCCAATTGGGAGGTTGCAAGATCGGCGCCGAGATGAGGGCTTTCTTCAACCTATCAAAAGCATCAATGCATTCAACATTAAAATCAAAATCAACATCTTTCATGGTCAAGTTAGTTAGAGGCTTTGCTATCTTAGAGAAATCCTTAATAAAGCGGCGGTAGAACCCCGCGTGACCTAGAAAGCTTCTAACATCCTTGACAGTTTTTGGTACCGACAACTTTTCAATTACTTCAATTTTTGCTTTGTCCACTTCTAAACCATTTGCCGATACAACATGACCCAAGACTACCCCCTCGCGTACCATAAAATGGCACTTCTCCCAATTTAAAACCAGATTCACTTCCTCGCATCTTTCTAGAACCTTCGAGAGATTGGACAGACAAGTTTCAAAAGATGTACCGTACACAGAAAAATCATCCATAAAAACCTCCATGCAGTTCTCAATTAAATCAGAAAAAATTCCCATCATGGCCCTTTGAAAAGTGGCCGGTGCATTACAAAGACCAAAGGGCATCCTACGGTATGCAAATGTGCCATAAGGACAAGTAAAAGTGGTCTTTTCTTGGTCCTCAGGGTGGATCGGTATTTGGAAAAACCCGCTATAGCCATCTAAATAGCAAAAATAGGAATGTTTAGCAAGTCTTTCAAGAACTTGGTCAATGAAGGGAAGAGGAAAGTGGTCTTTTCGCGTGGCGGAGTTGAGTTTCCGGTAGTCGATGCACATGCGCCACCCGGTCACAACTCGTGTATAGATAGGATTTCCGTCTGCGCCTTTGACAACGGTTGTGCCTCCTTTCTTGGGCACCACATGCACGGGGCTCACCCACTTGCTATATGAGATTGGGTAGATGATCCCGGCATCCAGGAGCTTGTGGATCTCTTTCCAAACGACCTCCTTCAAATTGGGGTTGAGCCTTCGTTGTGCTTCAATGGTCGGCTTGTGGTCATCCTCCATGTTGATCTTGTGCATGCAAACGGAGGGGTTGATGCCGGTGAGTTCATCAATCGTGTAGCCAATCGCCTTGCGATGTATTCTCAACTCCTTCAAAAGTTGCTTGGTTTGATCTTGATCGAGAGATGCGCTGACGATCACGGGGTACGTCTCATCGGGTCCCAAGAACTCGTATTTGAGAGTAGGCGGAAGAGGCTTGAGTTCAACGTTGGGTGCCTTGGAGTTTGCTTTAGGTTCAGCACTTGCCTCCGTTGAAAGAATCGTCTCCGACTGAAAACTGGCAATCTCGTCAAGCACCTCCTCCAAGGTTGCGCTTCCTTCCGTTTGCATGAGAGTGCGCATCATGGGATCATCAATGATGATATCGTCCAAGTATTCCGCAACGAGAGCGTCAATTGTCTCAATCCTGCAAATTGAATCCTCATTAGAAGGGTATTTAAGAGATTTTCCAATATTAAAAACAACTTTTTCTTCACCCACTTCTAAAGTCAATTTCCCGTTTTTAACATCAATTAAAGCCCCGGCAGTTGCGAGGAAGGGACGCCCTAATAGGAGAGGGGTTTGCGTGTCCTCTTCCATCTCAATTACAACAAAATCGGTAGGAATGAAAAATTTACCGACTTGGATCGGTATATCCTCAACAATGCCCAATGGCAACCTAACAGACCTATCGGCCAATTGCAATGAAATTCGTGTAGGTTTTAGGTCACCAACACCGATTCGCTCATAAACAGTTCTTGGCATGAGACTTACACTTGCTCCTAGGTCACACAATGCTTGTTTAAAATTGGTACCGCCTATAGAACAAGGTATGGAGAAGCTTCCGGGGTCTTTGAGTTTGGGTGGCAACTTGTTCAAGACAAGTGCACTTACCTCCTCAGTCAAAGTCACAGTTTGAGTCTCTTCGAGCTTCCTCCTATTTGATAGAATCTCCTTGAAAAACTTGGCATATGTGGGCATTTGTGTGATCACATCCGTGAAGGGTATGTTCACATTCAATTGTTTCAATAAGTCCACAAATTTGCCAAATTGCTTGTCCATTTTAGTTTTCACCAATCTTTCGGGAAAGGGCACGTACCTGTGCGGAGGGATGTACCTTGGCACCTCCGTACTTACCTGTGGCGTGGAGTCCTTGGTGGCGTCCTTCTCTTGTGCCGGCTCCTTCTCCGAACTTTCAACCGTGTCGCCTGCATTGGCACCAAGAGATGATTCCTTCGCCTTGATCCACTCCTCTTCGGGCATCTTGGGTCCTTCGTATTGCAACCCGCTTCGAGTCTTGATGGCCTTGACATGTTCGCGTTGAATGTCCTCGGGCTTGGATGGAAGGTGCCCTTGTTGGCGAGAAGAGGAAGATGCTTGTTGCGCTACTTGGGTCTCCAAGAGCCTGTTTTGCGTGGCGAGCAAGTCCACCTTGGCACCAAGATTGTTTAAAGCATCAGTGAGCTCATTGTTCTTCTTGCCTTGTGCCTCAATAAAATTCTCCATCATCTTCTCAAGGTTGGATTTGGGAGGTTGGTTGTTCTCGAAATTCCGCTGCCCAAAGTTCTGAAACGGCCTCTGTTGGTTTTGGTTGGGCTGCGCTTGGTCATTCCTCCAAGAGAAGTTCGGATGGTTCCTCCAACCGGGGTTGTAGGTGTTGGAGTATGGATTGTTTTGTGGTCGGAAGTTGTTCAAAGCGTTGGCCTGCTCCATGTCTCCGTCGCTACTTGACCCTAATTGGCAGTTAATGGCCAAATGATCCGTGCCGCCGCAAATCGAGCAATTGTTGAGTTGATTCACCGCGGACACACTGAGCTTGCTCAATCTCTGCTCCATGGCATCCATCTGTGCCGCCATCCTTGTCATCAAGTCGGTCTCCAATCGTCCCGAAGCCTTTGGAGCGCCTCTCTCATTAGAGTACTGGATTTGGTTGAGCGCCATCTCATCAATGAGGTTGTACGCCTCATGTTGATTCCTTGCCATCAGACTTCCACCTGCCGCTGCATCAAGAGTCATCCTAGTATTGTAAGTTAAACCATCATAAAAAGTTTGCAAAATAAGCCATTTTTCAAGACCATGATGGGGACACAAACGTAACAACTCTTGATACCTATCCCATGCCTCACTAAGAGATTCATCCACCTTTTGTCTAAAACTTGTTATTTGATTCCTATATGCTGCAGTTTTGGACGGAGGAAAATATTTAGCAAGGAATGCGTTTGACAATTCAGCCCATGTGGTAATAGAACCCGGTGGTAATGACCTTAACCAATTCTTTGCCCTATCTCTAAGGGAAAACGGAAAAAGCCTAAGCATAATAGCGTCCGTAGAGACACCATTTATGATGACGTTGTTTGTAATTTCCGCAAAGTTGGTCAAGTGATTGTTTGGATCGTCATGAGGTAACCCTGAGAATTGGTGCTGAGCGGCGGCGTTCATGAAGGCCGGCTTGAGTTCGAAGTTGTGCACGTTGATGACGGGCACGGTGTAGCCCATGCGGAGATCAGTGGCCTTAGGCGCGGCAAAGTCCTTCAGAGGACGAGTATCGTTGTCGATGTCGGCCATGACGGGCGGGTCGTCAAAAACCAGTCGCCGAGGTTGGGCTGGATTTGTCGAACGCCTAGGTTGCCTTCTTCGTCTTCTGTACACAAGGAGAGGTGTGTTGAGAGCCAGTGATGGATCCTACAAAGCAAGAAAATCAAGAAGAACAAGTGAGATCACAAAAAAGAGAGAAAATAAAGAAAAAGAAAAGTGTCTAGTCTCGGTTTTCAAATTTTAACCAGGACTACCGTTGTCCCCGGCAACGGCGCCAAAAAGCTTGATGTGAAATATCTGCTAATAATCCCTAACACAATTTGGTTCGGTTCACAAGCGCATGAACCTACCGTGTAGTATATAGGGGTGTCGATTCCACAGGGACAAACAAAGTAATGCACTGGTTGTCAATTCAATCACCGATCTAGACAATTCGATCTTGAAAGTTTGATTAAACTAATCTAAATTTAAAACTAATGATAGCAAACTTGAAAAACTCGATTAAACTTGAACTAGGGACGTTGGTTTAATTATCCCTTGTAGAATTAATTCACTCGATTAGCACTTTTAATTATATTGTTGCGAGAGGGTATCAATTCAATTGTTGGTACTAAACTACAGTGTTAATGGCTTAATACCGTACACAAACTCTTGGATTTCACTATTAAGTTCCTCACCCTACAAGTTTAATGTTCATTAAGTTCTTGATACAATTAATCAACTACAAATTCTACTTCGCGGTTAAACATATCGCACAATTAATAGTTAATTAATGATTTCTCCTAGAATTACGATTTCACGGTTAAGTATCTCATCATAAATCCTAATTTTGTTTCCTAATCCAAAACTACGAGTTTTACTTGTCAAGTCGTAACCCTAGTTTCTAAGATGATGCGCGTAGCGATTAAACAACACACAAGCCATTTAACAAGAAACAAAATCACAACATAACATTAAAAGCGTCATTAGAGTAAATTAAACTACAAGTTCAAACTACAACTCAACATCCCTAGAGAGGGGATTAGCCTCTCATGACTACCAAAGACAATTCAGAATTCATGTTCAAGCAAGATATAGAGGAAAGAGAGAAAAGAAGGAAGAAGAAATCAAACACCGAGATATCGTGAGAACTCCCGATTCCGATCTCCAAGTCTCTAAGTTCTTCTCTAATTCTATTTCCTAATTCAGTTCCTAAAGATGCTAACCCGCCCCCCTAGAAGAGAAGGGGAGTCTATATATATAAACCCAGAAAAATAGACCAAAGGTTGCCTCCAAACATCAATAACTGCTGAGATAGAAAAACTCGCCAGAAAATATTTCGGACCGAATTGATTTAATTCGGACCGAAATTCTTCACTGTTTCAAAACGCATAATTTCGGTCCGAATTAATTCAATTCGGTCCGAAATTTCTGCAGAATCTTCACTGGTTCAGTTTAGACAATTTCGGTCCGAATTGATTTATTTCGGTCCGAAATTCTTGCAGTTTCTCTTTAATAAATTCGCGTTCCACCTGTCTTCCTTCGGTCTTCTTGTTTTGTGTCCAAATCTCTTCCAATTCTTCATATCTGCAATCAAAATCAAGAATGCGGCAGTATCTCGAACTTGACACAAAAACTAAACTAAATTAACTCAAAACTAAATAAAAAGGTATAGTTTAAGAGATAAATCCCGATATAAAATAGAGTACAATTAAGACTCATCAATATAGTATGGCATATGTAAACTAAGCATTTTTTATGTATTATATATAATATTGTAAAGTTGTAAACCATTAAAATCTAGAAATCTCCTTAGTACGTATATATATATGTCTATTTTTTTTTTATATTTAGATTGACATAGAATTGTCTTTTATAAATATAACAATAATTTCAACTTTTGTACATTTTCAAAAGATAAGCGAACATGAGAAAACATTTTATACTCGGTGGTACAAGAGAAACATATATTTCCAGATTAATTGCAATGTCTTGCAAATAAAACCCAAGTACATATACATAACTTAACAAGCTAAAATGAATACGCCAGAAAATAACTAATTAGCAAGGAAAAGGAACAATTCTCAACAAACTTAGTTCTAGGAGCGGTATGGCCCTGCATGGCATGACCTCTCATGAACAAAAAAAGCTACACTCTTTTTTGGGCTGCATGACATGTTATTTGAGAAACATCTTGCGTCCATTGAAAACCGTCCATACATCCATAGACGTATACAGAATGTAACAGATACATTCTGAAATGTAACAGGTACATCCCGAAATATAACCTATGAACTTTATGGATAGTTTTTTCTATGGACGCTAGGTATTACTCATCTTATTTCAACACGTTTACACAAAACGTGCCTTCTTTCAACACAATTCTCACATTTGAGTTCCACCACCTCTCCTATAAAACCCTGGAAAGTCTCACTAGAGATCTTCATCCTCAGAATTCCACAAACAGTCCTCTTCTAACATATTTCCAATGGCGAAGCTTTTTTTAGTTGCGATACTACTAGTATTTTCCATGGTTCCTCACATAATGTCCATACCGTTTGATGAGAGAGACCTCGAGTCAGACGAGAAGGTGTGGGACCTGTACGAGCGGTGGCAGCGCCACCACTCAGTGCACCGTGACCACCACGAGAAGCACAAGAGGTTCGGTGTGTTCAAGGGCAATGCCAAGTACATACACGAGTTCAACAAGAAGGCGAAGCACTACAAGCTTGCACTGAACAAGTTTGGTGATCTGACAAAGGAGGAATTCATGAGCGGCTATGCCGGTGCCAGGGTTCAGGAACATAAGATGTTTCAATCGCACCGGAACACTGGTGAATTCATGTATTCTGGCATTAACGTTAAGGATCTTCCAATGTCCGTCGATTGGAGGACAAAGGGGGCTGTTAACGACGTCAAAGATCAAGGAAAATGCGGTAAGTTTTTTAGTTCTGTTTGATACCAGAAGCTATATATATATGGTCCCTGAGAACTCGAAAACTGGTAAAATTTGCAAAATATTTGATCTATTTTAAGATCCTTTGTTCACGTAAAATATATTCAAGGTTAATATATAATAGTACCAGAAAAATTTCCAAAATTGAGCAAGTTTCCTACATCCTTTCACATCCGAAACATTAACGAAACATAAAATTTTTATTAGCTAATTAAGGTTATAGAAACTGAGAGACTATACTACGTACTGATATATATATTTCAGGGAGCTGCTGGGCCTTCTCAACTGTGGCATCAGTGGAGGGAATAAACCAAATCAAGACAGGAAACCTTGTTTCCTTGTCGGAACAAGAGCTCGTCGACTGCGAGAGTGACAACAGTGGATGCAATGGAGGTCTGATGGAGAATGCCTTTGAATTCATCAAGAGTTCAGGGGGGATAACAACCGAGACTGACTATCCCTACAGAGCTGCGAACGGAACATGCGACGCCAAGAAGGTAACTGCTTGAATATAATGCCTTGGAAGTTGGTACATAATTGTTTTAGCAAATAAAATGTATCTTATGCGTCAGATTCTTTTCGGCTTATCTGTTAACATCATAATTTCTTGATATTTAATTTCTTGATATATTATGGAAGGAAAGAATTTTACAAGCGAATAACTGATTATCCTTATTATGTATATATGCAGTTGAATTCTCCTGTGGTAGTGATAGATGGACATGAGAATGTGCCAGTAAACAGCGAGGATGATATGATGAAAGCTGTTGCCAATCAACCAGTTTCAGTAGCAATGGACGCTTCTAGCAAGGCGTTCCAATTCTACTCAGAGGTAACCGAGAATTCAGTTTCACTAATTAATCGACAGAACCGATTAAAAATTGCATTCTTACGTACATAGATGCAATAATAAACTACTATTCGTCCTTTTTTCGGTGCAGGGGGTGTTCACCGGTGACTGCAACACAGAGTTGAACCACGGTGTCGTCGTCGTTGGGTACGGTGAAGACAGCGATGACAGCGGTGTCAAGTACTGGATAGTGAGGAACTCGTGGGGCGCCGACTGGGGCGAGCAAGGCTACATCAGGATGCAGAGGAATGTGGAGGCAAAGGAAGGCCTTTGTGGGATTGCTATGGATGCCTCATACCCTGTCAAAACCTCCCCTAACCCTTCAAAGAAGAGTAATAAAATTCCTCTCCAGGACAAACTCTAATTAATATGATATTTGGTATTTGCAATTAATGGGAAAATTGTGAAATAAATCATATATTAGAGGCCTATTTTTAAAAATATAAAAATAAAAAAATCTTATTTATATAAGTAAAAAATAAAATTAAAAAAAAAACTTATTTTTGTAAAAGTAGTAAAATCGGGTCCTGGGAAATAAATCTTTGAGCTGATAATATTAAAACTTAAAACTGCTCATGTCATGATAATTCATATTAAACAAGCAACATCACATTAATTTGTGTCTAAGACTCTAAATTAATCTGAATCCTGGTTTTGCCATGTTTTGATAATGCAATGCATATGCAGGAAGAAATACAAACCGGAGGCAGTTGAACAGGGTTGGTCCACAAAGCTCATGAAGGAAAATAAGAACAATAATGAAGAGAGGCTTTTTTTTTATAATCTCAAGATCTAAACCGAATGAAGTTAATCAAATTAAAGATTAGTGTCTGGTTTTTTCTTTTATCTGAATGTAATGCCTGGGACAAAGTTGCAGGATATGAGTTATGAATAATTAAAAAAAAAATAAAGTTGTTTTTTGTTTTCGCACAAAAGTAATACAACTTGTATGAGTGACTTTAAATACAAAGAAGGAATATTAATTAAGTTGTTTTGATCCGTATTTCATTGTAGCAAGGAAATCAAAGCTTGACTAGTACAAAAATAATTGTTCTGCCTATATACATGCGTACGAGTCCGTATCGGCTACGATCCAAATAGGATCAGAGGGCCCTCCAATTCCCAATCCGACGACTGCGATTTTTAGGAGTTTTTTTAAATAATCTCAACCGTCCGATGGGGATTGGAGGGTCCTCCGATCCGATTTGGATCGTAGCCGATTTCAGCGCACATGCGTATGTATATAATTCTTACTTGTCAGATATTATTTCATAAACAGGAACCATTTTTTAATTATTGACGTGTAAAATTATGACAAATATTGAATAATTTTCTTTGTTAATTGATCTAAGTGTAGAAATAACTATATTTAATATTCTAGAACATCACTACCCTGTGATTATTTCTAGTCTTGCCACAATATGCATTTACGGTTAGGGGTGTCCATGGCAGGAAAATTGACGTTATGCTGTTCCATTCCGTTCCCACGGAACAGCTAACGGAGCAATTTTTTGTGCGGTTTGGAAAACGGAACAAGTAACAAAAAATTTGTTTGTTCCGTTGAGTTAATGGAACAAACAACGAAAATGGATGGTGCCGTTCCGTTATGTATCGTTTTGTCATTTTAATTGTCCTCGGCTGCGATATTCGGGACTGCAGAATCGCAATTGCCGTTATGGATGTGCCTTGTTGCATTGCATGGAACAATTTTAGCTCTTGCAAACTGAACCCTCATTAGATTTGGGTGGGGATAAGGTGACAATCAAATTTGGTGACAACTGCGACAACAGATTCTCAAATAAATAAAAATCTCTAAAATAAAAAATTTTGTACAAACGTATTGTGAAACTCGGGGTTCATCAAAAATTTTTTATATTTTCAACGGTTCAAAATATTATGAGTTTTGATATAATATCAAACAACTTTCAAATTGGCCGAAATTTGAAACACAATGAATCTATGAGTTTTACAATATGTTTGTACAACATTTTCTATTTTAAAGATTTTATTTATATTTATTGGAGGAGTCGTTGTCGTGGTTGTCACCAAATTTGGTTGTCACCCGATCCCCACAATTTTTTTTATAAATCGAAATTGAAAAGTTTTTTTTGCGGAAACTAGTAAGATGACCGGAGTTTTTAGATGGAATAGATAGACCCGAATTAATTTTTCGGGTGCTTCCAAAGCACCCGAAAAAATAATTCGGGTTCTTATTTTTTTTTTCCTACCAAAATTTGGAAGCACCCGAAAAAATAATTCGGGTTCTTATTTTTTTTTTCCTACCAAAATTCAACCGGCCACAAACCATCCCACCCGAATATATTTTTCGGGTGCTTCCAAAGCACCCGGAAAAAAAAATCGGGTGCTTTGGAAGCACCTGAAAAATATATTCGGGTGGAAAGTTTTGGTTTTTTTAAATAAGGGGCTAGCCTCCCTTCTTCTTCCCTTCTTCTTTTCCTCCGGCCGCCATTGTTAGGGTTTAGGAGGTGGGCATACGACGAAATTGATATTTTTGAAGATCCACGTCAGATCTGCGTTCGCCGCGTTCTTCTCATCTCGCTGGTACCTTTTTTTTCCCCGATCTGTTTTTATTTTCCTCTAGAAAATTAGATTATATTTTTACTTGATTGTTGGTTTACTTTCTCGCAGAAAAAATGAGTATGATGCTCATCAATATATACTATGGAGGTCAAATCCTCAATACACCTACCGGTGTTAATTACGACATTTCCACTGCGTGTACTCTCCCCGTCAATGACCGGATAACCCTAGAGGAGTTGCGTAGGGAAATCCATACCGGTTTAAAGTTGCTCCCAAGCCATTTCAACTTGAAAATCGGAGCACGGATCAACACTCCACACCCAGGCGTAGGTAACTACTTTTACACTCTATTTTGGGTTGACTGCGAGCAGACCTGGGAGATGATTAAATCGGCCGCATGTCCAGTTGCTGGTTTTCGAGTTATGGAACTAGTTATTGAATCTGAACCAATAACTAATCCTCGTGGTGATTATGACCCATGTCCAAGTAGTATCCCCAGCAGTAGCAATCGATTTTCGACTGAGGAAACAACACACACCCCAGCCCGAGAAGACCCAATACCAGAAGAAGACCCAATACCGTTGAGGAGGAATTTGAGAATTGGCACTTGGACGAGGAAGATGCCGATGTAGATGCAGATGATGGGGAGGATCTAACCATGGAAGATATTGAGGATGAGATAGATATCCAAAATATATTAAAAGAGTGGCAATCCTCCATCCCCTTCATGAACCGGGGGTTGCAACATCCCTGCCTTCAGTTTAGAGACGGTGAGCCTATGCCAGTTGCCGACGAGCCATTCTACCGCAAACCCCCAAGAAGTGATGGAAAATTTGGTCCTGGCCAGCAATTTGCCTCCAAAAAGCAACTTAAGAATAAGCTTGCTGAGTTTAACTTAGAGAAAAACATTACAGTTGAGATAGTAAACAGCAACAAAGTCATGTACGTTGTTAAGTGCAAGGATCCCAATTGTCGATGGAGGTTATATGCACGGGTAAATGATACCGGTACCTGGCAATTTTCAACAAATCCGGTGGAGCATTCATGCTATGGAAGTGCCACCAGAATTGATCACGAGCAAATGACTTCCAGATTGGTTGCTGACACAATCGGGGACCAGCTGAGGGATAACATGGAGATGTCAGTGATTGAAGCCAGAGGCCTAGTAAAACAAAGGTTTCCCACTGTCCATCCATCCTACAACAAGATATGGAGAGGTCGGGAGTTAGCAATTGCCGATCTTTTTAGTAGTTGGGAGAAGTCATACGAGATGCTCCCATCATTGTTAAATGCCATACAAGCAACCACACTGGGTACCAAATTCAGGTTGGAGCATGTTGAAAGGATGTGTTTTGAAAGTTATTTATGTTTATGATTAAATGTGTTTTTGATATGCATTTATGTTCCTTGAAATTTAATAGAGTAAATTACACGAACGGTCCTTAAAGTATCACCATTTTACCAAATTGGTCCTTAAAGTTTCAAAAGTACCAATTTGGTCCTTAAAGTATCAATTTGCTACCAATTTGGTCCCTAAAGTTTGGGATGTACCATTTTGGTCCTTAAAGTTTTACTAACATATCGTTTTAATCCCTAAAGTTTTAAATACTTATCAAATTAGTCCCAAAATTAAATTAAAGTATTTTAATTAAAGTTATTATTTTCTTTTATCTTATATTAATTTTTAGCATTACAAATATCGATAATATGATATTAAAAAAACATAAATAATGTACAAGTATATATATATATTTTCATGCTATCAAATACTTATTAAGTAAATTTTAGCATCAATAAATAATGATAGGACTAATTTGGTATAAATAAAATACTTTAAGGACCAAAACAGTATATTAGTGAAACTTTAGGGACCAAACGGTACATCCCAAACTTTAAGGACCAAATTGGTACTTTTGAAACTTTAAGGACCAATTTGGTAAAATGGTGATACTTTAGGGACCATTGACGTAATTTACTCAATTTAATAATATCATTCCTTTAGAAGAATTCAGGAAGATGCTCTTGGTCCTGAATCATAGAACTCTAAAGATGGGATATATATTTCTAAATTAGCTCATGATCTTGATAATTAAAGAGGAACATTAATTATCAGTAAGATCATCATGTTGATAAAAGTATATTATAGTTCTATAAATATAAAGTTTATCACTATAAACTGAGTGTATAAAATTAGATGGATATTTTATACATTGAGCATGACCAATTTAAATGAAACATCATATGGATTGTGTTTTGTGTCATTGATGTTTCATTGTGTCTTTGAATCTACGATATGAGATATGTATATTTTTCACATGAGTAACACATGATGTGATTATCATTTAAACCCTATCAAGTTATAGGATAAAGTGATAGTTCGTTGTGTGAAACTTGTGCGGGAGAAATCTATGTATCAACAGTATCATTGTCACTCAATATGAGTAGTGATATTACTGGGCCCCTTAGTAAAGTGGGATTATAATGCTAGCAATATAACTGGTATCAGTTATAATTATAATTCACTTATAGAGACCAAGAAAACGAATGCAGTGCAAAAATGACACGTTCCTATTTTGCGCAGCATTCAGAATATCACGTGACAAGGATAGACACAATACTAGAGGATTTGGCAAAATAATGTGCATTATTTATGTCATTTGAAGGACTATATGTAGTGATAGAACCTCTGTAGTCATTTGATATAGACTAGTTATATCATAACTTCAACATGACATAAATCCCTAAACGGTCACACCAAATGAATAAGAAACAACTAGGTTCTATATCTTATAGATTATTTCATGGTTGAAATAATAAGGATAAGATATTAGAATTAACTTTCTAAAATTACTTTATAAAGTAATTAGATGGAATTATTGGAGGCGGTTTTAACTATCTAATTTAATTTATAAAACAAATAGGGGTTTTTTTTTTTTTTTGTCATGCCGAAATGGGAAACAAAAATAGGGCCATGCTATATATATATTAATAATAATATTAAGAGCGTTATTATTAGTTTGGTGCTATTATTAAGTTTTTTTTTATCTTCGCCTATAAATATAGGCGATCAGATCACAAATAAGATCATCCAAAAATTAGTAGTTATTTTCAGCCTCCCTCTTCCTCCATTGTTCTTCTCATGTGTTGAGAATTAAAGAACAACTAATTCCATTAGAGAGTGCTAGGGTTAGGTGTTCATCTATCGTGAACACCGATCGCGAGTTGTTTGTAGATTCAAGGTGAACTAAGGGCTCTTCCGCACCGCTGCCTCGCCTTGAAGTCGATCGATTCAGGAGGAGAAGAGGAAGAACGAGCAACGAAGAATAGCCAATCGCCTTATCAATTCCGCGCAAATCAAGGTACAATTCTTATGTTGTCTTTGTGAATTAATTAGAGTTTAATTAATTGAGAAGATGATTGGATTGCATGTGTTCTCCCATGCAATCATGATAGAATTGTTTTGTGTAATATGTTAGAATTACATGTGTTCTCCCATGTAATTAGATGTTTGATTGTTGCATTAACGAAGATCTTTTAGTATAGTTATGAACTTGGGGTTAAAAATTTTAAAAATTCGACCCTAGGTTATACATGAAATCCCAACACATGTGCCATCCGATAGGTTTGGTGTTCACATTTTCACAAGGGTGGCGTTGGCATTTGGTCCGTGCATTCAAGCATGGCCGTACCTTCGACCAGTCATCACTGTCGATGCCGGGTTTCTGTCCGGAAGGTACAGGGGTAAGTTGTTCATGGCTTATGCATATGATGCAGACCAACGGCTGGTACCACTGGCATTTGCAGTGGCTGAGGAGGAGACAGCGGAGAATTGGGGATGGTTCATGAGTTGGTTGCGTCAAGATGTTGTTGGTCTCGGCAAGATCACAGTAATTTCAGACCAGCACAGGGCTATTAGAAATGTCTTTGAGCAGCCACACCTTGGGTGGTGTGAAGCAACTGGAGAAGTCGTCCACCGCTTCTGTATTCAGCACATTGCGGAGAACGTGTACAAAACGTGCTTCATCAAGAGGGTTAAATCTCGCTTTAGAGTGGCAGCCAAGCACAAAAAGCCATGGAGATGCTTGGAACTGCTAGAGATGATAAAAAACCAGAAGAAGGAGGCGTACGATTACATAATGAAGGCGGGGATCCTGCAGGGCAACCTCACTGGTACCAGACGATACCGCCGAGACCAGACTGGTACAACACCCACTAGAACCAGAAACCGGGAGAACCGAAACCGTTCCAAGCGCACTGTGTTCGTGTCCATATCCGGAACCATTGAGGAACCCCAGCCCCAACCAGCCCAACCAGAACAACAAATTCCAGAAGAAGAGTTGCATAAGGAGAGGTGGGCGGCCTATCTTGATGGGGTTTGAACAGATGGGGGATCATGACAACAAATGGCTCGGAATCACTGAACAATATATTCAGGCTTGCTAGACAACTTCCCATATGTGCTGTAGTAGAGAAGACATTTTTGAAATGTGTTGAGTGGTTTGTTGAAAGGCGAGGAGTTGCAGCACAATGGGAGGCCAAGGAAGTAGAGTTCACTCAGAGAACAACATATTTGTTGAAGCATCGGGGAGACAAAGGAAGAAGCCTGGAAGTGGACCCCTGACTTCGCGCACAAACTACTACGGAATTTACAACAGGAATGGCCGAATCTCTGAGGTTTGTTTTTTACTTTACTTTAAATTATTTTGGGTCCTAAAGTGGTTGATTAGAATGTGATAAATTTATAAAATGTAGTGTGAATACGGTGAAATCAAGTACGAGGTACAACTACTTGGGGATTCGGAAGCGATATGCCAATGTCAAAAACCCCAACTGACCAGCCTACCGTGCAACCATGTTATGGTTGTTTGTTCATTTCGGAGGCTAGACCATACCGAATTTGTGAGCAGGTACTACACTGTAGAAAATTTTAAAAATACATGGGATGGTGAATTCCGTAGTTTTGGAAACCAGAGGGACTGGCCATTGTGGCATGGTCCAGTTATAAGGCCAGACCCAAAGAAAATCAACAAAGGCCGAAGGAAGAAAATAAGAATTCCTATGCTGATGGATGAGATGGAAGGTCGTATCAATCGGTTGCCTAATCAGTCTAATCGAAGGCGTCCGAGTCGCAGCTAAAAATTTATGGATGTTATTATGTACCATTAGCTATTGCACTTAAGACTTAATACTTTATTGTTGTAATGTATTCTTTATGGATGTCATTTCGTAGTTGGATGTTATTTATAGATATTATTTATGGATGTTATTTATTGTTATAATGCTATTGCACGTACATACTGCTTGCAGGCTGCTGATTTGCGATTTTCGTAGGAATTTTTCTGCGAGGAATTTTACGAAACCTTCTACGCGAAAGTTGATCACCAAATCATGGGCTATGTGAATATAAATTTTAAAAAATATACTGTA
Source organism: Cyperus esculentus (assembly GCA_030179965.1). Classification (NCBI taxonomy): domain Eukaryota; kingdom Viridiplantae; phylum Streptophyta; class Magnoliopsida; order Poales; family Cyperaceae; genus Cyperus; species Cyperus esculentus. The sequence continues at coordinate 2,865,835 of JASGLE010000029.1, read as the reverse complement.
AAGACGGATCGATCGCAGTTTTAATTTAATGGAAGTCGAGAACCAACGATCCAGAAAACTGCAGCTTTCGTGCTGCTTGCAGGCTGCTGATTTGCGATTTTCATAGGAATTTTTCTGCGAGGAATTTTACGAAACCTTCTACGCGAAAGTTGATCACCGAATCATGGGCTATGTGAATATAAATTTTAAAAAATATACTGTGAAGACGGATCGATCGCAGTTTTAATTCAATGGAAGTCGAGAACCAACGATCCAGTTGTGCACGACCTCCCTTAGCGTTTTCAAGGCTTCGTAGTTTATAGGCGGCGGAGGGGGGCATATCTGGTACAACCCGAACTGCCGCATCACTCTGTCACCATGATAAAACTCCACAACCCAGTTGTGTACCAGGTAACGACGACATAACCACTGACTGAAATCGTCATATACGCACTAAGGGAGGACCTCGTAGTAAGACTGATACGGTGTCCAGTTCACAACTTTACCATCCAACTTGTCAAGCTGGTCTCTGTAAGTCGGCACTCCACCGGGCCTGGTGTTTTTATCGAAACTATGTAGTGTGGCCCACAGTATGGCAAGAGGGGGTCTCCTCTGAGGATCCTCACCCCCTAGGGCTGGTACCGGTACTGCAGCTACTGGCCGACCTACCGGTATGTGTTTCCATGACCAAAACATCAAAAACACCAGCGGCCCACCTATACCTGAGTTATGAAGCAGCAATGCCCTGGTCAGGTGACTGTATAGGCAAGCAAGGACCGTCTCCCTAGTTCCAACTAGGCGGGTTGTCGAGAAACTCTAGGTATTGCAGGTACAATGCCGGTACAGAGTTTTCGCTAAGATCCGGGAATAACACTGATCCAAACAAATCTAGGCAAAAGGCACGCGTGTACTCATCTACGTCGTCGTCCTCTGCATTTGCTTCATCAAAGTCACTAAAGACCGTCCGCAGCCACTTAAGCCGAATTGCGTACTTGGAGAACTGCAATACACCATCGGGCGTCCTATGATATACCCATGGAGACAAATCGGGATCATGAAAGTTTGGGTCTGCATCCACGTTTAATAACATCTCCATCATGCCGCTCCAGTCATCGTCAGAATACCCATTTACTCTTTCACCTACAATCAGAATTAAAGGGATTGGTTATTTAACACAATACAAACTTCCTATTTTTAGTAACTAGTACCAACAAAAAAAAATGGCCGACAAATATCTGTTAACTTACCAGTAATTGGTAAGCTAAGCATGCAGCTGACATCCTCCAGCGTAACAGTAATCTCCCCGCAGGGTAGGTGGAAGGTGTTCGTCTCGGGTCGCCACCTCTCTACCAGCGCGGTGATCAGATATTTGTCGACACTAACGTTGGGGATTTGCGCAGCTTGGTACAATCCCAACCTTAACAAGTTGTTCTCAACGGACGCCTTACTCTTTAATTTATACCGGTGGCAGCACATGCACAAAGCGCTGTCAGGCTGTGACAAAACCAAAAAAATTAATTAGTTCCCATAATCAAGTATATGACAAATTTAAATTGCGCATATATTAATATTTTAACGTTATGCGTATAGAAAATCACCGAGTCGCGGGCGTACGAGGATCAGTGGTGCTCCGGCCGCTCATACAATAATCGCGGAAAATCCCCCATCTGCATGGTATAAAATATCTATTAGTTCATATTTGTATATATTTATAATTTCAATTTACAAGAAGTACAAATTTTTTAAAACTATTTTTCACACAACTGTTAAAAACATTTTATACAATTCTAGAAAAATAAATTATACAATTATTAAAAATTCGGTTTTAAGTTTATTAAAGAAATTTTATAAATTCGGTTTTGTATTTTTTTAATTTTTTTTAAAAAAATTTTAATTTTTAATTCGGTTCTAAAGAAAATTTTAAAAATTAAGTTTTAAATTTATTATACAAATGTTATAAATTCGGTTTTGGTTTTGTTTTTTTTTTTTTGTAAAAAAATTTAAAGTTCGTTTTTTTTTTTTTAGTTCGGTTTTTTTTTTATTTTTTTTAAAAACCGGTTTTAAAACTTATTTTCAAAAAAAAAAAAATGGGTTTGAAAATTAAGAATTCTATGAACAATTGGTATATACTATTTTTAATCCAATGAACAATTAGTATTACTATACATTACCGAATACGCTACGCCTATACCACAACAACTACAAATTTACTAAAAAATTTTTAAAAATGGGTACATTACAATTCTACAAAACTAACACCAAATATCCTCAACATATCTCTACAATCAACTACATCAACAAATATATTTCATAATTTCGGATTAAATAGGTAAAAAAAATTGATACCTTCAAATGTTTCTCAAAATTAATAGATGGGGGGTGTTTCGGATTCGTCTCTTCAAAATATGAAGCTTCGTGCAATTAGATCTAAGAAATAACCAAATTTGAGAGAGATTAAATTAAAAACCGATTTGGGGGAAGAGAGCAACAATGATGAGGAGGAAATCGGGTGGGAAGGTGGAGAAACCGGGTGGGAAAGGAAAAAAGAAAGGAAAGAAATCGATCCGTTGGGGAGTGGGACCCAATTCTTCCCACCCGATTTATCCAAAGCACCCGAAAAATTAATTCGGGTGGGATTTTCTGTGGCATTTTTGCAGCATTACGGGTGCGGTGAGCCCAACAGTGCTACCCGAATTAATTTTTCGGGTGCTTACAAAGCACCCGAAAAAATATTTCGGTCTATCTAGTCCATGCAAAAAATTCTGTCATCTTACTAGTTTCTACAAAAAAAACTTTTCAATTTCGAAATATAAAAAAATTTGCGATCCCCACCCATTAGATTTTATTATGTGAATTTTGTTGTTTTCATTGATTTTTTTGTTAGAATTTTGATCGGAAAATAAAAATAAGCACAGGTTGAATGAACCGACATAGTCAAATAGTGTCATAGCTTGTAATTGTACTAATTTGCGAATGGAAATAATTTCTAACGTTCTAAACGTTATTCCGTTATAAATGAATGGAACATTCAACAAAACAAAAGACCCTACCGTTGTACATACGGAACATTCAACGGAAATTTATTTTGTTACGTTCCTTAAACGGGACATCAAACGGCAGGGCTTTGTTCCTGAATAATACTGCTGAGAATGCACTTCGTCCTGAATATTATTTTGCGGTAAATTATTTGATATATGTTCTGCAAGATTAATGCATAATTAACTTAGACGATGATTATTCAAAACTTTAAATAAAAAATTGGTTTAGTTGATTTGGAAAGAAAATATATAATTTGTTATCATCTGGAGGTTAAAATCGACAACTTAATATATTGTAAGCATAAACTTTGCTTTTTCGAGAGAGAGAGTCAAACATCCGTTGGGATTTAGGAACAAAGGGAGCTTTGCCACTTCCATTTGTCTTTGTATTAAGCGGTTTGGCTACAATGCCTTGGGCAATTATCTTTCAAAAACATCATGCGTTCATTGATGGATGGTCCATAGAAGTTACACTGTGAATGTAACTATTATATCTGGACCCATATAAAGTCCATTTGTCATACTATTTATTACTTCTATAGACTGTTCATTGATGAATGATAGATCTTACTGATTGTCTTTGTACAAGAGTAATGATGAACAATATATATTTATTAAGAACAGAAGTAGCGGGGACTTAAGCTTTGGGGTTGTTCCACAAGAGAGATGAGTTAAATTTAAATTTTAAGCTCATCTAAGGAACTATTGTTCTATCCCAACTCAGTAAACTCTTCTTATTTTTATTTAATAAAATGTTACATAGTAGGCTATCGTCTGCTACATCAAAATACTATGAGAAGTGAGGTAAGAACACTATACCTAGTGGCAGAACCATGAATGATTCGTTAGAGGCTAGGGATACGAGCGGCTAATTTATGTATTATATTATAAATATTAATTTTATTTCTTGTACATTTAGACCGAAATATAAAAATAATGTTCAACTTTCCAAAATATATAAATGGTCATTGCATATTTCATATATATATAGATATTAGATAAATGGTCAATTGCATATTTAAGTAATAAAAATGCTTCATTAGTAGATTAGAGTCCGGCTATAATAATATGTATATCACGGTTTTACCGTGCTATGCGGTCCATATCTCCATTTTTTGGTGTCCAAATTGTCGATCCGAACGTTAAACTTAATCTTTATATCAAAATATACTAGCAAACCAAATTTTATAATTTTTTAAATTTTTTTTGCTATTTTTAATGATGGGGGGAAAATGGCTAGATCCGAGAATTCTAGTTCATACAAAACAACGATTTTCTCCCCATCACTAAAAATAGCAAAATATTCTAAAAATTGTAAAATTTGGTTTCCTAACATATTTTGATACAAAGATCACATTGAGCGGTTCGGATCGACTATTTTGACACCAAAAATAGTGATACGGACCGCATAGCACTGTAAAACCGTGATATACATATTACCGTAGCCTAATTCTAGTAGATTATTGTCCATATTTTTAACGCTAAAAAATCAATTTAGACAAATTAATACATACCCATTATATCTGTCGGACTGGGGGACTGCGTGATAGCTGACATGGCCTTGTTCCGTCCATATAATAGATTTCATATCCTTTTGTAGCACTGCACTATGTAGCGCAGGATCTGTGCTGACTCGAATATCAAGATGATCTAACGGTTTAGATTCCGCGCTACAGAGGATGAGCACTTCATATAATACCCTTACAATATTTTCATTCGATAACTTTTTGTGTGTGACAACATATATTTGGAGATGTAAGAACAGTATCGAACAAATTTTCTTTTTTTTTTTAATAAAATTAAGAGATAATTTGTTTGGTGAGGTTCTTTAAGAAAAATACTTTATACAGTTCTTAAAAACTTCATATAGTGAATTGATAGACGTGCGTGTCATGCATGTTACGTGTATGCATGTCACGTGTTGAATACTTTACGTGTGCCAACTCTTATTAACATGTATCAGAAACTTACTTCAAAGGGATAATGCCTCCAGAGGCCTCCAAACTTTCACCTTGTGACAAGTTGGCCTCCGAGCTTTTATTTTGAATAAATGCACCCCAAACCATTGATTAGCTATATAATAATTCATTTGAAATATGAAATGACCAAAGTACCTTTGTATATTTATTGGATGCATTATATTTATTATTACAACATATGGTTACATAAATAATTATATTAATAATTAAAAATAGTTACATAACTAATTAAAATTAATAAACAAAATTATTTGATTGTGATGATAGCAAATAATTTATGAAAAAAATAATTTAATATTTGAAATTGTAATTACATATACAATTTTTTTATCACTTTTAACTTTGTCTATAAATACATAATCATTATAAAGATTAAATCATCATAAAAATAAAAATATATCATATAAAATAAAAGGCGACAATGTATTATGTATTATAAATTTTTAATTAGGTACTTATATGATTAAATAGTTATTATCTCTTTATAAATTATGAATTAATGAACCATGAGCATTTTAAATATTATCTTACAAATGTATGAGGGTATTGTGGTCATTTCATATTTCAATTGAATTATTATATGACTAATTAATGGTTGAGGGGGCAAATTGTCACGACATCATAGTTTTGGGGGCTATTTGTTTAAAATAAAAGTTCGAGGACCAACTTGTCACAAGGTGAAAGTTCGGGGGCCTTTGAGGTCATATTCCCTACTTTAAAGGACTTATAAAAATGATAAAATTGAGGGAAAATAAGAAAAAAGTCTAAAAATATCATAAAATCTAAAAAATGCTTAAAAAACTTTTTTTGTATTTTTCTTTTTGTAAAAGAAGTCTAGAAAATAAAAATTAAATAGGATAATACAATAAACAAATACATGCATTATTACAAATCACAAAAGTACATGATTTGTGTACATGTTTCCATACGTATTGTACGTGCGTGTTCGTGTTCACGTGTTGAAATTATATAGAGATTGAACAAGCCACACTTAAAAACATGCCACACGAAACACGCGAACACACTACGTGCAGAGACACATCTAGACACGATCGAACACTTATGTTCTTGCATGTTAAAGCGTGCATACTCGATCATATGTCGAACAGTTTTATCAATTCCCTAACTTAATATAAATTAGTATGTTCAACAAGATATCTATTTGAAACAAAAATAAAGATGACAAGAATTCATTAATTTGAACCGTCGAATCGCCAAATCATACAGCCTCAGCTCCAAATCATGAACGAGCAACCTAGTTTCCCCCCTTGAAGATATATTCAAAGAGTAACCATCTAAACAGTGTTTTAAAAAACGGTATACGCTTGTCGGACGGATGGGGTATCGCCAAGCGACTAACCGTTATGCGGCCGATTAATCGGATTTTTGTGGACAATTTTGCGTTCTCATTAATATATATATATATAATTTATATTTAATATATGTCAATACAATAATTCGATAATAAAAATGAACTTGGCTATAATTTTTTTATAAAATAAACTTATTTTGCATTGTTGTGCGAAGAAAAACGAGGATTACTAAAAAGGAACAAAGATTAATATTAAATTATTAATAAACAAAGCTGACCAATGCATGATTGTTAGTTTATATATGAGAAACGGTAAAAGAACGGGGCACAATTAATTATGTTGCATAAGGAGGACTCTGACATGTTGATGTAGGAGTAATTGTTGTAGCAAATGGATTAAATATGAATCGATTTTGAGGTATCCGACAAACAATCTCCTCTTAACCTATTCGAAACGGTTTAACTACCGTCACCGTATAACCGGGCGATTAATCGGTGTAATCGGCCGATTTTCAAAACACTGCATCTAAAGCATCCCTGTAGCTAGCGGCTCAGCATCAGCACTTGCATGTCGCTGGCTTCTCATTTCAGAAAGAACAAACGAAGCCGTTTAGGTTATAACAAAGGCACAAAACGGCCTTCCCACCTGACGGAGTTACAAACTAGTTAACAGTCGGCTGCACCTTTTGGCAAAAGAAAAGGCGAGAGGAGAACAAAAACCAGATAATTTACGGTGGAGGAGAGACAACCGCCGTCTCTCCCCCGCCACCTTTTTTACTTGTTGTAGTCTTCTCTTTCGTTGTTTTTGTTTGTTCGTTCGTCATTTCGTTGCTCTTGTTTCAAACAAGAGACTTTTCGTCTTTCTTCATTTGAGGTCTCGTTACTAGAAAAACTTGAGATGACAAATTGACTTCAACTTCATATGATGCTTTAGATATTGGATTGTTGTGAAGCACTTACCAAGTTGTTGATCCATATTGAACCAAAGACGATGATCTTCATCAAGCCGGCGTTTTCAAACTTGTCTCTTGTATTGGAGATCAAATCAATTAGATTGTTAAAATAGGTTGGTTTGATGATAGATTTATTTGTTATTGTGTTATTAGTTTTGGATTAGAAAAATTTTCTGTTATTTCTATGAATGTGATGATCTCTTTTGAATGAAATTTGTTGACTACGGACGTTTGATGTTCAAAAAAAAAAAGTTAACAGTCGGCTAGCTGTGGCTGTCCATGCATAAAGTTGCAACTATTTCACTTTTGCGTTGCCAACCATTTGTCTTCCCTTTTTTCTTTTTCTGTTTCAACTGAAAACTCTTTTCTTTTCTGACTCTATATATTCTAGCTAGGAAGGACCCAACCAAATTAATATCCTGATATCATAATAACTAAAAAATGTTGTGACACTCGTCATATATATTTGTATTATCGCCATAGAGTATCTAAGGAACACCTGGACAAGTCGGCTATATATATTGAGATTTAGGAATCTGAATATCACAAGTTGCTTCATGATTTATAACATCAGACCATTATTGTCGTATCGTTCGTTACGGCCTGATAACAACAAAAACAACCTAGCTAAAGCCTCCTTAAAGCTCCGGGTTCCCGGTCTGATGTCTGCTTTTCTTTCTTTTTTTTTTTTTTTTCTGGTCTAAATACGATGATATCATTGGAGATATATATATATATAGTTTGGCCCGGTTAAAAGAACTTATTATTTAACTTAACATGCTAATTGCTCTTGTCTACGAAAATAACATACTAATTGTTTAACTTAACATGTTAATTATTCAACTTAACATTAACTTATAGGTTGAATAATTATTCAACTTGACATATATTTTGTTTAAAATGGAAAATAATTACTAATTATACAACTTAACATGCTAATTATTAACTTCAAATCAACTTACAATTAGCATGTTAAGTTGATATTAAGTTGAATGTTAATTATAAGTTGATATGTTAAATTAAATAATTAGCATATTAAGCTGAACAATTAGTATATTAAATTTAATTAGTTTGTTTGACTAAGTCGAATTATATGGTATCCCTAGTGAAAAGTATCACAATAACATTTTCCTTTCTTTTACTGGATGCCTTTTTCTATTATAATCGCCTCCCACTTGTTAAGTGAATTTAAATTGATTTCACACTTTTAAAAGTACACTTTAATTTTAATTTATTTTTTAAAATTATACACCTAATAAGATTTACTAATGAGAATTAAACATCTGATTTAGTAAGAAAATATAAAGCTCTGTGCAAGAGTCACAAATGCATAATCCGGATAAATCCATTATAAACTTATAAAATTGGATACTTAGATTTTTCAAATTTATCTTTAAAAAAATAATTAAATAAAATTACATCTTCAATGTAAAAAGTCACACGTTCAAAAACTAAGTCATTAATTACTTCACCGAAAATTGGAATGAAGATTCATTGACATTTGACAGTGCTTAAATTAATATCAATCATTATAACCATTTGAAAATGAAATCATTGAAATGAGAATTTATGGACATACTTTTCAACTTATGGATTGATGATTGTCTTGCAAAATTCATTTGATTTAAGTGTCGTTTTATATTCCATCCATAGAAAATCGTTAACTCCATAAAATTTGTATCTTTCTAAATTTAATTACATTTAGTTCATTGAACATCAAGTGATATTTAAATTGCATCAAGCTCGAAGTACAATTAATCTCTATGACTAATTTTAAAAATATATGTCTGTAAAACATATTTATTTTAAAAATGAAGAATTCGATCGAGAAGCAACCAATTTTTCGTAGTATATATATACATGCATAAAAGGATCCCAATTTCCTTTGCAATAACGAATATCGTTTCCAATTATTTATGGTCAAGCTCATAATTAATTTCGATTTTTAATTTTCTATCACTTAAGTTTCAAAATGAACTTACAATATATATGTGATTCATCACTAACAGGGAGGTGGTGCAAATGCATATATATACAAGTTGATATTGAACGAATATCCTTACTATATATAAAAGCATATTGGAAAAAAATAACATGAAAGGGCTATTTTCCCCAGATAAAAAACTTGAGCCGTTGATCATTTTCTTGGATAGATCAGAACCATTGATTTACGTTAATGCCCGTTAACGTGAATGTCTGAGCCCATTAAAATTTAATGCACATATCAATTTCCTCAATATAAGGCTCATTATATATTATCTTAAAAATTTATTATAAGAAATAACAATTTCAACACAAAGCAACGCGTGGGCTTTTTACTAGTACATATAAATGACATTTGAAATTAAATTAAATTTACAATCCAGATATTTGGATACCACTAAGGATACCGTCGGAGATACCATGATCTTTGAAAATATGTCCAAATTGAAACATTAACAAATTATCTTGAAACAATTAACATATTAACTTGAAACATTGTAGTATTAAGTTGAATAACACAAATCATAAATTAAATCATCTACTTATATCACTACTAAATCACATAAATATTACCTTAAAGTTGTTAAGAGAACGTATGGGAGCAAGATGAAGTGAAAGAGCAATAAAAGAGAAAATTATGTCATTTGTGTTTCATTTTAATTTCATTAAGTTTCATACTAACTTTATAGATGTTTCATTTTGATCAGAACATGTTGCAGATTAACGTTAAATTAACTTTGTATGGTGGTATCCCGGACGGTATCTTTTGCGGTATCCCCATAGCATTTTCCTTAAATTTAAGTTACAATTTCCGAACTAAATAGAATTCAAAGGAACTCCAGTCAATTAGGAACAAGAAAATGAACTAACAATATCTTAACTTAATTAATACATAACGCAGCAAGATCTTCAATTAATTTCAGTAATTCTAGCATGTATTCAACTTTTATGATATCGGAAACATTCATAGCAAATATTTTTGTGAAGTATTATTCAAAGTGAAAAAATAAAAAAAAGTTATTACAAAAGCACATATCAAAATTTACCGACTTGGTAAAACATTTCCTTCAAGTTCAACGAAGCAATTCCGAATTCTAAACATTGTAGTTTTAATGAGTTAATTTGTGATTAACTAATATGGGAAATCACTTGTTTTTAATCACGGAATTTCAAATTTTCAACAATAGATTGTAATGAGCTTGTGATGAAAAGACCCATAAAATTTGAAATTGACTCAAATTTGACATATGTTTTTTAAACAATTTTCCCAAGATTGTGTACCGTGAGATTTTGAATGCACATAAAAGTTGAATGCTACTTGCTAGATTTACTCAATTGTATGTCTAATTTGATTTTTTTTTTTTTTTTGAGATAAAGATGAAGCTCAAGTCACTAAATTTAAAAATTTAAATATCTATAAAAGACTTCACATCCGGGGTTTGAACCGCGACCTCCGATACAGAGAGCGTTGCCCTTAGCCACTAGACCAAAAGCTGGTTCTTGTCTGATTTGAATTTTATACGTCAATAACAGCACATAGACCTTTTTATTAACGCAGTGCTAATGATACCTCTCCATGCATCTATAACAGTAAGACTACCGTTTATGGATGGACGGTTCATAGAAATAAATAAACGATATGACAACTGGACCCTATATAGGCTCAGATGTAACAGTTACACTCACAGTGTAACTTCTATGGACTGTTCATCAATGGACGCATGAAGTTTCTGCATCTATAAATACCTGGCCTGTATCACTTCCCATAAACTCACACTCAAACACCACAATACAACTCCATAACATTTCATTCCCTATGGAAAAGGTTCTCATTGTGGCAATTTTACTGGCATTTTCCTTTGTCCCCCATATAACTTCCATACCATTTGATGAGAGAGACCTCGAGTCAGAGGAGAAGTTGTGGGACCTATACGAGCGGTGGCAGCACCACCATGCCGTGCCACGTGATCATAACGAGAAACAAAGACGGTTCGGTGTGTTCAAGGAGAACGCCAGGTTCATTCACGAGTTCAACAAGAAGGGGGGCAAATCGTATAAGCTTGCACTGAACAAATTCGGTGATTTGACGAAGGAGGAATTCAAGGGCAGCTATGCCGGCTCCAGGGTTCAAGAACATAGGTTGTTTCACCCTCGTGCTAAGATGGGTAGTTTCCTGTATGACAGTGTCAATGTTCGCAATCTTCCTGAGTCTGTCGATTGGAGGTCGAAGGGTGCTGTTACCGGTGTGAAAGATCAAGGAAAATGTGGTCAGTGAAATATATATATAGCTTTATTTGTGCATAAATATACAACAATATTGAATAGGGAATTCATATCTTTTATCATGATATGAAAGTGTCTAGTACTAATTTGCTTTCATCCATTCATGACAATGATATACAGGTAGCTGTTGGGCATTCTCGACTGTTGTATCAGTGGAGGGAATAAACCAGATCAAGTTGGGGAGCCTTGTTTCCTTGTCGGAACAGGAGCTCATTGACTGTGATACCGGTGACGACAACGGATGCAACGGAGGTCTCATGGAGAATGCTTTTAGCTTTATCAAGAATTCCGGGGGCATCACAACGGAATCTGATTATCCGTACAAGGCTGCCAATGGCACATGCAATGCCCAAAAGGTAAAAGGATGAGCAATGTTTTAATATGTTATATATAGGTACCTGACATATTGCGGTCGCATGCATGACGCACATTTCATAACACTAATCATGAGCTTATATCAGATAATGTTTTAACATGTCACATGAAGCGATTGGATATTCCGTAAATAAAAATATATACAATACTGTTATTACATAATTAATGACCTCAAATTCTCCAGTCATTGTTTTATTGTTTTTTGTATCCTTTCTTGGTTTAATTTGTGAGTTAACGGGACTCGTTGTACAGATAAAAACACCAGCAGTCGTAATAGATGGATATGAAAACGTACCAGCAAACGATGAGGAGGCTCTGCTGAAAGCTGTTGCCAATCAGCCTGTTTCTGTATCTATTGAAGCTTCTGGCAAGCCGTTCCAGTTCTACTCTGAGGTAACTAGCAATGAGTTTAGCAAATTAAATAGGAAATATCCTCAACAAAACATATTATCATTATTTTTGGTGTATAAACCTTATAATATTTTTTAAGATCAAGATATCTTCACATCTTTGAAATTAAGTATTTTCCGCTATATTTGTGCGATACTGGCATGCGTGAAGGGTACGAGTCTAAAAATGCTCAATGAATGAACTCATGTCGATATAAATATGATAAAATTACAATACTACATGTGTTGCCTCTAAAACTTGCATTAATCCTGACAATTTAAGAACAAGCATTAATCCTGACTATTTAAGAGTTAATCAAAATTTAATTCGATCACAGGGGGTGTTCACTGGCGATTGCAAAACAGAACTAGACCACGGTGTTGCTGCAGTTGGGTATGGAGTAGATGCAAACGGTATGAAGTACTGGATTGTGAAGAACTCGTGGGGACCCAACTGGGGAGAACAAGGCTACATCAGGATGCAACGAGGTATTGACGCAAAGGAAGGACTTTGCGGGATTGCAATGGATGCCTCATACCCAATCAAAACATCGCCTAATCCCACTCGGAAGGGTAATATATATTTCTGCTCATAATGTTCATATGGTACATAGTAAAATATTATCTGGATTATGATAATAATGTATTGTGAATAATTTTACTGATCAATGCACAAAAACTGAGTATCCACCAGAATAGTTAGCACTGACATAATTTTACTGATCAAGATATCAATCTGAATGATTCTAATGCATATGTCGTCATCGTGCAGGAAAAACATACCGTAGACAGTTGAGGGGAGTTGGCTCGCAGGATTCCTAAGCGAATAAGAGACTTGGCCGAAAGACATAGTAGGGATTCCTAAAGAAATAAGAAACTTAAATAGCCAAAAGTTACAGTGTTTAGTTCAATCAGTGTGCCAAAAGGAGTGCTTAATGTAGGGAATGCAGATTTCGTAGCTTTTATATGGTAACCTTATGTAAGTTTAGAAGAAAATAAATAATTTGTCACAATTTACTAGCTTCTTGTTTGCTCCTGTATTTTATTATATCACATGTACCCAGTAAGATTCAATAAAACTAAAAAGAATTTCAAGTATCCAGAGGTTAATAGCAACAATATATGTGATTGCATAGACATTTCAAACTTGTTTATCCTAAAAATGGAATCAATTGCTGAGAATTCATTTTAAGTATGGACTGACTGATTATATATTTCACAGCTGGAACAAAATGAATCAACTAAACTATAAGATTTACATATTTGGATGATTACCGGTCCGCTAGATATATATCTTAAATTCAAAATAACTACGAAATGAACAGTAATATTTGAATATCCATATTTTCCACTTCCATCCCTTGCTTAGATAGATAGAGAGGGAGGGCAGAGCTTTTGGTTTTTTTATGTTGTCAAAGAGTTGAACAATGAAAATAGATAGCGAGTGCCTGATCGAATTGATCAGGTCACGTAAGAACAAGGTTCAAATCTCTCGGTCTGTTAGGATGCCTCAGCTGCATACATTACTGCACTTACACTTGACACCTATCGTAATGATAAACGGCTAATATTACGGCATCTGTATATAGAAAGGCAAATCATTAGAGGCTATGCCATCAGGAAATTAAGCTACAGCTCAGTGGTTTTACACACCATCGATCGATCATTGGTTTATTGCATAATGCATGGTGTGTGGCATTGAAGTTGAATACGTTTCGTACCAAGTCTGTTGCGCTGCGCTTGTTTCTGTTAACCACTTTATTATAAGTTGGCAATTCTTGTATGTATCATGATATATACTCGGATTAGTTAGACAGAATAGGACATTTTAGCTATCAATGGGTAAGGGGATATATAATATATTCAATACAACAACATTTTATTCATAGTCAGTAATTACATAGACAAATAAACATATGTAATTATATATATTACCAGTATCAGTATCAGTATTAAAAGCTTCTTCCATGACCAATTGCAAGCTATCCAAAGGTCTCAAACAATATATTAGACAGAGGCTTTCTGACAGCAGCATAGATTGATTAACACTTAATTAACAGGCCCATTAGGGGCACGTAAGTCTTAGCTATAATGCATATATGGGCTAAGTTAGCTATATTAACAGGCCCAATATATAGGCCCGTATTCCTTTTAATTAGGCTGTTAAAGAAGAAACAAATCAAGAAGAAGAGAATGAAATCCGAGTGGCTAGCTTCTACTGCTCTGAGAAGCCGTCAATTAATTAAGGAATGAAATTTTTTAAGGTATGGGGTCAAACAACAATCGTAAAACTAACATATTATAATAATCATAGGTACACGAGTTGTCAGTTAACATGAAAATATATATGTAAATAAAAAAATTGTCAACAGGATCTAGAATTAATATTGATTGTTGGGCTCAGCTCAAGTGGTCAGTATCTGTTAATTCATTTACAAGTCCAAAGCTAACCATTTATTGAATATTATTTGATTTTAACATTCAGGTACCTCGATTTCGTCTCACTGCCTGCTCAGATTCATTTTCTTAATTAATTGCCAATTTGCATGCTTGTTTCTTCTCGTCTCCGTTCGTTCAATCCATCCATCGTCAAATTTTCTTTCGTTTTGCTTATACTTTTTTGGAGGATATCTATGTACATGCAACTATACAAGTTTTCAACTACATTTTTAACTGTAGGCTCCCATGCATACTTTTGAGTATTTTGACCTTATAATTACTTCGAGGGCCATTCAAAAATAACGACACGATTGCGCTTGAGGATTTTTTTTTACTTAGTATTAACTGTTAAATGATAACTAGAGGAGAGCCTCGCTTTACTTCAACAATAATTATGAAGTTTTATATGTCGCTATCTTTAATCGCTTTATAATACATACTCCTAAAAGGATGGGGAGAATGGTGCTCCCTCATTAATTTGGAGCTGGGAGCCATCCGATTAATACTTTAACGGTTCAGATACGATGGAAAACTTATAATGTTTCTTAAACTTTTTAAAGTCACTAGATATGTATCGTGATGTATTATATTTGTGATTTGCGGATAAGATAGCATTGGGGTGTATTTAGTACAGCTATGTGTTACATATTGTCGTTGGGTCTTTTGTGTATGATTTGAATCGAATTTGCATATAAATATAAACGGTCAACAGTTAACTGAACCTTTCTTTTTTCTATAAATGGTTCGGGTCTGGTTCGGATCAGGTCGGGTCGGGTCAGTTTGACCAACTTGAAATATCGGGTCGGGTCGGGTGGGGTATCAGTTGACGGCTGCCAGCATTTTTCCCAGGTCGAGTCGGGTATCGGGTTGACGCCTGCCGGCATTTTTTCGGGTCGGGCGGGTTTTTCGTTTTTGGTCAGATTTTGCACCTCTATTCCCGACCCGGGTCGGGTTGGGTTCAGGTCGGGTTCAAGTCAATCTCACTTTCCTTGGAACACGGGTCGGGTCGAGTCGAGTTCGGGTCAATCTCACTTCCCCTGGAACACGGGTCGAGTCAGTTCGGGTCAATCTCACTTTTCCTGAAACACGGGTCGGGTCGAGTTTGGGTCAGTTTGACTTTCCCTGAAATTCGGGTCGAGCAGATTTTTTGGGTTGGATCAAATTTTGCCACCTCTAGGCATTGGTGTAATTACTTGCTACTCTAACCAATTCCCTTTCTACCTCACAATTATAAACTTATAATGTAAAAAAAAAAAAAAAAAAAAAAAAAAAAAAAAAAACTACTGTTGTTATCACTGTAGATAACACTGTAGCGGTTGGTCCAAACTTAATATACTATTATAGGGATAAGAGGTGGGTCGAAATCTAATAAAAAGTTCAAAACAAATGGTGATTTTCTATTGCAAGATGGGGTCAAACATTATTATATACCTTGACTAGAAACAATATAATAGATACATAAATAATATCAATGATAAATCACACATAACCAATTTATAATTTTTCACCTACATAAATATATATGGAGGTCATTTGTCCAGACCTTTATAAACATGTATATAATTAATTAATTTGTAGAAGGTAATTAAACAGAACCCCCTCGGTAAGTTTGATCTCATATATATATATCAAACTTTTAACTTGCACATCTCCTCTTGTGTGTTTGGCAACCCATTTTGAATAGTCTATTCCGAAATAATGTGCTATTCTATTTTTTGTATGCCAAGCATAAAATAACTAAACGAATAGTGATGTGAATAGGCTAATCCGCTATTCGGCCATATAGATAGAATAGCGGAATAGCTACACTTATTATCCAATTATTCCAGTTATATGTTGCTAAACAATAATTTTACTATCCGAATAGTTCAAAATATCACTATTCTTTTTACTCTTTCAACAATCACTAATCTATTTTTACTGATCGGATAGTACTATTCTAGTGCTGTTCCTTGATTTGCCAAACGGACCCATTGGGTCGTCTGTTTACGTACTTGTACACGTTGATCATGCTAATAAACAAGTGATCATATTCATGTCATCATGTAAAGGCTAACCATGAGTCGTCTGTTTTGCCTAAAAAGGAAGATAGACAAGGCATATATATATCTGGCCATACAAAATGCACTAGCTATAGGTATGTATGTGGGGAAGGGAACACAAACAAGTTACGTCCCATAAAGTGATGTTTATATAAGATCTTTCAATATATTTCTTAGGGTTTCATCCCTAGTGGAATTGGGTTTTGTGACCGGAACTTAACTATTATACAGAGACTAAGACAAGTTTTTTAATTACGTGCCGCTTAATTATTTTATATATTATGAAACAGCTCAATATGTTAAACATTTAATTTGTGAAAAATATATATATAATATATCTAAAATTAAGTAGTTATATATATAGAGTTAGGCTACAATAATATGCATAGCACGGTAAAAAAAATATATATATAATATATCTAAAATTAAGTAGTTATATATATAGAGTTAGGCTACAATAATATGCATATCACGGTTTTACCGTGCTATGCAGTCCGTATCTCCGTTTCCGGTGTCCAAATAGTCGATCCGAACCGCTCAAATTAATCTTTATATCAAAATATACTAGCAAACCAAATTTTATAATTTTTAGAATTTTTTTGCTATCTTTAATGATGGGGACAACATCACTATTTTTGTATAAACCAGATCTCTTGGATGTAGTCATTTTCTCCTCATCATTAAAAATAGCAAAAAAATTCTAAAAATTATAAAATTTGGTTTGCTAGTATATTTTGATATAAAGATTAAGTTAAGGCGGTTCAGATCGACTATTTGAACACCGAAAACGGAGATACGAACCGCATAGCACGGTAAAACCGTGATATGCATATCACCGTAGCGTAATTCTATATATATATATATATTCGTATCACCATTTCTGGTGTCCAAATAGTCGATCCGAACGCTTAATGTGATCTTTATATCAAAATATACTAGCAAACCAAATTTTACAATTTTTAGAACTTTTTTTATATTTTTAATGATGGGTAGAAAATCGTTGTTTTGTATGAACCAGAATCCTTGGATCTAGCCATTTTCTCCCCATCATTAAAAATAGCAAAAAAATTCTAAAATTTGTAAAATTTGGTTTTCTAACATATTTTGATATAGAGATCACATTGAGTGGTTTGGATCGACTGTTTGGACACCGGAAATGGAGATACGGACCGCATAGCACGGTAAAATCGTGATATACATATTATTGTAGCCGGACTCTATATATATATATATATATATATGATTGTGAAACAAGAGAGCAAATTAAATTGATACTGAAAGTTTAAATTGTGAAAATGTCAATTCGTTACTATATGATTTATGATGATTTAAATTTGATACACGTACATCAATCCTAGAATTTTTCTGATCTAAACAGCAAATTAATACTTTTAATTTCACGAATATTACACACAAAAAAAATAAATGTTTCAAATTAAAAATCTTATATGCAAAACTATAATTGTTAGCTAGGCAAATTAAAGAACGAGAAGTACACGTCTATTATAAATTCATTAATTCATACGTCCCCACAAATTAAAGAATGTATATGGTCCGGATAGTTGTGAAATGTGAACTAGGCAAAAAGACGTGAGATATTGGCGTATGCAAGGGAAAGGACATGATGAAGTGAGATCATTGGAAATTGGATGTCGGCCTTCGTGGTCCGCTGGTGGTCGGTGCTCTATAAAAAAAATATATATATATATATATATATATATAGAGTCCGGCTACCGTGCTTCCGGCAGCATTTCAAGTAAATGCTGCCAAGTCTCTGTGCCGTTGGATATGTTTAAGATGCGTGTCTGATCGTGATCAAGAGAGGGCGGAACGGAGCAGCTTAACAGACCCCGTTAAACTGTTGCGATTCAAAAAAGAAAAAATAAACAAAATAGTAAGCCTTTCTCCGTCCTCCTCTTGCCCTTTCCCTTTCCTGGTTTTTGTTCCTACTCTTATCCGACCAACCAAGCTCAAGAGACGAATTCGCTCCTCTCGCCTGCACACCCCTCTCCTCCGGCCATCTCCCGCCCCCGCGCCCCCGCGCCCCCGCGCCCCTCTCCTCTCGCCCCCTATGCGCTGCGACACGACCCCCTCAAAACCTCACCGCTGCCCCTCCTCTCCCCGTTCCTCTCCTCCTTTTTAACATCCCGGTGGAGCAATCTCATTGGTCCCGAGTCCCTTCTTCACAAAACCCTAACTCCGGTTCGGTCCCGTCATCACCCAGTCAGCTGGCTTCTTTCTCTCAAATATGTCACAAAGATAAGCATCTTCACCCCTTTCCACCATTCCTTTTATTTCATTTTGACTATGCTTAATTATTAACAAGTTAAAAGTTGATTTTAGGATTGAAATACGATTATGAGAGGTGACTGGGCCAAATCGGAGCATATATGCTTAATGTGACTCATTCTTAATTATAGGTTCAAAGTTTCAATTGCTCAAAATAATATATATATATATTTATTCTTATTTCAGATTGAGGTCCTAAAATTTTGTTTATGAGGTATATCAATGTTCAAGGTGTGGTTCACATTACTTATAATTGTGTATAACTGTCTATCTGCATGTATTTTGTTTCTTTTCAGAAACTTGTTTCTTGATGGATTAGCCACAGGGTTTGTAATTTTATATAATAGCACAACTATTTAACAACTCAACTCTGCAACACTCTCAAGGAGATAGATGATGTAGGTCCATCGAGTCAGATCCCAACTCGAGACAATTTATTTGAGTTTGTTTTATCTGACTGGTATGGGTTTCAATTAAATCTGAGATGCTTAAATTTCAATGAATCACACTTTGTTTCTAATAGGACTTTGGTGCGGATGGTAAGAAGAATAAAGAGGTACCAATCTGTCAATGAAGTGATTATGAAAGTTGGATGGCCTTGATTTTGAAATGATGAAGAAAATACTGGAACCAATGCCATTGAGTTTAGTGGAGGGACATCGATATAAGTTATCAGGGAGATAATTCAGGCAATGGTGTACAGGGGCTTAGACAGTGTGCTAAAAGAATTTAGAGGGGAGGTGCTATCGACTTGGTCATAAGGTGCATACATCATAGAGAACTATCAGTGTGAAGAGTACTCTTAGCAAATGGAAAATATATGTATAAAGGTAGTAGAGATGATTGGATGCAATATTAAAATTGTACAATGATAATATAATATATTGTTTGTTCTATATTTTAAGTATCATTGCAATCTGTATGCTTCAATTAATAAGTTCCTTTTCGCTGGTAAAGTTGTGTGCGTACATATAATTCTTCTAAGAACTTTCAGAAATGCTTTAACATTTCTACCAATTGAAAATTAAACTTACAAATTTATGTTCAAATGACGTAAATTGAATTTGTATTATTTCTCTCATCATCACAATTCACAAAAATAGATCACTTGTAATTACCACCAGTACACCAAAAATACAAATGCAGGAAAAGAAACACAAAAAAGAAAAAAGAAGCACTCTTTTTTGTATCTCCTGGTGTTGATCTTGCTTGCACCGGTTATCATCAAAACAGTAAAAAGGAAAAAAAGGTTTACAATTTGACAAGAATTTGTATAAAGCAGATAGGCTCGAAGATCATATCATCGATTCTAATCCATTTCTTTTTTTGATGCGGTATGCGATAGCATGCCGGGATTTTCATTTATATAAAAAAAGAAAGAGTACAATCTGTATTTACATAAGAAAATTTAAAGGAAGCAGAGAAGGAGAAAAAGATAGAAAGATGGAAATAAATGAAAATTGAAAGCTAAGGGACTATCTATATACAAACCCTAATCTAAACTTATTTACATGCTGCTATTCTTATGTAATCTTCTTTGTGAGTTGCGAGTGTGTAACGCTTCCTTTACAAAGATCATCCATTGTCCGGAGGCCCATTTGAATCCCTCGTTGCTGCTTGGAGCCATAGCGAGACGTCAGTTTGGATACTCATCAGCAGGCACTCCGTATTTTTCTCAGTTCCTTGGAAGATTCTTGTATTTCATTGTTTCCATAGATGCCAGCAGTTGCCGCAATCGCCAATTGTAGTGTGCTGGTCATGTCTACCTGCCTTGCAAAGAAGCTGTGGAAGTAGGTCTATTGTCCGGGGTAATTGGAAGCTGTTTGGTAGTATGTACCTCCAGATTCTAATCCAATTCATCTCCAAATAGATCAATTGCTTTTAAGTGAGCTTATCTTCAGCTAGGATGCCCTCAATGTCTCTACTGAATTTTTTTTTAAAAAGTCACCATTTCAATTATTTTAATCATTTGAGATAAAAAAACATACAAGTGATTGCTGCTCAAACATTGATAAAAGAGCTTAAGACAACTAAAAATGTATATTGTAGCTAATATATCAAATTAAACAATGTAATTAAGAAAACAAGGACCTCAATTAGAAATTTCTGCACAAGTGGTGTACCAGCTACTTGAATTGAATCAAATAACAGGAGATTTGCTTCATGTGATATCTATATTCCCTTGGTTTTTAACAAGAGTTCAGCAAATTGACTAATTTTTGGAACACAATTGTGGCATCCATATACCCTTGGATAGAATACGAAAGGGATGACCAAATCAGTGCACCCCCAAATCAGCAGAGGTACCAGTATATAAATTAGCCTTTATTATGCAAAATATGAATTACCCTTACAAAATCATGGTAAAGCAGGGAGAGACAGAAATTGCAAGTTGGAGAGAAGGGTACCAAGCAAAGCACGAAGAGCCAACAAACTAGAAGTTCCCTGGCAGCGAGGAGAGGGGAGGAGTCTTTTTCGGGAAGGAAGGGAGGAGATAGGAGAATGGAACTTCTCGCTCAGCCTCTTCTCGCTCGGAGGGGATGGTGACTGGATCGCTTGAGCGACGGGCGGAGAGGGTGGGACTGGAGAGTTTGCGTGATGGGCAGAGGAGGTGGAAGAGTTCAGGGGTGGGAGGAAGGAGAAACAGTGAGGATCGAGGGGGGAGGGGGCGTGGGGGTAGGCTAGGTGGCCGGAGGGGGCTTTGCCGGTGGTGGCTCTCGCGGCGAGGAGAAGCCTCCGCGGTGGGAGTGAGTGGAAAGGATAAACTGGAGAGAACGGAGAGCGAAAGAGCGAGAGGACTGGGACAGGTAATATTTTAATATTTTTGGAGTTTAGGTAACGGGGTCTGTTAAGCTGCTCCGTTCCGCCCTCTCTTGATCACGATCAGACACGCATCTTAAACATATCCAACGGCACAGAGACTTGGCAGCATTTACTTGAAATGCTGCCGGAAGCACGGTAGCCGGACTCTATATATATATATATATATATATATATATATATATTCGGCCTTTGTTAGTTGTTAGTTTACATAAGACAACTGCATTGTTTTAGTTAATTTATAATTTTATATAGCAACTAATATTATTAATTAATTAATTAAGATATTTTTTTACTTACATGTATGGTATATATTATTATATATACTTGGAGAATCGATGACGATTTGCTGGTATTAATTATGGACTTAATTGCGTCTATTTTTTTTAATGTGCAAAGAATCAGTCTGCACCGTTCCTTGTTCAACATATGTAACCTTCGTATCAAAATCTATCATGAATTCATCAAATATTGCAATTTTCTAATTTCTTACTAAAATGGTGAAAATGGTGAGAAAAGAACTAGATTCAATTATTATGTTTGTTAAAAAACATCGATTTCTCCTCAACCTAACAAATAACAAAATTTTACAAAAATAAAAGGTTAAAATTCGGTTTCCTAACATATTTTCCTATATGAAGATTACGTAGAACAGTTTGAATCGACTCTTTGAACATTAAAAACGGAGATATGAGTCTATAGCACAGTCAAATCAGGATATGCATGCAAACTTCACATTAAAATGACACTCAAACTAAATAAAATTATATAATTGCAGTACGTTCTCCGATGTAATTATAAGTAATTAAGTAGCTAGGGCGTGCCAATGTTACCTCAATTAGAAGAAATTAATACGTCTCGAACCAATAATTTTAGTGGGAGCGATTTGCCTCATCCAGCCCACTTAATAAATTAGCAAGTTGAAAGCTAGAAAAGTATTTTTGGGCCGAGGCATATCTCTTGTCGCTCACAGTATTAATTTTGATCAGTAATGCACTAATGCGGTTGTCATCGAACCACTACAACTCATGTATACGAATAACTCTATAAATTGGCATTTCATAAAGCAAAATAACGGAAAGTATCTAAAAAGTTAGTGGTATAATTGAATGAAATACAATAATTGTATTTGCATATCTAATTGTCTAACAATACTGGGGTAAATTGAATGAAATGGAAGAGGGTGGATTAAGAATTCATATCCGCTGCCATAGTTTTCTATAACAGGATTGTGCCATAGTTTTTTTTCATCTATGCATATGGGACCTACAATAAAAAACACCCTCCTATTTCTAAAATATGGGTCGTTTAAATCCATCTAACAGTTCGTTTTGACTATAGCACAACCGTGCCATAGTTTTTTATGGCAGCAGATGGGAACCCGGTGGATTAACATATCACTTTTTTGTACCCAAAAGAAAAAAAGTTGGGGTAATTGAAACATTACAAAACGACCCAGCTATATATTATAAGTTTGCATTTAGGGTTGCGTATGACCTATAAATAATGTTGAGCACTCGATCTGTACATGTATATTCCTCTCTGTTGAATCAGTCCATGGATTGTCAAAGGTTGGTTGACTATACTCTTTACTCTTTAGTCTTTATATGTTGCTGTCTATTCTCGGTATATATATACTCTGTAGTTTGCACTTCTGCTCTTCTCAGTATATACAAATTCGCAGTATTCTGCTCTTCTCAGTATATATAGTAATTTTGTTTCTATAAACTTTGATCAATTTACTACATATATCAATGCTTCCATCATGCATCCACTTTTTAATTTTCTAATTTAAAACTATTTTTCAAAAAAAAACTTTTAGATTTGATAAATACAATATTCTCTTTGTACACGTAACATTTTTTTTCTTTTTTTAATTTCATTCTATATGAATCAATGGGTTAAAAGAATCAATTACGTCTAAACTTGTTCATATTAATGCATTTTTTTAAGTTCGTCATGATAAATAAAATAATATTTAGATTTGTTACTTCCTTACGTTTGAAAGTTTTGTTATGAAAAGTTAGCTTTAAATGTTGAGTCATAAAAATTTAAGAAGTTAAGGTGGATGCACAAAAAAATAGAGACATTAATTGGAATTGGGGTTGGGCAAACGGATAGGTTTGTTTGGTTTCGAACATAACCATCAAAGTTTGGACTATATTGTTTGGTTCTTTCGGTTTAATTTTCCGGTTCAAAATTTTAACTTGTTTGGTTCTTGTTTTTTTGTTCGGTTTATGTTTTGCTAGATTGGGTAAACCAAATAAACCGAAAAAATCAAAATATAATAAATCTATTAAATTTAATGTATCTCTATATTAAATATAATTATATCAAACATGCATAACTCTAATATTTGTGTTTTGCATTTTTTTTTTTTTGCTCATTTGTTTTATTTTTATCTTTATCTGAAATTATCATTGTTATTTTTACAACACTATAAAGTAACTTTGTTTAACCAAATAAACCGAAATTTAAACCGAACAAAATTTCGGTTTATTCGGTTCTCAATTTATTCTGTTCTTTTTTTTATAAGATTGGTTCGGTAAGAACTTGACGAACCGAAAAAAACTTTGATTATATAAATTTAATTCGGTTTGAACCGAACTGACTATTAGCCCACTTGGAATACTCCTCTTTACATACACTATGCATGAATGTTGAACTTTTAAGTTTATTGAAACTTTTGGCAGAATACGAACATGTGACTTAATTGGGTGCAGAAATACAGGTACCCCTGAGGCTGAATATGAATCATGTATTATCCACCACTTAATTTTGTATATGCAATCACTAGCTAGTACGTACACCAATCCGGTGGCGACAAAATACAAAAGCATAAAAATTAATCAACAAGACAAAAAAAGAAAAAAAAAAAAAAAAAAACAAGTAGTTAATTTCCTAGGTGTTTCATATATGGCAAATTGGCAACGGAGAAGTAATGTTTCAAAGACAAAAGTATGGATTAACAGTGGAGTCTAGCTAGCCTTTGTTGCTTCTCTCGATATATATATCGATCTTCTTCCTCCTTAATTAGTTAGCTGAAATGGAGAAAACGACACAGGTAGTAGCATGGCTCAATAGTCAATGCCAAAGACCAACCCTCTTTTGTGATTGTGTAATTGTGTCGTGCATGAATTAATGAAAACGATCCAATGCAATGCCCAATGGGTAGGCACATATATATGCATGCCACCTTGACCTAGCTAGCTACTACAAGTACGAACCAATAGGGCATGCAAATGCAATAGAGGAAAGTTGACTACGATCACAGAGTGTGATGAAAATACATTTCTTTCTCTTTGTTTTGTGATTTCATGTTTTTGTGTTTTAATTAACGGAGACATCCCGCGTCTGTTGAAAAACTGTTTATACATCTACAGAGGTGTACGGAATGTAACGGATATATTCCGGAATATAACAGATGCATCCTGAAATATAACCTATAGGCGCTACGTACGGACAATTTTTCTATGGACGCTAGGTATTACTCTTTAATCAAAATCTATTTTTCCAGTCCTATTTCCGATTTGATTACACCGCTTATTTTTTTAATTGAATCCCCACAAACTATCCGATCTCGCTTTTGAGTTTCAAAGGCAGCAGATTAGGACCCCAATTAAACAATAGACTAATCAAATACACGCACTTTCTTACTTGCCTCTAACTTGTAATTATGTTGAAGTAGCTATAGGATGACTCTTAATTTCAGTCTTACTTAATTAGCTAGTTAATTGGCCTCAGAAAATAAATTATGTGCTACTTCATAACAGGGTAGTATTTTTTGCCATCATTTCTGGATGCACTGCTTGATCTGCACTGCGAACTGCTTATTTGACTTTTGCACAATCTTACTGTATGGCTGGGCTCAACGCCTGCAATTCAAAAGGAGAATTGCACAATTTTTCCCCTGGAGCACAAGTTCGGTTGGAGCTTTTATTGCTTATATCTCAGTTCAGAGTTCAATTAAAAACCTGATTCGATCAGTAAGTAATGAAGAGAAAATGGCAAAGTCTAATCTAAACTGCTGCATATTGCATCGGCATATACGTTGAAATCAGCTGAGATATTACAAAATATATCTAAGGATCCCGAGATCTCACTTTTGATGACTGAGATTATTGCAAAAAATCCTCTCTAAAACCTGCATTCGTCGGATCGTGATTGCAAGGTTCTAAGATCCACTTTAGATTGTAGCAGATATGGAATTTGAAATTGTGGAGGTATGTGTATAAAACAATCCGTGAAGGTCAAATACTGTATTCATTTTTTAGTTTTTTTTTTTTTAGGAATATATGTGATAATTATGCATATGTCATAGTTTTTTTTTTTTTTTCAGGAATATATGTGATAATTATTATGTTGTCCATTCCGTTTATTGTGCTAACTATTTAAGTAGATGGATGACAAATTTAGTAATTTACAATAAAATATAGTTATATAAAAATGAATTTGATAACATTTTATTTAAATGAAACTAAAATATTATGAATTAAAAAATTATTAAATAACTTAACTTGATGTTTAGAAAAACAAATCTTTTTTTTTAACTTAACTATATCTACGTAACTATATAAAAGATTAAAAAAAATATGAAATAAAAATAAAATTGTTACAATTGCGCAATTTTATTGTATAAATAAGCACATAAGGGTATATTGGTTATTTTATACCTTATAATTGAGTATTAGAGAGCAAATTAGCAGCTGGAGATCATTTGTCACGAAATATACAGTTCAGAGATGTGTTTCAGTTTATTACAATTAAAAGTTCGGTTACTAACTTGTTACCACCCAGTAGTTTGGAGGGTCATGGGTCGTATTCCCCGATTTAAAAATACGCAGAGGAGTAGAAGACAAGAGTATGTAGAGTGTAATTATGTACGATAGTACATATATACGGCGTGCTAGTGCTGTGCCGTCGTGAATCGTAACTTGCACCACGGAAGCACGCGCCGGCAGACCGCCTAGCTAACTCAGTAACTCCCCCCATCAAATCTCATCTCTTTTTTTCCGAGAGATCATCAAATCTCACTGCTATATATATATGCGTACATCTCATTTGTTATTTTTTATTTATTTTTTTTTTTTTTGAGAAGTTGGTAGTGGGTACCAAGTTATGTTATGTTTTTAAAAAAGAAATTAATTAACCGGCTGTATGCAAGCATATATCATTATTTATGAATGTACAGAAGGTTGCTGAATGCTGAATTGCTGATGGACCGAATGGTATATATATAAATAAATTAAAACAGCTAGCTTAATTGAGCGTATGAACACGCGTACCGGAACTAATACAGTGATATATAATATATGAAGACTCACTTATGAGTGATGAGAAACCAAGCTAGTCCCACATGTAACATGTTAAATGGAATTTAACAAAAGTCGATCGATGTGCGGTCAAATTAAGGTAGCTAGCTAGCGCGCACGAGTCATGGAGTCCGTATCCTCTGGAATGGTCAGGGCACAGAGTAATGTGGAGTGGTCAGTTAGCACACAAATTTATTTTTTCGGACAGCTTCGAGATTCGTACTGAAGACTTGTAGGGGGCAGATTGTGACCTTTGCATGTAGAATACCCCAGAGGATGTGATTTCCGAGTCATGCTGGGAACTGGGAAGAGTCCCCATTGCAGGAGGATCCATGTTGGAGCTGGAGGAGGTAGACAATATATTACAGTCAGAACTAAACTAGTAAACTACGTACAGCACCCATATGGCCATATCTCATAGGGAGACAACATGTGTTAGCACCCATCGATCTGAGTCTGGCTCTGGCTCAGGCTCGATCGAGACGGGGTCCAATGATGACCTTTTTATATATTTACTGTACCAAAAACATTAAAAAGTTCGAATTTTAAATCGAGAATTAAATAAAATTAACAAAATTTTGAAATAAAAAGTACCGACAACAAAAGCAAAAAAAAAAGAACTTCTTTTTTTTATCATGATATCTTGTCATTAGCTCAATTTATGCGGTTGCAAATTAGACCCTAATTAGAATTTCGTATTAAAAGTTATAACTATTTTAAGGTTGGATGCTGAAGTCAGGGTTTTTCTTGTTTCAAGATTAATTTTGAGTTTTATTCCCACTAGGGCTGGAATTCCGGGTTTCGCCCCAACAAATAGTAATATATGAAAATAAATATTTTAAATTCCTGAATAATATGTAAAAAAATATTTTTTTTATTTTCATAGTACAATTAAATTTTTTTTTATAGTCTTATAAAAATTTTTGCAAGCATAAACACTTGATAAATATTTATAATAGAAAATCGATATATAAAACAATGTGATGTTGTGAACGTGTATAGTTGTATTGTATGTGACGGGATTAATTAAAATATACATAAGTGACAAATATTTTTAAAATCCTTATAATATAAAATATGTTTATAAATTAATTATAATAACTAATGTGGCATAATTTTTTTTGGTGCTAGAAAGTAAAAAAAAAAAAAAAAGCCTGTAACACATAATAGTAATATGGAAGTTCTATACAAGAAATCACCAATTATTTAGTAACAATACTAATTTACACTTAATGTCTCTATGCCCTTTGGAATTCTAAGTGAAGAGAGTGAAATAAATACGGGCATTACATTGATAGTTAATAATAGATCCAACAGCGAAGACGGTAGATGATGTGGCATGCCTTAAAAGCTTTGAAACTCATCCGTCTTTCTAGTTTATACATTTCTAATATTTTATGCATGTGATGATTAAAATTCATGTACATCGTCATAGTTAATTAATTCTATCTCAATTTAAATCTAATTATTTGTTAATTATTGAACTCTAAGTCCCCTAAAAAATGCTAATTATTAAAACAATTTGTTGTATATATGCTAATTCTTCACACAAATTAATTCAAAAATTATCATTTTATTGCAATAGAATATCTTGATGAATTCCAGACATCATGGTAATCAATTTGTGTTTTGTGACATTTCTCTGTGCACCACACAACATCAAGGACATGCCTCAGCAGCTTCAATCAGTCCAGACTTAGTAGAGAGAGATTAGGGAGGAAGATGCAACAATGGAGTTTTTTTTTTTTTTTTTGAGAATAGCCATGGAGTTAATTGAGAGGCACTTTGCAATAACGATGTGAGGGGACAAACGAGGGGTCAAATTGATTTGACGGCGAGTCTGATGATGATGAAGTGGTCTGTATGTTTATGTTTGCCAGTTGCTAATGCAAATACTTGTACTATGAGAAATTTGGAAAACCTAATTAGGGTACGTTAGTCTATTGAACGGTTTTATTTGTATTGTTCAAACTTCAAATAGATACAAATTTAAATTGATATTGTATAATGACCTGTTAAAATCTAAAACTGAGTATTTCAAATTGTTTAAATATGGAAGATTTATGCATCCCACAAGTTTTTGATATACAAAACTGCAATTTGAGGATTGTCTGTTATATTTTTGAATTTAAGCACATAGTATCAATATACTCGTAATCTCGTATACATTAATTATTCATTATGCAATGATGAATTACAAACTAGGGTTGTTTTTTTCTTTTTCTTTTTTGTTTTTTTTTTTGGGATAGCCCGTGGGCACTTTCTTTACTAACTAGGGTTGTTTAAATTGTTTTTGAGATTTCGTCCTGAATAATAATAATAAATTGATTATTGAATATTCAAATTCAAAAGATATTCAGCATGACAAATTTTTAATAAGCAGATCTAAAACCCAACTGCAATGATTCTGTAATACAAATATATGTACAATGGAAAATAAGGTGAGGCTATGGTGATATGCATATTGCACGTCTTTAGTATGTGACTCGTATATGTTTTTAGCATCACAATAGTTAATTTGAACCGCCTAATGTAATATTTATATCAAAATCTAATAGCGAATAAAGTTTTATACTTTTTGAAGAGTTTTTATTATTTTTTATGATCAGGAGAAAATGGTTAGATCCAATTATTTTGGTTCGTGGGAAATATCGATTTCATTTGTATTATTAAAAGTAGTAAAAACCTTTCAAAAAATATAAAATTTGGCTTCTTAATAGTTTTGATATGAAGATTAGAGTTTGACTATTATACTAACGTTAACATTTCGGTCTGAAATGCTAACGTCTCAAAATTTATATTATCGTGTCCGAAATCATGATTTATGGTGCTTAATAAATTCTTTATATGAAAATGTTGGGGAATACAAAAATTTTTCATTTTTAGAGTTTTCTAAGTATTTGTTTTGAATTATAGAAAATAGCTCATAAATATTAATAAAATATTGATGTTTGTACATGCTATTTTCAAAAATGCAAAACAAATACTTAGAAAACTCTAAAAATGAAAAAATTTTGTATTCTCCAATATTTTCATATAAAGAATTTATTGAGCACCATAAATCGTAATTTCGGACACAAAAACAACAATTTTGAGGCGTTAGCATTTAGGATCGAAATGCTAACGTTAGCGCATTAGTCTAGCTATGAAGATTACATTGAGCATCCCGGATTGACTATTCGAACGTTGAAAATAGAGATATGAGTTACATATAATGATAAAAAACGGATATAAAGAATTTTATTATTCGAAGTTTTATGCATCAACATCATTCGATAATAAATCAAATATAATCAAAGTTTTTATGTAATTTACATCATTCGATGATAAATCAAAGATGATCAAAATTTTATGTAATTTACAACTGTTGTAGTTTGTTAAGTTTTTTTGGAACATCAAAATAACACCCAAATTATGTAAAATTTGAAAGACGTGTATCCATAAGATAAGACATCATCTATAATATTTTTCTCATTCTTAGGTACTTGGCTTTTTTTATTTACAATTTTATTAAAATCTTACATCAAGATTGTAAGATATTCATTGTCAACAAGGGCGGATCTAAGGGGGTGACAGGGGCGCCTCGGCTCCCTCTTGGGCCGGTAGAAATTGTTGATCTCCGGTCTTTTCTATTTAACTCAAGTTCATATTTAGTGTTATTTTTGTTAATTGATGCTAAAAATCATTTTTTTAACATCAAAATATGGACAATGATTAATTAATTAAATATTTATAACTTAAGTATGCAATTAACTCTTAATTTTATATATATTTTGTTGAATATATATAAAAGTTGTATATTGTAATAATTATTTTCTTATCTTTTTAGCCATGAAGTGACCCCTCTAAACCTATTTTGGATCAATATTTAGAAAGTTGGAATCATGAATCTTCTCCGACCACCCTTTCATATTAGCTCTGGATCTGCCATTGATCGTCAATGATCTCTTCCCATATTTACATGATTCATCTCACCTGAGATATTCATAGTCAAGGAAGGAGAGTATTAGAAATAAATATTTTGAAACTTAAATGGGATGTTCTAATTAATATCGTTCATCGAATTTATCGGACGATGTTAAATGTCCTCGTTGGCAGAAAATACGTTGTAAATTGCGGCCGTCAATACATGCCATCTAGATATTTGGATGAATTTATATATGGATTGGTATAAAATATGAATCGTTCATTTTTTTGAACCGGACAATCACGATATATTCTTTGGACATTGTAAGGAAAGAAGAATGACTTACAAAAATGAATCGCTCGATTAAAAATAAACAATTACCATAGAAAACCTCCTCAAGTAACTAATGTAAATCAAACAAATCCCTAACTTAATGTAATCATTTTACTGAAACGACGGATATATGGCACCTTTCAACTGAATAATTCTCAAATTTCTTATTTCAAGGTAAATACGAGGATAAATATTGTTTCCTCCACAAAAGTGCCAACTCGTTTCAATTATGCGAAAACAATATTAATTGGACGACCTTACTTTTCAATTCTCATTGCCGTTAAAAAATACTCATGTTTAATTTATATAAGTTCCTAGCATTTGAATTAAAATATATTTATTATTTACTTATATGAAGTATATGAAGTAGTTAATTATCAATTTTCCTTATTCCGGGCAGTCCAAGCATTTAAGCCTAAAATAATTTAGCTCACAAAATATTTAAAGTGGATCCAATAAAAATATTTAAATGGATCCAATTGTATCGTTTCCTCCACAATCACAAGCATTTGTAATCTTTAATTTTTCTTATGTCAAATTTCTGAAATGAACTCGACGCAGCAGTAGGGTTGGCAAAATATTTCGCAGCTCGTAATTCGCTCGAGTTCGATTCGGTACGAGCTCGAGTTCGATTTCGCTTGATTCGATTTTTTATCAGCATGAGCTCGATTTAGCTTGGCTCGATTTTTTCTTGATTCAATCCGGATTCGATTCGTAATAGTTTGATATATAGTAATTTGTACATATTTTGAACTATTTTGTCAAAACTGTTCACAATAATATACCTAATTTATCATTTGATTGACAAAATATACTTATTTTATTGTTAAATTAATAAAATATAATTTTTTAATCATAATTTATTATAAAATTAGTAAAAATAGCGATAATTAATTTATTAATTTATATTATCAAAGAAGGACAAAACAATATATTTCTTTTAGCTTTTATTATTTATGGTAATATGAAAAATAAATAAAAAATTATAATAATTGAGCTCATATGAGTTCTGAGCCCAATTCGATTAAGCTCGAGTTCGATTTAGTTTTAGCTCGATTCGGTTCAAGTTGGATTTAAATCAAATTCGATTCGATTACATTTGTTTACGGCCCCAGCAGACCGCAAAAGGTACAAAATAAATAATTTGGGAAATTAGAATCCTGAAAGCACATATAAATGGAAGGAGACTCAGACTAGCAAGGAGAATGAGCCTTTTCCCATTGCATTCCTGAGAGAGAAGGAAGGCCAGGAACTGTAGCACTATACTATAACCAATACTAGAGTTACATTACATAATACATACTGCACATATCCATCCATCCATCCATCGAGAAGTCGCCCCGCCCGCCCCACCGTTTTGTTAATCTTAATTTATAACCGCAACAACAATAACAATCTCAAATTCTCAAACCAAACCAAACCAAACCACCGAGCTAGCTAGCTGTTCTGTTGAAGAGAGAAGCCGAAAGAGTCGCAAGAAAGAAAGAGTAAACATCCTTACCATCCATCCATCCATCCATCCATCCATCATCCCTCAATACTACTACTCTCCACTGTTCTCAAACAACACCAACACAATCATCTCCCTTTTCGGAGCAGCAGCAGTAGCAGCAGCAGCTAGAAAGAAAGAGATCATCATCATTCATCATTCATCATTCATCATTCATCATCAGTGTCTTCCTGTGTAGTCCTTAGCTGATCTATAGCAACACAGTAGGAGTAGGAGTAGGAGTAGGAGTAGTACTGTGTGCTGAAGAAGAAGCAGCAGGAGGCAGCTCCGTCATGGAACTAGGAGGCAGCACCAGCACCAACAATCTCCTTGACCCTTCCGCCCAGGAGTTCTACCCTTCCCTCCCTTGCCCCGTCCCTCCCATTCCTCCCACCATGCTTCCTCCTCCCCCTCCTTTTCCTCAATTCTACTACCCTCCCGCTGTTCCTGTCCCTCCCATGGTTCATCCTCCGTTGCCGCCGCCGGCGGAGTACGTCCAGCCCACCTGGGTCACGGACGACGCCGTGCCCACACGCGGAGTGGTGCTCAGCATGGTCCCTAGACATGTCACCAAGCACGATGTCCTGACCGCCATGGAGTGCTTCGGTGCAGTGCGGGCCGTGGACATGGCGGCGCTTGGTACCGACGGGTTCG
This sequence comes from Cyperus esculentus, assembly GCA_030179965.1. Lineage (NCBI taxonomy): Eukaryota > Viridiplantae > Streptophyta > Magnoliopsida > Poales > Cyperaceae > Cyperus > Cyperus esculentus. Next base: position 2,832,259 of record JASGLE010000029.1, on the reverse strand, counting down.
TGACGGTTTGTTTCTACGATCTGCGGAGTGCGCAGGCTGCGGTGACGGAGGTCAGGGAGCAGCACGTGCGGCAGCAGAGCCGCCTGGGGCAGTTCTACGGTGCCCCCGTGCCGGTAATTACCCCGTGGGATTGGACGGAAGGCGGCGCCGGGAACGGCGCCGGGAACGCGAGGGGATTGATATGCGGGCAAGCCGTGTGGGCTCATTTCGCGACTCTTGCCGGTGATGACTCGAATCAGGCGACTCTTGTCGTCGTTAGCCCGCTGCCGGCGGGCATTTCGCTGCATACAATTCGAGAAACCTTTGAGCCTTTTGGTATGTTTGATAAAATTTGGATTAATTGCTTTGATCATTATGATGAAATCTTTATTTGTTTCTTTAAAAGTTTGAAGTTTGACCGTTTTTTAAACTTGAAGAAAACTTTTTTTTTGTACTGAAATATAAATTTTAGAAATGGAGATTTTGATTTCGATTTTTTATTTTCATGTCTGGACAAACTTTTATTCTTTGTTTTCTTTAAAAGGAAAGCAAAACAATAACGGCTTGTAGGGTCTATTGCATTTTTGTTCAAACAAATTGAAGCCATGATAAAATGTCAAAATCTCATATATAAATTGCAAATTTCCTCCAAATTATAATTGAATTTGATACAATTTTGATGATGTTTTTGGCGTAATTGATGGCTGCAGGTGCCGTGAAGGATGTGAGAGAATCGATGATCAAACCGTACAACAAGTTCATAGAATTCTTCGACACCCGCGATGCGTCGCGGGCGTTGTCCGAGCTGAACGGGAAGGAGATGTTCGGCCGGCATATCGTCATCGAATTTGCCCGGTCGGCCGGTCCGCATTCTCGAAGGTTCGAAGATCACACTACACTTTCCTTACATGAAATAAAAATAGATTTGCAATAATTGCAACTTAATTTACAGCTGAAATTTTTCTTGATTTTTTTTGCCGCAGGAGGAATCGGAGCAGCCACAGCTACAACCCTAACTTCCCGACCCCGCCGAGACTGCGTGCATCAGCGCCGCACAATGTTCTTCCGCCCCAAAATGCACCTGTGTCGATCCTTAAAAGAAGCACCACAGTCAGTCCTACTGAGCCAAAGAGGACCGCTGGGGCTGATTCAACCAGCGGTGCTAGCAGTAGTAGTAGAAGAAGCAAAAATAGTACTACTGCTTCCGCAATTATCACCCCTACTACTACTACTACCGGTTCGGGCAGTAGCGGAAAGAACAGTTCCTCGCCATCCTCCTCCGGTGCATCATCATCGTCGAAACAACCGTCGAGTAGGAAAGGCTGGAAGGGGAAAAGCAACGAGTCGCGTTTTCTTTTCAAAGAATCGGATGACGGGCAATTCAGCTCCCCGAACGACGAGAGAACGACTGTGATGATCAGAAACATTCCAAACAAATACAGGCAATTAGTTGCATTAATGTTTCTAAATCAATATCTAACAAAGTATAATCTGTTATTTTATGGAAGAACGTTTGATAATCTCATCGGTTCTCAATTTCTTGTGTGCAGCCAGAAATTGCTACTGAACATGCTTGACAACCACTGCATACACTTCAATGAGCAGATGAATGCCGGAGGTGAAGGGCCTCCATCGGCCTATGACTTTGTCTACCTCCCGATTGATTTCAGGTAAGTTAAGTATACATCTCTGTTGCAGTGTTGCTATATATATTTTGTTTTTTTGTTTGTTTTGTTTTGTGAGTTGGTTTGAAGATTTGACAAGAACCAAATAAATAATATGGTTCTTTGTTACATTACATATAATAATATAAATAAATAATTACTATCTCCGTTAATGAATAAATGAAGTTTTAGGAAATGTCAAATGAATTAATGGAAAAATGAAATTACGTAATAATTGTTCTAATTAAATAATATAGATAAAAGGGTAATCATAATATTGGAGAAACATAAAATTTGAAAAAGTGAATGCGACGAATGAGTTCTTAACAAATACAATATTTGTCCATGAATAAATAAATTTTAGGAAAAATCAAATGATTTAGTGGAAAAATGAAATTAAATAATAATTGTTCAAATTAAATAATATAGATAAAAGGGTAATCATAATATTGAAGAAACAAGTTGATTCAAACAAATGAACAGAAAAATAAATGTAAATCGGTATAGTCATTTAATTATGGACAAGCTCTAAAGGGTGTAAATTCATTTAATTATGGGGGTATAAATTTATTTAATTGTGGACGGAGGTAATAGTATTTAGTATCATAATTAATTTTATGGTTCTTGGTTTCCGAGAAGTGAGGAGGAGCTAGAAAAGATATAACGACCGACCCAAAAAAATGTAAGTAAAAAAAAGAGAGAGAGGAAAAGGCTGATGATTATACAAGATGCAGACCAGAAATGAGCCTAAAAATGGTATAGTATAGGGGGAGGTGAACAGTAGCAACTAGCAAGTGTTCATCATTTCTTCTTTTGAAAAAAATAAATAAAAAAAAAAAAGCTTCATCATCCTCTGCTGCTGCTGCTGCTGTTTTCCTCTCTCTCTCTCTCTCTCGAATCCGTACTCTGAGCCGGCCACAATTCCAACAATGAGCAATTACTCATGTGGAAATGGGAATAGCTCCTCTCTCTCTCTCTCTCCATCTTTCTGACTGCCGTATAAAAACCATAACCAAGTCCAAGAGCAGCGTAGCAAGAAGTTGAGATACGGAAGCAAAAGATACACAAGGGGAGGGAGGGACATCATCAGGCTCTAATTAACTTTGCATACACCCAAAAGCAAAGCAAAAACATCAAAACCCTAATCCAGGGGAAAAGAAAAGAAAAAGGCCGTTTTGACATTCGCAAATAGCAGCAGGATAGATAGATAGCATCATCCCCATCATTTTTCTTTCTTTTTAATTGTTTTTCTTGGGTGGCTTTGCAGTGAGTTGGAAAAGACGCATCAGCAGCAGCTTTCTTCGTGCCAAAAAGAATTTTCCAACATTATCTCAATCTCTTTATTTTATAAAAAAACATTAATTTCTTTAATTCTTATGTTAAAATATGAAAATACAAAAAATGGTAAACTAATTACTAATTAAATGTCAAACACCGAGGGAATAAATTGTTGGTAGCTTTCGGTTCCCCACATCTAATTAAGTTCCTTATTAATTTAATGTTTGTGTCAACTTACATAAAATAATACTTGTGTTGACACATTGTTCATGAAACCATGTTAGGTTTTTTTAGCATCCAATATTGTAAGTTTGTTCATGATTTTGTGGGTTTTATTCAACAATATTGTCACATAGAATGATACATTGTTAACATTATATGTATTAAACTATTAATTACAAATCATTGGTCACTTAAAATCGAAAATTCCAAACTTGTGTAAATCTTTTTGCAGTCCTGACATTTCACTTCTTGGCCATTAATATATATTCTGACATAATCTCTTGTTATTAAGGAATAAACCTGAAACCTGTTAGTTGTTCGTGAATTGTTAATTAATTATTCAATTCTAGGGACTTTCAATAAAACAATTAACTCATAAATTTCACTTATTTTGTTACAACTAGCAACAAGTGCAATGTCGGCTATGGATTTGTGAATCTCACCTCACCTCAAGCAGCCTTCCGTCTCTACAAAGCATTTCACAAGCAGCCATGGGAGGTGTTTAATTCTCGCAAGATTTGTCAAGTGACCTATGCTCGCTTGCAGGTGGTGATATATCCTTGTGATCTATTGTTATATTTGACTACATAAATTTGAACTTTTATGCTTTTATAATTGAAATGCAAGTATATAATTTGTCTCTCCCATTGGTATTATGTAGATTGTTTCAAATTTATGTTTAGTGTCTAAATGATTATCCTTCACTTTTTCAAATGCATAGTGATAAGTAACTGGTGTTTGAAGGTTTACATAATTTATTGATTGCAGTAATCCTGTTAACTTACCATTGCTTGGCCGTTTGTCATTTGTAATATCATATTGCTCATGTTATGTCTGGTAAAACAAATAACAGTTTTCTTTTATACTTGGTGGAAGGTAAGCGAGCTCCCAATTCGGGTGCTGATTGATTACTTTTGAACTCTATATCACTCAGCATATTAATGAGTTTATTTACATTTATGTTGCAAGTTTGTCAAAGTAGTTTATTAGAAATCATAGGATTAAATTCAATCACATGTAAGATGTGTCACAAGTATTTTTCCACAAAAGAAACACTAATATTATTCTTTGTATGTAGAATTCGTTTTTATGAGAAATTTCATTATTTGTAGGGCCTGGAGGCATTGAAAGAGCACTTCAAGAACTCAAAATTTGCATGCGACAACGATGAGTATATGCCAGTAGTATTTTCACCTCCGCGTGACGGGAAGCAGAACCTGACTGAGCCAGTTGCGATTGGGGGCCGGGAATTGCCAACGACATCACAACAATCGGAGCAGCTGCTTCATTCTGAAGGTGGAGATGCTTCCTCTACAACCACATCTACCCATGCACCATCTGATCTTGAAGAGTTGGATGAACTGGGATCCGGTGATGTCACGGCGAGCCATCTGGGTTCACTGAGCCTGCATGAAGGGTACAGTGACTGGTAGACCTCGTTCATAATCTGTATTAATATGTTCAAGTGGTAGCTAACTACGATGACTTCCAAGAAGTCTCGAGTTCAAGTCTCCATGAGCACAAAATGAAATTTGAGGAGCTAGACTTTCATCTTTCTATCAGAAAAAAAAAAAAATATGGTTCTATAATTTGTGCTATATATCATCAATTTATTATGTTAGAATTTTGTTGGGTTGCATCGAGAATGTAAGTTGAATCATTATATAGACAGCTCTCTATCTATCCCCCTAGACTCTCTATATAGTTCTCTTCTGTGTGGGAAGATGAAAAGGTGAAATGATGGATGTGTGAGATAATGCTGATTGGATTGGATTCTAGGGTTTCTATATTATACCATTATTTTTTCCATAAAGTACTCATCATGATTTTTCTAGATTTTGAGTCATTTATTAATGTGTTAAATGCCTGTGTTCTGTTTTAATGATTTTCAAAGCAGTACTTTTATACATCAAATATATATAAAAAAAAACTTATTGTGGATCTTGTTGAAGATTAATCATTTTTGTTGTAATATTATTTCACCTCTCTGGAACTTAATGTTAGTGGATCTTGTTGAAGATTAATCATTTTTGTTGTAATATTATTTCACCTCTCTGGAACTTATTGTTAAAACTTTTTTCTTTTTATAATTTTTATTCTTTGGCATTAATAAAAAATTATAAACTTCATTCATTGTAGTATTGTATTGTCCTCTCTGTATAGCTATAGGGATCAAATTTTTTTATTTGAAGTTAAAGGGTGAGATTATTAATGATGCATTTAGGAAGGAATGTTAAGGGGCATGCACGAAAAGTACTTGCAAATATAATTCTCTCCTGAATTATCATGCATTGAAGTTTAGTTCTAGAACAATATGCAATATTGTAGTCTTCATGTTGAAGTTTAAGTTTGAAATTCAACATATTTTGTAGGCATTATTAATTAAGGAGGGATCCAATAATCATAGGCATTGGTGCCCATGGTGACCATATTCTTATTTATGCATAAATTGAAAAATCTAAACCGTTAGATGTATTCTATATTAGTATATTATCTTAATAACATATATACATAAAAAAAGATAAAGTTTTAACATTGTTTCGATAGTCATTAAGAGAGGAGAGAAAATCATAAAACTTGAACCGTTGATTTTTGTTAATGCTTGATGGACATGTAAATAAAATCAAAATGATATAATTTTTGTATACACATAAAATATGATATATACAACATATTCTATAAATTAGTTTTGTTATTTAAGTATTTAAAATATAGTTATGTAAGATTTAATTTCACGGTCACCGATCGGTCACCAAAAACATAGTTATTTGATCCTCCTCTTGTTAATTTGTTGAGTGTTCTGAATTTTCAATGTTAGGAATTGATCATTCTGATTGTCAAAATATACATGTATTTGCACGAACTTTTGTTCTTAGCTGACAACATTCCCAATTAATTGTTTAACTTCCTTTAATTTTAATTCATCAGTCTTATTTAAATTATTTGAAAAAGGTAGTTGACGAAATCTTAAAATATAACAGGATCAATATGTTGATCCTGGTTTACTTTTGTGCTCTTTGCTCAAGGAGCAATCCAGCACGTTAATACCCAAAAAAGTATAATTATAATAAAAATGTATTGTCATAGGTTAATGAATATATATATCATCCAAGATAGAAATTGCACTGAATAATTGGATAGGTAAAATCAGTAATTTTTATTTCTTTTGTAATATTGATAATTATTATAAAATTATAGCTGATTAATTATGTTAATTGATATATATTTTTTCGTAATCTCCAAATACCAATTTTTGTGGTGCATTGTTTTTTTTTTTTTTTTGAAAGGTTGACGGCGGCTGCCAACATTTGTGGTGCATTGTTTACGACTGAGTTTAAATATTTTTAATTGAAAGTCTTGAAATGAGAAATGAAAGTACAATTAAACAATATTGTCAACTTATGGAGAGATTAATTGTGTTCTCATTTAGTTTCTACTGTCATTTAGTTTGCACGTATATGTATATGTTGTGTATGCCTCTCATCCTACCATCTATTGCAGCAGACTTGATATGGCAGGCTGTCAAGTATAGCAGGCACTGATTTACAGGCTATGTTAAAGGAGGAAGATATTTCGTATTAATTACGTGGGATATTTTAGATTGAGTTTATTTATGTAAGAATTTCTTTTAGAGATTTTATTCATGTTATAAATAGGTCATATGTATCCATATAATATCAAATCAAACAATACAATTTAGCTTCCTCATAAATCTTGTATTTTGTCTCTCTTTCGTATTTTCATATCTCTCCCAATTCCTAACAGTATATATAAAAAATAAAAGTGAAGAGAAGCAAGCCACGATTTAGAGTTAAATTAGGCGCGCATCTTTGGAACCGGTTTATGTCAGCACTTAGCACCGGGGTATTACATGTTTTGCATTGTTTATTAGTAATACCTAATATGTTCATAGAAAAACTATCATAGCATCTATAGGTTACATTTCATAATGTATCTGTTATATATCGGACATAGAAAAATTATCCATAGCGTACATAGGTTAAATATATTTCAGGATATATCTGTTATATTTCAGGACATAGAAGAAAAACTATCTATATCATTTATAAGTTACATTTCAGAATGTATTTATTACATTTTAGGATGTATTTATAACATTCGTTACCCTTGTATGAATGTAGGACGGTTTTTCAATGCACGCATGCAATATGTTTCTCGCTATAAATATAATACACCAGATTGAAGGGGTCCCACGTGATACCGGAGCTTTGACCAGGAACATAAAATTATGGTTACTCGTAAAGTATTTTTGTCTAGCTGCAGGGACGTACTTTATTTGAAACCATATTATATATATATTAGTAGGAAATCAAGATTAGACAGTGTGTGTGTGACTGTGACTGTGTGTGTATCGTCTTTTATTTTCTTACCGAGTTACAACGTGTGCACTTGCAACAAAAGTCGTGCCTCAAACTTTTACGTTGGAGGGCTTCCGTATCCTCTCCATTCCAATGAAATTAGCTTACGTCCTTTCATTACAAGATCAGAAAAATTAGGTCGTGTTTTGAAACTTTTCATCCCAAAATTGTATGATCGTTACTGAATCTTCAGAAATATATATATGTATATATCAAACATTTGAATATATAATATTCAAAGAAGATTAAAAGTTTCTCATTAAATATTCCAAAATTTAATTGAAGAAAAATAATATGAAGGCAGCTTACTCTTTCAAAAGAAAAAAATAATGAAGAAAGCCCATACATTTTATAACGTGCTTACTATGCACCGTTTCATTTAGTTATATTGGATTATCATCCTATTTTTTTTCTTGATCATATTACTCACAATAGTAAGCTAATCATTATGTTTTAGTGTTTTGCAATAAATGAAGATGAGATGAGACCCTAATTTATGTATGTGGAAGAGATAAATCATTCTCCATTGTGGTTATAAACTGGTCGCTATCCATTCAAAAAGAAAAAAAAAATGATTTTAGCTAATAGAATAAAATTATTAATTCGCAAATCATCTGTCTTAATTATATATTTAGATATTTATTTTGCCAAAAAGTATTTAATCTTTCCATCCTGACAATGTTTCGGTTCGCGAACTGGTTTATTATTTATTTCTTAATTATTTTTTAATTAAAACTATTATTTTATAGTTGATGTCTTCTTAAATAAGATTTTCAAAAGTAACTTAAATTTTCTAATTTTCTTATATATGTTGATTAATACTATTGAGAAACTTCTTCTAAAAATTAAGGGTTTATATATGCATGGTTAGTAGATTGGTTTGTAGAGATTTAACTCGAGTCGCTTCAACTGGAGAGGACATATGTGAGTGCTTAGTTGAGTCTAGAAAAATGAGGAAATATGATACGGGACAAAGTGGCATATATGAGAAGGTACAGCTCCCCATTAGACAAGGGGCTTGTTTGCTTGTACTTTTTTATGAGCAAGGGCAACCAAACCGCCTGGACTAGTTAATTTAAGACCCATATAAAATTATAATTCCATTATAAATCAATGCGAGATTTGGGGATTACGAAGATGTTGTTGTGACTCGAAATAGTGGTGACAATTGCATGCACCAAAGCTGTGGAGTGTAGTTGCCTAAAAAGGCTTTGGTGAAATAAACAAACCCTAATTAAAAACTGCTACCATGCACAGGGATAACAGTTTTGACAAGTACAAAACCTTGGAAGCCTTTTCCTTTGATGTATGTTAATGTTATTATGTTATGTTAGTTCTTTTCCAGATCGGTGGTCCACTCAATAGTCAATAAATGGTTAAAGAGCTTCACAAATATATATATATAGAACGCCACTTTTACTAAAAATTTGTACAGTACGTATTTGGGTTCTCTACCTTGAGCATCCTGTGTTTAATTTGCAAAGTGCAATCAAACAAGTATTTTATGGATTCTGTTTACTAAAGAGTTCAAAAGGTTCGAAAAAGACACTGATAATGTATATTAATGGAATCAGTACATATTGGAGTTAAGACTAATATATATGAAAATGTTTGCATTTCGTTTCGAGACGCTGACAACTCAAATTATACATATATATATATATGTTTTAAATATACATTTGTATGATTTTACATTTTGAAATGAAACATGTGTATCCGATATTATAACATATCACGAGTAAAGCTACCGTAAGCTTAAGCTTATAGAGCTATTCCGAGAGTGCACCTCTAAAAATATATCAAATCACCTCCAAATTTTAATTTATATGTCTCAATATATTCTTTATTTCAAAAGCTTATGGACTACGGAAAATATTCTTTGTCACATATAATAATGTAGTATAATGATTTCTTCTTAATGTATTGGAACAATCTATAATATTAATTTATCAAAAGTGAGGTCATTGCACTTTGCAAAGCGTGGTGCGCTTCAGTCTCATAACTCCTCAATTGTAGCTCGAATGAGCAATCCAAATTGCTCACCATAATCTTGATATTGTAACCTAGTTGCATATCAAAATTTTTTATTTTTAGAGTAGTTTTCTAACTATTATTTTTAATTTTTGAAAAATGACCATTTATATACAAATTTTTGTGCATTTTCTACACAATTTTCAAAAATCCAAAAAAATAATTAGAAAACTACTCTAAAAATGGAAAAATTGGGTAACCTTCAAGATTTCAACATATAGATTGTGTTTGGCAACTTGAATTTCTCATTCGAACTATGATTTTGAAATAAAAAACCGAAGCACACTACCTCACTGTGCTTCACAAAGCGCAACACGCTCACTCATTTATCAATATATATATATTAGCTGACCAATGTAATCCATATCCAGGAGACCAGGACATAGGTTTCTTTATGTTATCATACTCGTTTTACTGGATTCTATGTTGTAATTAAATGACTGCAAAAAAGGAAAGAAAAGGGAAAATTAAAATATGAGTATATTAATTGACGCGGAGAGGATCAGTCACTCGTACTGAATTTATTTGGAATCCTCTTTGATTAGTTCTTATCGTAGCATATATGTTGGGTGCATATCAAATCTCATATATATATAGGGAATATGACCCAAGACCCCCCCAAACTATTGGGTTGTGACAAGTTGGCCCCCGAACTTTTAATTGTGACAAACACCCCCCCGAACTATGCATCTTGTGACAAATGACCCCCCAACTCTTAATTTGCCATCTAATACTCAATTATAAGGTATGAAATGACCAATATACCCCCATATGTTTGTTATCCAATATTTAAAATATATATGTTTATATTTATAATGTTAATTTACAAAAAAAATATTAATTATTCCGAAAATTATAGGTAATATAATAAATATTGGAAATACAAAACTGATCATATTATATTTATATGAAACTAAAAATATAATGAATTAAAAATATTAATTAATTTAACTTGATGGTTACAAAAAAAATCATATTTTTTCAATCTAAGTATATTACGTAACGATATAAAAATAAAAAAATACATATAAAATAAAATAATATTATAAAAATTTTAGTGTGGTTATTAAATTATATTACTATGATAATTAACAATATTTTTTTTACAAATAAGTACTCCATAAACATGATTATGTCAAATATTGTACAAATAAGCACACAAGGGTATATTGGTCATTTCATACCTTATAATTAAGTATTAGATGACAAATTAAGAGCTAGGGGGTCATTTGTCACAAGATGCATAGTTCGGGGGGGTGTTTGTCACAAATAAAAGTTCAGGGGCCAACTTGTCACAACCCAATAGTTTGGGGGGGTCTTGGGTCATATTCCCATATATATATATAGATATGTATATAAACCGTTAATCAAAGTGATCAACAGAAACTATGAAGTTGCACTGTTGCTGATCCTGGTTCAGTTATTGGTGTCTAAAAAAAATGCATTTGTTGCCAACAAGAAAGCTCCCATCAGTTTAATGCAAGACACTTTTTAATTTTTGTTCTTAAAATTAATAAATTGATTTGAATTCTTCTTTTGGGGGGTAATTAATTAAATTGACTAATTCAATTCTGGTTTTCAGCTAGGCTCCCATCAAATTTAAAGATTTGTAGGATCATGAATCAGCTTATTAAATATATTTTGCTATGAGTAATATCTAGCGTGCATAGAAACTACTCATAGCGTCTATATGTTACATTTCGAGATGTAACTGTTACATTTCGGGATGTATCTGTTACATTCTATGTATATTTATGGACGTATAGACTGTTTTTCAGTGGACGCATGATGCTTCTCTAACGTCATATATATGTACGTAACAATGGATAAAACAACATGGAAATTAAATCACATATCCTAATAATTAATTAATTACGGGTACGTACGTTATTAATAATTTTCTTGTCTTTATATTTTGGTTTTCAATGATCTGCAGATATCTGATGGAGTTAATAGAAAGAGGAGAGAGGAGAGATGAAAGCAGCTAGCTAGCAGAGGCAGAGAATGCAGAGTGCATGCTATTAACCGGATATAAGGGTGCTTCCTTCCTTCCGCTACTGCCTGCTGATGATCAGCTCGATGATCGATCCATCTATCTACACATGCAGCAAAAGTGGAATAGAGCGTGTGAGAGGGGAGTGAGTCGGACGAAGCAACAGCATGACATGCATCAATAAAGGACGAGAGAGAGAGAAAGGTAGCGCGGGTATCGAGGTGGCAGTGTCAGCTCAGCAGTCAGCTCTCTCTCTCTCTTCTAAGTGCCTCACAGGTAATCCCTCCTGCCACGTTGGACACCTCCCCTCTTACTTCCATTTTCTCTCTTGCACCCGGAGCAAATCATTTTTTTTTTTTTTAGATTTAAGCAGATATTTTCCACCGTCTCCTATTTCTTTTTAGAAGATATTTGTGTCAATGGAGGATTGAACACGTGACCTCTTGAAAATCATCCTTAATTCGCATTTTTAATTATATGTGTGTTTTCATTTTCATTATATTGTTTTCTAGCGAGTAATTTCACATCTTTATCTTCAATTTTATTAATTTTACAGGAAAATGGATAATTTATTGTAAATTAATGTCCACTTGGTCACTTGATCAAAACAACCACTTTGCACATCAATGTGTGTAGTTTTGATTACATGCGTTAATTAATAACAAATAACTTATTCTATATCATACAACATGATATATATGAATATGACTATTATACTAACATTAACATTTCGGATCGAAATGCTAATGCCTCCAAATTTATGTTATCGTGTCTGAAATTATGATTTATGGTGCCCAATAAATTCTTTATATCGAAATATCGGGGAATACAAAAATTTTCCATTTTTAGAGCTTTCTAAGTATTTGTTTTGAATTTTAGAAAAGAGCTCAAAAATATTAATAAAATATTGACGTTTGTACATGCTATTTTCAAAAATGCAAAACAAATACTTAGAAAACTTTAAAAATAGAAAATTTTTGTATTCCCCAATATTTTCATATAAAGAATTTATTGAGCACCATAAATCGTGATTTCGGACATGATAATAATAATTTTGAGGCGTTAGCATTTCGGATCGAAATGCTAATGTTAGTATAATAGTCTAGCTCGATATATATAGATATTAGATTAAAAAAAGAAATGTTTTTCTTGAATTATTTTATTTTTTTGTTGAAAGATGAGACAACATAATTAATTAACCATTGACTCTTACCTATAATTTTTATTAATTATAAAAAAAAAACTTACAATCCTTGTATTATTTTAAATTGAATTATACAAGTTGCGAAACAAAATGAATTAATTTGAGGTTACATTTTGATTCTATTCATAATTAAGCATGATCTAGTTAAATCGCAAAAAAAAATTGATTAAATTGTTGGCCTATGCCCTATGGTGCTCTAAAAAAATGGCAGAGCTAACTGAAATTCGTTCATTCGTTCTCAAAAACAAACAAAAGGAGTCACAGGAGTAAGAGATGCTGCTTAAATCCAACAAGAAATGTAATTAATTTCAATACACCGGGTGCAAGTAAACAGTTGAGAAAAAAAAAAAGAAAAGAAAAAGAAAGAAAACTCCGAGTCTGAGCTTGAACTCGTGCAGTCTTTGGCGTTGACCGAATCCGTACTGGCAGCTCGGCCCACAACATGATCTCCCTCTTAATTTCCTTTTCTTTCCGGCCTTCTTTCGCAAGTACAGTAACTTCTTGACCTCACTCACACGGTCACACCCACTATCTCATATTCTCATTATCATCGCGGACACTCCTGCACCCCTCTCGATCATATATCCTTACTATATATAAAAACATACTGAAAAAAATATATGAAATAGCTATCTTTTTTAAATAAAAAATCTGAGCTGTTGATTATTTTCTTAGATAGATCAGAACTGTTGATATACGTTAATGTCCCGTTGACGTTCTCAGCCCATTAAAATTAAATGCCCATATTAATTATCTCAATTTAAGGCCTATTACATATTATCTTAAAAGCCTAGGGTTAGACTATTATACTAATGTTAGCATTTCAGACCGAAATGCTAACGCTCTACATTTTATGTTATCGTGTCCAAAATCATGATTTATGGTGCTCAATAAATTATTTATATCAAAATATTGGGGAATACAAAAATTTCTCATTTTTAGAGTTTTCTAAGTATTTGTTTTGCATTTTTGAAATGAGCTCATATATATTAATTAAATATTGATATTTGTACATGCTATTTTCAAAAATGCAAAACAAATACTTAGGAAATTCTAAAAATAAAATTTTTTTGTATTCTCCAATATTTTCATATAAAGAATTTATTGAGCACCATAAATTGTGATTTCGAACATGATAATATAAATTTTTGGGCGTTAGCATTTCGGTCCGAAATGCTAACGTTAGTATAATAGTCTAACTCAAAAGCTTATTATAAGAAATAACAATTTCAGCTCAAAGCAGGGCGTGGATTTTTTACTAGTTTAACCCAAAATGGATTATACTTTATTTATACATGACACCTGTTGGCCAGTTTTCTCCGAGGGGAGCTAGGGTGAATAATATTCTTAATTATTTGTCTCTTTTTATTCTGGAATTAATTAACTAATAAAATATTTTCACAGAAATAGGGGATGCAAGTTCTATCAAAAACTTTCAATTGGAAACATATATATGTAAGAGAATTTCGTTATAATCTTTTCTTTTACATAATATTCTAGTTGTTACGTATCGCACCATGTGTGTATATATAAATGAGAAGGGATCCAATAACTATGGGTATAAAAGAATAATCCATGATGACTATTTTTTTTTTATTTATGCATAAATTGAAAAATCTAAAATGTTAGATGTATTTTGTATTACCTCAATAACATATACATAAAAAATGATAAAAATTTTAACATTATTTCGATCGTCATCAAGAGAGGAGAAAAAAATCATGAAACTTGAATCATTGAATTTTGTTAATGCTCGATGCACACAGGGGCGGAGCCAGACTCCGAATCAAGGGGTCCAACTTTTTTTGATGAAACATAGTCTATACTATCTATACTATATTATAAAGAACGTAACTATTACACTCCATTTTTTCTTTCTTTTTCAATTTTTTTTAATACCCATTATACCCCTTAATTAACGGTACAGATCAAAATACATTGATTTCAAAGGCGTAGATGTTCTCCAATTAAACAACTTCCTCTCCATTTTGGTTTTTACAAAAATGAAGAGATATCAATCTTGGTATGGAAGACATCAATGTTGATTATAATTTATATTAGTAAGGAATCAACGATTTATATTCTAACATTCAATGAGTTGATTTAGTGTAACGATGGAATTTAAATGGTAAATAATTAGCCAAAAATCGAAAACACATTATATGTATTACATGGTATGAGATCAAAATTTAAAATGCCCGCACAATGGGCGGGTTTCTTGCTAGTTTAATAAGTATAGATATATTTTTGTAAAATTTTAAGGTATATTTGTTCAAATATTTTTCAGGGTAGGGCCAATTTTGTAAATTTTCTTAGAACATAAGTATATTTGAAATTTTTTCTCAAAAAGGGATATTTTTAGAAGTTTTTAAAGATATATTTTTGAAATTTTTTTTTCAGGGGTGGGCCAGTACTCACCCCTGTAACACACTGGCTCCGCCCCTAGATGGACACGTAAA
Source organism: Cyperus esculentus (assembly GCA_030179965.1). NCBI lineage: Eukaryota > Viridiplantae > Streptophyta > Magnoliopsida > Poales > Cyperaceae > Cyperus > Cyperus esculentus. Next base: position 2,817,050 of record JASGLE010000029.1, on the reverse strand, counting down.
TAAAATTAAAATAATATAAATTTTATATATACACATAAAATATAATATATACAACATATTTTATCAATTAGTTTTGTTATTACGGAATCTAAAATGTAGTTATTTAATCCCTATATACCCTGCCATGATATATATACCTTAGTTCGACTCTGGTACGATTTTTACAATAAATACATGGACGTAAGCGCACACTGTCCACAGATTTGCGCTGCCACTATACCCTGCCAGTATATTTGTTCAAGCTTCATATTTATATCAAAAATTATGACACACACACACACACAGTGTAATATATATTTAGGTGCAACCACGTACGCAACGCAGCACAGTGCAATTAACCCGCTGACCATGTGCTCTCAAAAGTCACTAGCTAGCTTCGGAAACTTCTTCAAGCTTCATGACAGCGATGATAAAATAATTAATTAATTATACGAGATGCATGCATGTTTGTGTAAGTGACTACTTATATAATTATCTATACCAAATTTTATTGCTTTTTCTCCATCAAGTGGCTATTGTTATTTTTTTTTGGATTTTTAAATTGTAAAACAATGTTAAAATAATAAATAAATGATACGTCTGTAACTCAGTTAAAATGTTATATAGATCCGCATAAAAGAGTAGGAAAGTAATATAATAAAATTGTAATGAATTGTGGCTACAAAATAAACGATGTATATTTTATATAATTTTACTGCTATATATGAGGATCAGAGACACACATTAATCAATTAATATATCAGTTGGAACTCTTGTCATATCATATCATGACAGTATTCAACGTATACACAATTGGAAGTCCTCTTCACTGAGGCATATTGCAGCAGGCGGCTGCAACTGGCCCTGCATCTGCATGCCCGGCTGAAAAGTGCTTAACATATAACATGTGTTGTTCACTAAAATTGGTGATATACCATGACTCCTGATATACATAGACCCATATATATATGGCCATATGGGGTTGGAATCTTCATCACCTGTTGCATTGTGTTCTCCTTTCCTTTTGATGATCACAAAATTGGAGTGTGGAGGGGAGGGCATATTCATAGTATGAAACCATAAATAAATATGTACATGTGAAGGGAAGGGAAGGGAAGAGAAGGGACTAGTGATATTGTTAGCTAGCTAGCTGGGAAATATATATAATACATGTGCGTCCGCCTGGAAAGGACAAAGTAGCAGTCAGTCTTCATTTTGTGCTGCATGTGCTGGGGACACAGCCACACAGCAGACTAGGGGTTGATGAGATGGATCAGTACAGTGAAATCCACAAAAGAGATCTTCACAGGCTCACTCTGGCTACACGGATTCATTTCTCAATCTTCATATCAGAAATATATTCTGCCAAATTATGCGAGATATTGACTTCTTTGTTGACATATAAGAACTTGAAATCATTAGTTGTTCAAAACTTCAAATTATATGAAACTTGACATAATGTAAAGTTCTGAATTATTAAAGTGAACATCATGTATATAGAATTATAGATAGTTATTATGAAAATGGCAAAATGAAAAACAATATTACCCATAAGTAATCGACATAAGGGTATAGAAGTTAAAATAAGGGGCTATTATGCCATGGGAAGGGATTTCTCGAGTAGAAGACTTCAAATGGGCCCAATAAATAAACCTCCATGTTTACTATTTAGTATTTGTCGAGTTCTCCTTATATATATATAGAGAGAGAGAGCTTGACTATTATACTAATGTTAGCATTTCGGTCCGAAATGCTAACGCCTCAAAATTTATGTTATCGTGTCCGAAATCATAATTTATGATTCTCAATAAATTCTTTATATGAAAATATTAGGGAATACAAAAAACTTTTATTTTTAGAGTTTTCTTAAGTATTTGTTTTGAATTTTAGGAATGAGCTCATAAATATTAATAAAATATTGATGTTTGTACCTGCTATTTTAAAAAATGCAAACCAAATACTTGGAAAACTTTTAAAATGGAAAATTTTTGTATTCACCAATATTTTCATATAAAGAATTTATTGAGCACCATAAATCGTGATTTCGGACACGATAACAACAATTTTGAGGCGTTAGCATTTCGGTATGAAATGCTAACGTTAGTATAATGGTCTAGCTCTCTCTCTATATATAGTAGAGTAAAACTATGGTGCTCTTAAGCTCACGGGGGCCTCCCGTGAGCTTAACACAAAAAATATGTCAAATCATATCTAAATTTTAATTTATATGGCTCAATAAATTCTTTATATCAAAATCTTATAGCATGCAAATTTTTTCCATTTTTGGAGATTTTTAAGTATTTATTTCAGATTTATTAATAGTAACTATACAATATTAATAAAATAATCAATGTTTTATATGTAATTTAAAAAAATCTGAAATAAATGCTTAAAAATCTCTAAAAATGGAAAATTTTTGCATGACACAGATTTTGATATAAATAGTTTATTGAGCCATATAAATCAAAAATTGGATATGATTTGATATGTTTTTGGTGTTAAGCTCACAGTATGCTCCCCTGAGCTTAAGAGCACCATAGTTTTACTCTATATAGTATGAGTTAGACTATTGTACTAACTAACACCTCAAAATTTAAGTTATCTTATCCAAAATCATGATTTATGGTGCTCAATAAATTCTTTACATGAAAATATTGGGAAATACAAAAACTTTTCATTTTTAGAGTTTTCTAAGTATTTATTTTGAATTTTAGAAAAGAGCCAACAAATATTAATAAAATATTGATATTTGTACATGCTATTTTTCAAAAATGTAAAACAAATACTTAGAAAACTCTAAAAATGAATTTTTTTTGTATTCCCCAATATAAAAAATATAAGAATTTATTGAGCACCACAAATTGTGATTTCAAACACGATAATATAAATTTTGAGATGTTAGCATTTCAATATGAAATGCTAACGGTAGTATAATAGTCTAACTCTATATAGTATAGTTAAAACTTAAAAAGTATTTGAATATCCTTTGTCCAAATTAAAAATACATTTTCACAATTTTGTAACCACAACGTACCATATTTTGATTATTTTCCTTATTTTTTTACATTTCATACTATAAAACTCAACCGCATGGATCCAAGTCAATGTTTCATGAGAAATACATACACATAAGATGTATGAAACTTAATAGTCTATTTTCTGTCAAATCAAGTATCAAAGTAAAACGAAACTCTTATTAGTATTATTTGGTCATGTTTATTTACATTTATTCATTTTTAAGTTTTAATACTTGATTTTATCAAATGAATTATGAAAACTATTTTTTTATGCATCTACCGTTGTGATAATCAATTTTTTATATATATTTCACTGAATTTTTACCATGTAAAACGTCATCCACACCAAAATAGTGGAAGGATAAAATATTATTAATTTATTGACGCAATAACTGAGCATCGTTATAATTCTGTTATAATTTTTTCAGAAAAGAAGAAAGAATTCTGGCATGATATATCCTGGACGTCCGACCAATTCAGCTATATATGCCTTCCTCTTTACTGTATTTTACTTGGGTTTTCTGGAGTTAATGTCTCCTTTCTTTCTCTGGTAGACCATTTGCTTGATTGCCAAATTGCCAAATTTCACAAATAAAAAGGAAAAACAATTAAACAAAAAAAGAAGAAGTCGAGCCTTTTCCTGAGGCAAGCAACTAGCTGCAAACAAGCGGTCTCTGATCCCCACACTGGTCAAACACCTGATCAATCTGTGTTCTGTGTGTTCTGATGGGGTTCAGCATTGTACCTTCCCGTATGGGAAAATTATGTTAGCACTGCAGCCATGGGGTCGATGTCCATGTACTTGTTTTTATTTGAAACTATGACATCCCATCTGGACCACACACACACATATATATCAATCCAATTCACCAGCAAGCCGGCCCAGTTCTGGGCAAAATTCCAAGGAGTACCATTCGTGCTCAATTAATAGATTTTTTACTTGGTTTGTCTACCATGTACATTTAGTACGAGGTTTGTTTTTGAGATAGAATAATGTTGGTCGCTTTGTAAATATACATACAACGAAACCAAAAGAAAAAAAAAAACTCCAGAATATGTCTATTTAGTATTTACAGACCCATTTTATAGACTCATTTTACAAACGTAGTAAAGTTAAAGTAGTGTACAAGTTAATAGTAAATAAATGAAATTAGAGAAAATGTGCAATAGGACAGGATATAACATCAGGTAATTAAAACTTAAAGCCTCTTCTTTCAATTCCACCTTAAATCATTTTTTTTAGGTTCTTTAGAACACTAAAATCAACCTTACACTTGCCCAACTCTATTTGCGCATACCCGCGTTGCTACCTGAGTCATTCACTAGAACAACGAACTAATCTGCTTGAACCCTCTAACAAGTTTTTGACAACCATTGCTAACTACATAACATATATGCTACTCCGATTTTGACATGCTGTTTGTCAAACAAGCATTGAGAGTTCTTCGTTTGCTAACCTTTTGATGCATTATAAGTTGACAACTTCAACTGGACATACTGAAGCATTGAACGACTTTACACCACAAACAACACTTGCTGCTGCTGCTACTACCGTTTTGCCACCAGTGGGTGTTGCCTATTAAGGCCCAACTCAGAAGCCCATATATATTTCCTATGGATCATGATCCTATCCAACTTCACAATAACTAGTAGTGCTTGAATTACATAGCTTCAAAATAAGATTCTAAATTTTAAATTACCGATTCGTGCTAGTACTTTTAACTCGTAAATTTTCTGATAACAAATTCAAGAGTGTTATACCTGGCGGGTCCTGAGTAGTTCCATTTTACAAATGAAAGATCCTATTAAAACACAGAATTCATAAAAAGAATATAATGGTCACACAATGCACAAGAGGTCTGCATTGCTTGGACTCGTAAAAGTCGTTTGTTGTACTTCAAACGTAGTATGGGTTTGGGATTAAAGCTTTGCAGCTGTTAGCATGAGGGAGATTGAAGAGCATTGATTGTTATTATAAGAGTCCATATAACCGTAGAAGAACTATTAGAGTTCATTTCCATTAAAATTAAAGACTCGAGATGTATACCTCGAACAAGTACTATCCATTTAATATTTACATTAACAATTAGCCTGATGGAAGTTCTATCAATGTGCTTATGGACTATTAAATTGGGCGTGGGATTACATCAAGATTTACCCGAGAAATATATAATGTTGACTACGTGGACAGTTGTACCCGCAATTTGTTAGCAACGTAAAGGAGGTGGCTGATGTTTGTTGGAGGGTAATTCTGCAGTAATTTAACATTTGAAGTGAAATCTCCAGTCAATATGCGCTTCCTTGCAAGGATCAGCATTGCACAACACACTCTCAGTAAAGTTTCCTGCACAAAAGATCAAATTATCAGAACAAAAAGTAAAAGATCATGTTAAAACAAGAATCAAAACTTTTACTGACTATCAATATAGTACGGAGAAAGTAAAGAAAGGATCACAACTTTTATTGACAACAACATTGCAAATGACTACAGACTAAAGATGATCCCAGTTAATTAGGAGGGAGGGAGATTGTCACATCAAAAGCCAGTCAATTGCTATGTCATTGTAAAATATATTGAACTAGCTAAAGCAGTCCTAAGATAGCTACTGTCTCTAAACTGGGTAGACATGGCCCAAACACCTGCCAACAGTGAGCTATTAGTGGATTTCTCAATGGAACTTACTTTTCCTGGTAATTACTGGTCTACCACCTATTGTCTCAGCAAGTTTTTGATCTTTATTGCTAGTCTGATTTATTTGTTAAGAATGCAAAAAGAATTGAGAGTGTTCCAAGACCAATGCTGAATTTTATAATAAAAGAAGTGGCATTCGAGACGACAAAAACCATATCAGTAACACTACCTGAGGGCCCTCGGGATCGCTTAGAAGAACATCCCAAATGTGAAGTGTATCGGCCAAGTTGAATTCATGAGTCAGTAGCAACGTTATCCATCTAAATGCATAGAACTGAGGATGGACCTAAAACAAAACATTTCATTTGTTAGTTTACCATCATTAAAAAAAACAATGAAGGTAAACAACTAGAATACTAGAATACTAGATTTAAACATGTTTAAGTCTTTCGACATGTTTCATGGAGGTTCTTCACTTTTCTATCTTGATGCAGTTAACAAACCCTTAGGTACCCCAGATTCATCTGAAGAATCCATATAAAATATAAATGCACACATAGGATGCACATATTACCATGAGAATAACCCAAAAAAAAAAAAAAAGTAAAAGATGTCAGGGTACAAACCTCAGATTTGACCTCCAAATGGTGCCAGACCTCTGGATCATGTAATTTGAGAAGCATAGAGAATTTATTCAACGTAGATATTATCCCAACTGCACTGTTGTCCAGCTTCTGACAAAAATAGTCTCGAAATCCACTCAGCAATTCCACAAAGCAAAAGAATGAATCGGCTTCAGCCCATGCCTGTTGATACGTGTACACAGAAAAATTATTTCACATTCTGGTCCCAGAACCTTCAAGATTAATGTTCATGTTCATAATGGTGATGCAAAATATTTTAGATGCATAAAAAACTTAAAATAGGGAAAGAAAAAATGTATTTCACATACTCTCTAACTCATAGATTGATCATGTCTCAAAATTTAAAACAAATAATGGACCTTTGCAAATTTCATATAATTTTAAATAGTCTTTGATGGAGTATTAAAGGATACTAACTTGCATGAAATTTCAAACGCATCTAATCTATAAATTAAAGATTGTCAATATATATTTTTTTTTATTTGAAGAAACATTGTTAAAGTTGTCAATGGAGACCCCACTCATTTCATACTATATAAGTGTTCCCTTATTTGTCTTAACTGACCTCCTTGTTCATTTAACATGAACCAATAGAGGTTCTTCAAAAAATTTTAACCCATACCCCCAATAATCATGCAAATTGTTACATGATATTTTGAAGGTTGAATAGGACAGAAGGTTATGCAAACCATTAAAGCATTGTATCAAGATGGCAAACTGGCTAATATTAAACTTGAATGAGAAACACATTCAATTTCTACATTATTCTGGGAATATATATACTCAAAAGTGAAAATTTTGTCCCTCACCCTGGGTCTGTCTCAACATGCCAAATTCAATCAAATCAAATCAGATAAATCATGGATTTGGTTTCACTCAAACTAAACAAATCATTAATTTGATTGCAATCAATTCTCCATGTTTATGTGCTCCTTAGAAATCCATTTGGTCTCTACTGGGGTAAGAGATTTATTTTAATCAGCACAATCAAATTGCAGTATCATAAAAAAAGGTTGATTAAACTTCTGTCAGGTTTAATAGACATAAAGCGGAAATAATAAACAATGAACTTACATACCGCATTTGTCTCATCTGGATCACTCCTGAAAACATAGAATATTGGGGCCAGAATCTCATTCATCCCTTGAACATATCTTACACCAGAATTAAGTTTCGCAAAGATAAGTAGTAGATTCCTTAGTGACTCCTAAAATTGAAAATTAAAATAGAAACAGGGTGCCATTAGGTTGTAAGTGGCAGTACCAATGAATACCAACCTAATAGGTGATATGCTGGTATTGATACAATATGCTATAGAACCACAATTTACTGGAATCAATTACTCGACAGTTGTATGTTCCAACATTATAAAAAGAAGTTGAAGCAATTGCTGTTGCCCTTTTAGAACTTCACACTTCAAAAAAAAAAAAAAAAATGATAACACTTTCAATAGCATAGTACAAGAAGTAGCTTTGCAGTACATGAAAGGGCAGTAGTTTTGAAGGGCCAGATATATTGGGAGTTCTGATGGAGAAAAAAAAAAAAAAAAAAAAAAAAGACAATACCTATACAAAGAAGTTATATTCTATTGTTTGCTGGGTACGTTGTGTCAAAAGTGATTTAAGGTTTCTCTTTGTTAAAGTGAATTTTTTTACCAAGATAAGTATATATTAAGGTTTATTAAACATGATCCGGAGATTGAGGTTTTACAATATATCAGGTAAGGTTTGGGTATTACCTGATTTGATGTTGCAAGAGACGACTTGCCACAAAAAAAGTTCATGTCAGGATGAGTCCTCTTCACATCCCGGTCAATCTGCTCCACCATCTCTGAATCCTTCCAAAAGTAAGTGTAGTCTGTTACCCAACACACTTGTACAAAATGTTGCATTATCAAAGTCAATAAACTATTATCATTATTATTGATGTTGTTGTTGTTGTTATGATATTACTATTATTAATATTGTTGTTGTTGTTGTTGTTATTTTTTTTATAAAATAGCTATATATGACGGGAAGCCCGCTTTCTACTCTTCCTGAAACCGGACAGTAGTACAACATCAAAGTCAAAATTAAAGTGGGGTACTATACCATAGGTTTATGACATTTGCAAATAAAGTTGTCTACCCATACAAAGAACAGGTCAGATACTCATGTAAGCACAAGGTAACATTTCAAATATTTTTTGTCACCACGGGATCCGAATATCCAATTATTTCAAAATATGGTAACATGTGTACCATTAGAAAATAAGATCTTACATTATTGGAACTCATTTGCTGAAAGAGTTTACAAAACGTTAATATCAACCTCATCAAATACAATTTGACATTAGTAGAAAAATATATAATTTCTTTTTTTACGTAAAAGACCTCACAAATAGTCAAACTATGTATATAGATCAATCTTGCTTTCTATAACAACTCGGTATTAAATCTACTAATTTACATGCAATTTCTTGCTGTAATATAAACTTAATAGCCTAACACCACTACCACCTAGGTTAGCTCAAAGATTATCACACAACTCCATTTTCAAATTAAAAATATACCTGGAAGAACTGATTCCAAATGCTTGACTGCCCAAGACTCAGAGGGTGTTCCCCAAGTGCAATATTTGATCTTTCAAGAGATTCGCTGCTGTCATGTACTCCTGTTTCATCAATACTTTTACTCGATTCTTCTACCCTTTTAGAAACTTCTGACTATCTAGCAAAAACATTTAATGCTTAACTCATATTTTTTCAGTACCAATATGAAGTCCAAAGGAGCGAGTACTTGCATAGACATACTGTATTTGCAACCAAAAACTCGTCTTTGAATGCCATGTATTGTGCTCTTTTCTTCTCTAATTCATCCCTCCAGGACCGCCGATCGGTAGGTAAATATCCCAAGAGGAGCTGAAAGAAATAAGAAATCACAACTGGTCAGTCTTATTTTATCATGTACATCTACATTTACATATCATCGAGCCTTTTAAACATCCTCAAGGTACAATTCAGCAACAAAGAACAAAGAATTTCCTTTTATTTACTTTTTTTTTTTGGTGATATAACCTAATCTGAACATCATAAATAACATGCTGCCCTTAGACTTATGAAACAGCTTCTCATATTGAAATTGAGTTCCCAAATCAAACAGTGAGTCATCCCTAATTGAGCGATAGACACTAAAATAACCCGATTTTGATTCTGTTGTCATCAATTGCACAATGATGACCAAATTGTAACTTCAATTTGAATGCGCATAGCAGTACATTCACATTTTCTTATGCAACTACAAGAATGTCAGTTTATCTCCCTACTAATTCCTGATCAGTCATTGAAAAAGAGGAAATAATACTTGTTGCCGCACCTTCCAAACAGTAGCTCGAATGCCGGCCCCATCCGGAATCCCCTGGGACGCCAGTTTCCTCAGCTCATCGAGATCTATGACCTGCTTGGACAGCTGCACAACAAGAATGCACAAAGAAGAGAACAGTTTAGGTAAGATGGAGAGGAATGTGATTGTGAATGAATGCGATCGAGAGATGAGACTGCACGAAGAGGAGGGAGTGTCTGGAGATGTCGTCGGATTCGGATTCGGACTCCGGCTGAGAAGGAGGAGAGGAGGAGAAGGAGGCGGTGGTGGCGGGGGTTCCGTTGCGGCGAGGGGAGGAGAGGGAGGTCCAGACGGAGACGGTGGTGTCGGTGAGCCACTCCGCCAGAGCTCCTTTTCCTTTTGGCTGCTGCATTGTTCTTGTTGCTGTTTGTTAATTGTTCCTTCGAGATCTACGTACTCTCTTTCTTTCGTTTCTGAATTCTGACTTTCAATTTCGAGAACTTGGAATCGAAACAGGAACCGATGATGGTTGATGGATGGATGAAAATGGGACCTGGCTCACTCACTAGTCTGCCAAGGGGATTCGCTGTGGCATTCTTGTTATTACTGCTGTACGAAATATATATTTGATAAGAGGAGAGATCAATTGACAATGCATATTTTGACAATCTTTACAATGGTCATCTTTAAAAATTTGTAAAAAATCATAAAAAATCTTAAAAATGAAAAAAGTTTTATGAGTGCATTATTTAACTTATAGATTGATAGTGTTTCAGATTTCAATCAATTTGAACATCATTTGATGTCTTATCAAAATTTTGTACATTTTTTAACTGTTGTAATTAAAAGATCTTTAAAGAGCTATCAAATATCGCTTAAATTGAATACAATCGGAAACATAATCAATCTATAAGTTAAACATAACTTCCATAAAGTTTTTTTCATTTTTAAGATTTTTTATGATTTTTTACAAATTTTTAAAGATGACCATTGTCAAGATTGTCAAAATATGCATTGTCAATAGATCTCTCCTCTTTGATAAATACTTGAACATCCCAACTTAATTTTATTTATGCTTAATCACTTAAATTAATTTCACAAACGTCCAAAACAAAGGGGCAATTTCAACTGTCTAACGCCCTTTAATTTAATTTTTTTGTGAATATTTTAAGAATGATGAAGGTGTAATCTTGAAAAAACTCAGGTTTAAAGCCACAAATTCAATTTGCACTCTTTGTTTGGACAATTAATTATGAAAGTAATCTAAGTGATTAGACAGTAAAGTTAAGTTTAAATGTTTGACCATTTGTGAAAATTTTCCATTGTTGCACATAGTATCCAACAAGGGCCACCATTCCGTGTCATTTGATGAATCAAATATATGCTTAATTGCAATTGGCGTAAGTGGCAATCTGGGTGTTCCTTCTGTGATGTCACTCACACCCAAATGATTTTACCGGTTATAGATAAATTTAATATTAGATAAATTTATTTATAATTATCGCATCGAAAAGTTTTTTTTTTGGTGAGATCATAGAATTTTTTTTTTTTTTTTTTGGTGGGATCATAGAAGTATTATTCTAAAAAAATTAAGGTGGATTGTGTTATAAATTGAAAGACACGAGCCGCTCCGGGCGGCCCGACCGAATAGCTCCAGGCGGCCTAGGCAACCCGCACGAATCGGCAGGGCGACCCACACGAACTGCCCGAACAGCCCCGGGTGACCTACACAACCCGCACGATCCGCACGGGGCGACCCGAACCGCGACCATCCCGAACCTGCCTGTTGTGATCCCCGAACAACCTACGGTGGCAGGGCAACCCGCCCGGACCAACTCGCCCGAACCGTCTGGGGCGACCTGCTCAAACTCGCCCAAACCTCCCGCGGGCCGTATGAACAACCCGGTGCGACCCGCCCTAACCTGGCCACATCGATTCGCCACCCTCACCTCGGGCGGCTCAGGGCAACCCGCAAGAACTGCCCGGGGTGACCCAACCGAACCGGCTGGGTCAACCCGCACGAACCAACCAGGGCGACCCGCCCGAACCTTCTTGAGTGACACGCTCGATCAGCCCCAGGCGACCTGGGCAACACGCACGAACCGGCTGGAGTGACCAGCACTAACTGACCGGAGTGACCTGCCTGAGCTACCTGGGGCAACCTGCACGAACATCCCGAACAGCTCCGAGCGGCTTAAGCAACCCGCGCTCCGCCAGATGCGTCCCGCCTGAACCGCCCGGTGCGTCCCGCCCGAACCGTCTGGGACGACCCGCGCGAACCTCTCGGGGAGAACCGAGCAAACTGCCCGGGGAGACTCGCCCGAACCGACCGGAGCGAACCGCACGAACTGGCCTATCCGGGGGGGCCCGCGGGAACAGCATAGACAATGCATAACAACTACATAAACACAAACTTAAAAAAAAACTTGATAAAAACAAATATCATATGTCATAAAAGTAAGAAGTCAATGCATAAAATAAATATAATGCATAAACAAATGTAAAAACACAAAGTGTAGAAAAATTACATAAAACAAATATCATACTGCTTAAAAGTAAGAAGACCATGCATAAAACATATAACATGCATAACAAAAGCATAAACACAGACTTAAAAAAAAAACTTACATAAAATAAATATGCACACCGTATAAAAAATAAATAGTCTAAGAATAAAACAATAAGAGTAAAACTATGGTGCTCTTAAGCTCACGGGAGCCTCCCGTGAGCTTAACACCAAAAACATATCAAATTATATCCAAATTTTGATTTATAAGGCTCAATAAATTCTTTATATCAAAATCTTCTAGCATACAATTTTTTTTCTATTTTTGAAGATTTTAAGTATTTATTTCGGATTTTTTAATAGCAACTATACAATATTAATAAAATAATCAATGTTTCATAGGTAACTTTTAAAAAATCTGAAATAAGTACTTAAAAATCTCTAAAAATGGAAATTTTTTGCATCACACATGATTTTGATATAAAGAATTTATTGAGCCATATAAATCAAAATTTGGATATGATTTGATATGTTTTCGGTGTTAAGCTCACGGGAGGCTCCCGTGAGCTTAAGAGCACCATAGTTTTACTCAAACAATAATATGCATAATAACTGCATAAACACGCACTTAAAAAAAATAAAACTTTCATGAGACAAATATCATACTATATAAAAGTAGAAAGTCTATGCATAAAACAATTATAATGCATAACAACGATATAAACTCAAACTTAATAAACTTGTATAAAACAAATATCATACTACATAAAAGTAATAAGTTTATGTATAAAACAAATCATGCATAACAAGTACACAAATTAAAAAAAAAAACTTCCATAACACAAATAAAACACTGCATAAAAGTAAAAAGTTTATGCCTCATACAAATATCATGCATAACAACGGGATAAACTCAAATGTAAGAAATTTGTATAAAACAAATATCGCACTGCTTAAAATTAAGAAGTCTACGCATAAAACAAATATCACATTGCATACAATAATTCTATGCATAGAATAAATATCATGCATAATAACTACATAAAACAAATTAAAAAACAACTTGCATAAACAAATATTACACTTTATAAAATATCTCACTATATAAAACAGTATCAAGCATAACAACTGTATAAAACATAAACTTTAAAATTTTGTGTTAAACAAATATCACACTACATTTCTGTTGTGCCCAAGGGCGAACTGCTGCCTAGGTCAGGGCGGGTCGCACCGAGCGATTCATGTGGGTCGCCCAGTGCGGTTCGTGCGGGTTGCCCAGGCTGTCCGGGGCGGGTCACCCCAGAAGGTTCTTGCGGGTCACCCCGAGAGGTTCGTGCGGGTCGCCCGGGGCTGTTAGTGCGGGTCATCCCGGTCAATTCAGCCGGTTCGTGCATGTTGCCTACGCCGCTTGGGCTTGTTCGGGCAGGTCGCCCTGGGCGGTTCATGCGGGTTGCCCATGCCACCCAGGGCTTTTCGGGCGGGTAGCCCAAGAATATTTGAGTTGTTCGTGCGGGTCACCCGGGCAGCTGGACGGGAAAAGGGCGGGTCGCACTAGGCAGGTAAGGCGACTCGCCCTGGATGGTTCATGCGGGTCACCCTGGGCAGTCTGTGCGGGTTGCCCCGGGATGTTTGTGCATGTTTCCTAGGCCGCCCGGGGCGGTTCGGGGGGCTCGCCTGGGGTGGTTCGTGCGAGTCGCCCCGGGTGGTTCGTGCATGTTGCCCTGGCCGCCCAAGCTTGTTCGGGCGGGTCGCCAGGGCAGGTTCGGACGGGTCATCTGAGGAGGTTTGAGCGGGTCGCCCCGGGTGGTTCGTGCAGGTTGCCCAGGCCGCCTAGGGCTTTTCGGGTGGGTCGCCCGAAAATATTTGGGCTGTCCATGCAGGTCACCCAGGTAGCTGGGCGAGTTGCCCTAGGCTGTTTATGCGGGTTGCCCCAGGCTCAAAGCTTTTTGGGCGGGGTCGCCTTGGGAGGTTCGGGCAGGTCGCCCCAGGCTGTTGGAGCGGGTCATCCTGGGCAGTTCGTGCATGTTCCCAGGCCGCCCAGGGTCGTTCGGGCGGGTCACCCCGGGCGGTTTGTGCATGTTGCCCAGATCGCCCAGGGCTATACGGGCGAGTCATCCGGGGAGGTTCGGGTGGTTCAGGTGGTTCGTGCGGGTTGCCCAGGCCACCCAGGGCCTTTCGAGATAGGGTAGGTCGCACCGGGTTGGTAGGGTGGGTCGACCCAGATGGTTCGTGTGGGTTGTCCTAGGCGGTTTGCGCCTGTCGCCCTGGGCGGCTGGCCGGGAGCTCAGGACAAGGCTAGTCGCACCGAAGGTCAGGCCGATCGACCGTGCAGTTTGTGCGGGCTGCCCCGGGCCTCCTACGGTGAGGGCGGGTGAACAACAGGGTGAAACCGGGCATGTTGCGCGGGGATCGCCCCGGGCGGTTCATGCGAGTGGTCTCGACCACCCGGGGCTGTTCAGGAGGGTTGCCCCAGGCAGTTATTGCGAGTCAATGATGCACCGCATTTATATCTGCATTTTTACCAGACTTGCACCTTTAACTTTTACCAAAAATTTCTAAGTTCATGTGCATTTAGTTAGTTAAGTGTCTACAATTCAGTTACTGCTTACATTTGGTCCTATTTTCAGGTAAAACGCGCTTTTTGAGCTATTATGGACTAAATTTGGAGCAAGGAGCAAAAATAGGCGAAGGAGCACAAAGGAGCATCTAATTGCGGATTGCAATTCCCTATTTGCGAACCGCAATCAATTATAGAAATTTTATTTCTATTCCTTGCCGACTCGCAACCGCCAATGCTATTTCAAAAAAACACGTAAAGTGCTATTTCAAGCGACCGACATGCTATTTCAAGGGCGATCTCTTTTGGGACATCTATTTGCGGGCCGCAAACAAGTCAAATCTGTTCTGGATATCTATTTTCTAGTGACTCGCTTATTTTGGGCAATTTATTTTGGGATCTCTCCCTAATTTCGTCCCAAGAAACCAGAAGTCAGGCGCTTATTTCTGGGCACCTCCTCACCTATATAAGCATCATCTTTGAAGGGTTATAGGCATCAAGCTAGCTATCAAGTTAGAGTTAGTAGAGTTAGTCCAAGTCATAGTTTGAGAGTCAAGTTTAGTTTAGTTGAGAGTTGAGAAGAAGAGGGAGATTACTCGAGGAAGAAGGTCCTAGCACTGCCAAGTTTCATCGATTCGACCTTCATCGGTGCTTTCTTTTCTATCTTTACTTTCTTTTGTTTTCTTTAGTCATGTCTGAGTAGTGGTCTTAGTTCTTAGGGTTGAGGATGATGTTTGTTTGTATGGATTAATTGAATACTTGTTTTACTTTAGTTATTTTCAATTTGCTTTGCATTTATTCCTACGGTGCTTGTATTGTTTCTTGCTTATTTGGTGAACCTGTAGATTGTGGCCAGGTCTAGTTGGTTAATTAATCCATCTACCAAGAATTGATACTTGTACTAATTGGGTAGATAACTTGTTGTCCAAGAGTACCCGAGAGGAGAAATTGTGGTTTGAACAAGAGTTAAACCAAACCCTAGAATAAAAGTGAATTGAATTTAGGTTTAGAGATAATCGTATAAATATCTATAGAACTAAAACTGTTAAAAGTACCAACACATGAGAGTTGAGGGACTTGTAATTGCTTTGGTTTGATTAGGAATCGGTAACTTGAGTGAAACACCGAAACAGAACCAAAACAAATTCTCTGTCAGTCACTTGCGGATCGCAAGTGACAGGTGCAACCCCGCAAGCAAGTGATTGACAGAGGTATCCTTCTCTCAGATAGTTACTTGCGAACCGTAGTTAACCCATGCGGATCGTAAGCTATCCCTTGCGGACCTCAAGCAATTGATCCAGACAACAAATTGATTCTGAAAACCCTAGGAACGCTTGTTTAGTAATTGTTTTAAGTCTTTAATTTACTGTTATTAACTTTTTACCTGCTGTTAATTAGGAAACCATTCTTCAAACAAACCCCCCCCCCCCACTTTTATACAAAAATAAAAAAAATATTCTCTTTAGGATTTAGAATTGAGTTTAGAGTCTAGTTTAGAAGTAATTTCCGTCCCTGTAGATTCGACCTCCGACTATACTGCATTAGATCGTACGCTTGCAATCGAGGACATTATTTAGGGTATTAAAAGCCTATACCGTTTGAGCGTGTCAGTCACCCCAGGCGGTTCGTGTGGGTAGCCCAGGACGCCGGGGAGGTTCGTGCGGGTCACCCCGGGCTCTTCGTTTAGGTTGCCCCGGGCCGCCCGTGGTAAGAGTAGGCGTACCGCTGTCTAGGTCAGGGCGGGTCGCCCTATGCGATTTGCACGGGTTCGCCTCGAGCGGTTCGGGCTGGCGGGTTTAAGAAGGCGGCACCCAAAACCCATAACCTTGCCATTGTTTAACCCACCCCCGGGATCCTAGACAGGTTTCCCCGGACGGGCAAAGGCACTACATTACATAAAAGTGTGAAGTTTGTGCATATGACAAATATCAACCATAATAACAACACAAATTAAAAAAAAAAAAAACTTCCATAATACAAATATCACATTGCATAAAAGTAAAAAAAGTTTATGCCCCATACAAATATCATGCATAACGACTGGATTAACTCAAACTTAAAAAAACTTGCATAAAACAAATATCACACAACTTAAAAGTAAGAAATCTCTACAAAAAACAAATGTCATGCATAACAACTGCATAAACACAAACTTAAGAAAGTTGCACAACACATATATCACGCTACATAAAAGTAAGAAGTTTATGCATAAAACAAATATTATGCATAACAACTCTATAAATCACAAACTTAAAAAACTTGCATAAAACAAGTATCATACTGTATAGAAGTAAGAAAACTATGCATAAAACAAATATCATGCATAACAACTATATAAACACAAACTTAAAAAACTTGATAAAAAGTTAAAAACAAATATCACTGCATAAAGTAAAAATTCCATGCATAACAAACTACATAAACACAAACTTAGAAAAAACTTGCATAAAGCAATATCACAATGCATAAAATAAGTCTAAGGAAAAAAAAAAAATGTCATGCGTAACAACTGCATGAACATAAACTTAAAAAAACTTGCATAATATAAGTATCACAATGCTTAAAAGTAAGAAGTTCATGCGTAACGCAAATATCATGCGTAACAAATGCAAAAACACAAAGTGAAGAAAACTTGTATAAAACAAATATCGTACTGCTTAAAATGGCACAATGGCTAGCACATCGGCCTCATATCTCCTAAACCGTAACTACAATGACTAATCCAAGTTGCTCACCACAATGTTAATATTGAAATCTAGTTGCATACCAAATTTTTTTGTGTTTAGAGTTCTGTAACTATTTTTTTTTATTTTTGAAAAATGACCCATTTTATATAAAAAATTTTGTGCATTTTCTGTAAAATTTTCAAAAATCTAAAAAAATAGTTAGAAAACTCAAAAAATGGAAAAATTCGGTAATCAAGCATTTGAGCTACGGTTTCAATATGTAGATTGTGTGTTGAGCAACTTGAATTGACCATTTGAACTACAATTTTGAGATAACGGGCCGAAGTGCACTACCTCCCTACGCTCTGCATTGCCTCACTCAATATCACACCGTATAAAACAAGTATCAAGTATGACAAATGTATATAAAACACAAACATTAAAATCTTGCGTTAAACATTTATGTTGTTCCCAAGGGCGAACCGCTGCCCAGGTAAGGGCGGGTCGCACCGTGTTAATGCGGGTCATCCCGGCTGGTTCGGATAGGTTGCCCAAGCCGCTCGGGGCTATTTAGGCAGGTCGCCCGGGGAGGTTCGGGCGGGTCGCACCGGGCAGGTCGAGCGGGACACCATGGGCGGTTCGCGTGGGTCGCCACGGGCGGATCATTCGGGTTGCCTAGGCCACCCGGGTGCTATTGGGCAGTTCGTGCGGGGCGCCCCGGCCGGTTCGTGCAGGTCGCTCAGGCCGCCCGAGTTCGGGCGGGTTACCCCGAGTGGTTAGCCTGGGTCGCCCGGCCGGTTCGTGTGGGTTGCCCTTGTCGGTTCGGGCGGATCGCCCCGGGCGATTCTTGCAGGTTGCCTAGGCCGCCCAATGTTGTTCGAGCAGGTCACCTGGGAGGTTAGGGCGGGTCGCCCCGGCTGGTTTGTGCGAGTGCGGTTTGCCCAAGGAGGTTCGGGTGGGTCGCTTCAGACGGTTCATTTGAGTTGCCCAGGCTGCCCGGGGCTTTTCAGGAGGGTCGCCTGAGGATGTTCGGGCGGGTCGGGCGGGTTGCCCAGTGCTGTTCGGGCGGGTTGCCCGGGGCAGTTCGCGCAACTTTTGAGAATATTGGGACCAAACCAAATGAAATATATAATTTTGTGATATAGTAGTGTTAGACTATTATACTAACGCCTCAAAATTTATAGAGAAATTATCTTTGCCCCCCTTAAATATCCTCCAAACAAAATTGGTAATATTTTCTCTTTCTTTCTCATACTCTCATAAATGTTGAGTAAATTTTTTTAATTCTTGATCTTTCTATTGTATATATATAAGTGTCTTGTTTGATTGAGGATGTGAATTGCAACCAGTAAAAGTGATTTGTTGTATTTGAAAAAGAATTTTTAACTAAAAATGTATTGGGGTGCGGTTAAGAGGGGTTTTTTAAGGGGTGCAGTTATCAACTCCCAAATTTATATTATCGTGTTCGAAATCATGATTTATGGTGCTCAATAAATTCTTTATATAAAAATATTGGGGAATACAAATTTTTTTTCATTTTTAGAATTTTCTATGTATTTATTTTGAATTTTAGAAAAGAGCTCATAAATATTAATAAAATATTGATGTTTGTACATGTTTTTTTAAAAATTGTAAAACAAATAGTTAGAAAACTCTAAAAATAAAAAAAAATTTGTATTTCCCAATATTTTCATATAAAGCACCATAAATCGTGATTCGGATACAATAACATAAATTTTGAGGCGTTAACATTTCGATCCGAAATGCTAACGACGCTAATATAATAGTCTAACTCAATAGCATATATCATTTATTTTTTGGTTGTAATGTGATTCTAATTTGGACACTACTTTTGTGATATTGTAAAGGAATTGAACTATTTTGCAGATTACTTTGGATTTTATTGGGAATGGTATCAGCTTGGCAAAATGACAAAGAGGATGTGCTTCATTTTGTTAATTAATTCAAAGTTTTTTTAAGAAAGAATCGGCTTCTATCCCGTATGTAATGTCTATAGTGTTTAAATGGCAAGATCAATAAAGAAACACTGGAAATACTTTATTTGTACAATATAGAGGGTATTACAGTCTTTTAACTTATTGGCACCGTATTATAAGTTTTAATGTGTAACAATCCACAGTTTTGATGTTTCATATTTAATATTTTGATTTATTAATTAAATTAATTTAACTTAATTACTCTATATTTAGATTTAAAAAAAACCAAGAAGGTTATGCTCTCGAAAGAACAAGAGGAAAGGAAGGAAGAATTGTCTTAACCATGGGCAAAACTAGGATTTTTATATAGGGGGCGAAAAATAAACGAACATCATCCTAGATATGAAAACAGAATTATGCAATTTTGTCGAGCAACATAATTTTGTTTGCACAAATTGTCGAAAAAAAATTGTGTTGCCGTCCCATATATTTGAAATCAATGAGGAATTATTCGGAAATTACAAGATTTATATATTCAATTATTCGAACTCAAAATGCTTCAAGTTTCCAAAACTATTTGTTTGATTGTGTTAATGAAGCCCACAAAAGCCCATCCGTAAAGCCTCCATTAATTGAGAAGTTGGATCCATGTGTAAGATTCATTCCATCCGTTAAGAGCAGCAGGCCAGCAGCCCAGCAGCAGTGAACGTCACCAGAGAAAAGTTGAGGGGAAGCTCTGTGGAGAGGCGAGGTAAGCGAAGAGAAACCAAATCAATCGAATGTGACGGTAAAATAACAAAAAGTTGCGATTTTCCGTCATCTCTCCGTCGTCTCTCCGTCATCTCTAACGGAACGAACGGGCGCCGTTAACTAAACGGGTTTGAATCCGGTTAGACAGACAGTCCGATAATCAAGCGATGTCATCGTAGTTCCGATCGAACGGCGCAGATGGTCCCGGCCCGAACCGCGTGACCCGCAGCCGCCGAATGGACCGCTAGTTCGGGCTTCGCTGTTATTATGTTAGCGGAGCGAGCAGAGAGAGATCTAACCATTACCATTACCATTCCCGCCGATGCTCCTCCACTCGCCTCTTCCCGCCTTGATCCTTCGCTCTCTTTCCAACGAAATCAATCTGTTCTGACTTCTAATCAAGGTGCTCAATTAGATGCATTAGTTAGTGTGGATCAAAGGAAGAGTGGCAGTGCTGTCTGACTATATATATCAAAATCAGAGTACAATTATTTGTCCGGATGTTAAACATTTAATTTTCAAAATTAAGGTCATTTAAATGATCCATCATTGTACCTGGCCTGTGAGTGGAAACCCGCCCGAACCTCTCCGGGCGACCCGCCCGTACAGTCCTGGGCAGCCTGGGCAACCGCACAAACAACCCGAATAGCCCCAGGCGGCCTGGACTACCCGCACAAACCGCCCGGGGCGACCCTCTTGAACTGTCCGGGCTAACCGCTCGGGGCGACCCGCGCGAACCGCCCAGGACGACCTGTTGCTCGAACAGCCCTGGGCGGCCTGGGCAACCCGCAAGAATTGCCCGAGGCGACCCGCATTAACTGCCTAAGGCAACCCCCCGAAACTAATGTACAATTCTGTAGAATTTTGCCTTATAAGTTAATAGTTCATAACTGTTTTCCTGAAAATTCTAAAGAATTGTACATTGGTTGGAAACTTCATGCGAAACCCTGCTAATACTCTACTTATTTGGCAACTCTTTCAAACTTCAAGCAGTCCTCATCTCCTCTTACTTGTTTGCCGAAAAAAAAATAACAAAATAGATCTTTCAGACCTTTTTCCTTTTAAAAAAATGTTCAGACCAAAAATGTTCATCCAAAATTTTTGTGTGATGCACAATTGTTGGCTAAATAGCATTTTTATTAGTCTGTAACAAGATATATTTGAGACATATCAGTGATTATCTATGTGATTAGCTATGTGTTGATTTAAGTGCATGGGTTAACAATCTATTTTACATCTTTTGTATTTGTACGTCCTCCAGAGATCATGAAGTTGCAGAAAGCGATGATGAGTTCATCTGAACGTCATGAGATTGGATCAACCTATGCTTTACCTGATACGGCGAGGAGCATGATCATCACATTATGCAACTATTTCTGAAAGGTAACAGCTCATTCAAGGCTCTGCAGTGAGCTCAAACTCGGTGCTTCGGAAGTATTGACCGAATTTGAGTACATTTTCAATTTTCTCTTTTAACAGCATTGTTGTCAAGACACTGGCAAATTAGTCAATTTCTCAGAATACTTGTATTCTTTTTCTATTTGTTGGCATGTTTCTGATTAGCAAGCGGTTGCTATGAACAACCAATTTGATGTACTTTCTGTTCTGTGTGCATCAAGGACCTTTATTTTCCATCTTTGTGGAAGTCGATCTTCTACCAGTCTGTTATGCTGTCAAGTCTTCTATCAGCCTGAAATGGTACATTGATTCCATCTTGGTGTACATTGGTAACAGTCTTAAATGCCTACTTCTAACCATTTTCTGTTTTCTGGCATCATTGGTGTATAATTAGTTGCATGATTGAGACAAGTAAGGCTACAGTCAATGATGCCTCGTCTGTGTGTCGAAAACCTTTACCTTCCATGATACCTTTCTTTGTGGAAGTCTTCTATTCTATCAGTTTGAAATGGGCACATTCCATCTTGGCGTAATTGGTACTGACATAAATGAATGCCTACTCAGTACTCACTCATTGGTGTTCATTTACATGATTGAGACTCATTGGTGTTTATTTCTGACATAATTGCAATACCTACAAATTTGTTTTGTGAAATACTGCAAATTATCCTGCCCTATTTCTTGAGAAATTGTCAGCTATACATGTGTGCAGATTTGCCGATCAAATCAACATAAATGACACAATGCAAAGGTCTCTCATAAATGAATGAATGAAGGAACAGATATTTGAAATTGTGTAGATTATATTTTTTTAGTTGCATATTTTGATGTTCCTGGATGGAAATGTTTTACCACTTCGATCGAACAATAATGTTTCTCTTCAGGATAAAGTATGAAAACAATAATGTTTATCTGATATTTTAAGAGGTTGATAGAAATACCAAGTCATCTGTCATCTGGTTTTACAAAATTTACATGAAAAAGGTGAAAAAGTTGAGTAAATTAGCACGGTTTCTCGTCATTTTTCTGCTGGAAAAATGTTAAAATTTCCAGGATTTGGTTGACAGGCGTCATATATAGATGCAAGTAAAGGCCCAATTTTTATAGGCCCATTTTATGTGCTTCGCTACAATTAATCCGATATGAGGCTTTCATGCCCGTATTATATATAGTAAAACAAAATATATGATAAATAAATGAATTGAAATGTAACAGACACGAAATTGCCGAGCTTTTCATTTTGTAATAACAAGTATCTCGCAATTTTTTTTTTTCGTGACAATTATTTTTTTCTGAATTTTAATAAGACTTGATAAAATTTTTTTTTTGGAACAAAGTAACTATATTGATACCGATATATTCAATCCAAAAAGTACACACCTCAAATTATATGTTGTTTTGTTTGAAATCTCGATTTATGGTGCTCACTCAATTCTTCATATAGAAATATATACATTTTTTTCATTTTAAGAGTTTTGTAAGTATTTGTTTTGTATTTTTAAAAGATAGCATTCTTTGATGAACACTACAAATAGAGATTTTAGACATGACAATACAAAATTTGAATTGTATACGTTAGGCTTATATATTTCACATTATCCCGATAATAACATATACAATACCAATATAATATATATTTTATCTCCTGCCTTTTCATTTACTAAGTATTTAATATTAGTTTCAAAGATCTGAATGTTCAATAATCAACGTTTAATCGTTTATAATTGATAACTATCTATATGATATATATATTTACTGAGAATGAAATGAATTTTTTTTTTTTTTATACTTTATTTGTTTCAAGGACGAACTTAATTATAAGTATGGGGCAAGTTCCGATAAGAAAGATTCTATATTAAATCAATATGAGAATATTAATAATTTTGAAAGGTAAATATGAAATTATAAATTTTGAGGAAGAAATATTAAATTTGGAATTTTGAAAGGAATGGATATTTTCCACCATAAAATTATTTACACCAGAACGGAGCAATTAATTAATGACGGCCAACTAGTGAATAATTTCAAATGTGATAAGACAAGTAATTAAGTTGAATGACCTTAATTAATTTTAGCTAACAGTTCATTGGCACACGCAACATTTTTTGTTCATAGAATGAATGCTTGTTTAACATGAACCACAATCCCTGATCTTAATTATGCATGTACGTATATATATACGCTCGATTAATGATTAATGAATTTCACTTGCTCTCGTCTCTTTCACTATGTTAGTATTTTTCCTTTCTTTTTTTTTACCAGGAGCAGTGCATCTAGTATCTCAGGACGGATCTAAGAAATTTTTAAGTCCGGACACAAATTGTCTAATATATAAAATATGGAGCTCTATTATATTGTATTTTGCTTGGCAAATTATTAAGCCCGGACACAATAACTACAAATGTAAATAAGTATTGTTTAATATAAAGGAAAAATTAGTACTAATCAATATATTTCAAAAATCAAACCCGGGCACCGGCCTAGGCTTGCCTTTGCCTAGGTCTGTCCCTGTAGTATCTAGCTAGAGCAACAAAAACTATGTCTCAAAAGATTCGGAGAGCCGTACGATCTAATTGTTGGTAATTGATCAACCATGATTTGATCATGTAGGTGCTAAAGATAGTATGCTGGTTATATTTAGAATGATAGGGGTCACACGCTATTACCGTTGATAAATATATAAATTAAATCGAACGGTTTAGTTATGCCTTTTGACGGAGACCATCCAAATGGCTTTGAACGAGATTTTTGATCTCCCTACGACGTCTTCGTTCCTTTTATAATTAAATAAACTAGACCTGTAACTCGGGCTTCGCCTCGGAACATGATATCAAATATACAATAAAATTTATAAATTTAAAATATTTATGTTAATATAATTGAACAAAATTTTTAATTTTTAATGTGACTAATAATAATAATAATAATAATAATAATAATAATAATAATAATAATAATAATAATAATAATAATAATAATAATAATAATAATAATTTTAATAATTTATAAATAATAGCACCTAAATCTTGGACTATTTTATGGGATAAATTTTGTCTTAGACATATCATATTTATCTTATTAAATGGGGAGAGAGAATACATGTAAACTATTGGATCAAAGGAGATGAAGAGATTTAAACATATCATATCATATTGATGATGTGGCATTAGAGGTGGCAAATCGGCGGGTGGGTCGGGTTAGGGTTCGGGTCGGGTCGGGTCCGTTTGACCGGAAGGAATTCGGGTCACGGGTCAAGTCAGGTCGAGTCGGGTTGGGTTTCGGGTGGACCAGCGTTGCCATTTCTCGGGTCGCGGGTCACGTCGGGTCGGGTCGGGTTTCGGGTGGACCAGCATCGCCATTTCTCAGGTCGCGGGTCACGTCGGGTCGGGTCGGGTTTCGGGTGGACCAGTGTCGCCATTTCTCGGGTCGCGGGTCATTTCGGGTCGGGTCGGGTTTCGGGTGGACCAGTGTTGGTATTTTCTTGGGTCTCGAGTCGTTTCGAATCGGGTCGGATCGGGTCTTAGGTGGACCGGTGTCGCTATTTTCTCGGGTCTCGGGTCATTTCGGGTCGGGTCGGATGTCGTGTTGAGCAGTGTCGATCTTTTTTCGGGTGTCGGGTCAATTTGGGTCGGGTCATATCGTGTTGAGCAGTGCCGATCTTTTTTGGGTCTCGATTATTTTGGGTCGGGTCTATTCAGGTGTCAGGTTGATTGTGTTTCGGTACTTGTACGTGTCTCAGGTCATTTCAAATCTGGTTAGGTGCCATATTGACTGGTGTCGAAATTTTTTCGGGTCTCAGAACATGATAGGTCGGATCATGTGTCTGGTCATTGTATTAAGGAAAATGTTTTTTGCGAGTAATAAACTAATAATCAATACCCATAAAAAATTAATCCGATTTTATTAATTCTCCAATTATCCTTGTAGAGTACTTCCGTACTTGTAAAAGAAATGCACAAACGGATTTATATATTTGAACTCATTTGGTCAATGAATTCCCTTGCTACATCGTTATGCTACAGTAAGATTTGTGTTGGATATATAGTTATATACGGCAAGCTTTCAAGGATTTTTATTAAAATGCATTTTCTTTGTAAAAAAAAAGAAAATGTAACTTACCGCTACTGACATGCTACATTAATTTGATGCAGCAGGGACTAAAACATTGCAATCAGTCAATCACTTTGGCGTCTCTAATCCTTCCAAATTTTCATCTCCCGGCAAAAACTTTTCTCCTGGCACACTCCCTTCCGAACTCTATTTTTTAAGCATAATACCTATTTCTAATTTGAACTTTAATTTTCAAATCTTTGGTTTTTTTTAGATTTAAAATATTTGAATTGGAAATGTGAAGTTGAGATGAGTTCAAGTTCAACTTCATAAAGTTATTAAAAGAAATAAATTTCAAGCAGATACCAAATTTTATAATTTATACATAGTGCATAATCTAAATTGTTTTAGCGCATCGGGAATCATGAGTGGCTATCTCTCTCCAGTCAGATTGGAATGGAGTTGGACCTAATCAATATTCATCCTCTGATACATATTTAACAGCTCCAAATCACACATTACTTCAAAAGTACCTTACAAATATAGTTAATTATCTTAAAACAACAAAATTTTAATATAACAATATTTATTGATTAAATATTGTACTAAATTAACCAATAAGAGGACAGAATGAGTTTATTGAGATGGCCGAACAAAATGAGTTTATTGATTAAATATTACTAACACTACACCAAAAAATATTATTCCTTACCGTGGATTTTGGTAACCAATAGTACGTCGCCGGTAAGGAATAGGGGTATTGCTGACCACAGCGGTCTGTAATACAGCGGTAAGGTGCCAGCCCGTGGGGAATGCTGCATGGGCTGACCACTATGGTAAGGAATAATAGCATTCCTTACCGGCGAAAAATTGTTCCCTACCAAAACATTCCGGTAAGCACTGCATTTCCAAATCGTTCCACCTACTGATTACTGCTAATTGCTTACCATATTTCCGGTAGGGAATAATATTATTCTGGTAAGCAACTATATTTCTAGAATTTTGAAATTACCAATTGCTTACCAGATTTCTGGTAGGGAACACTTTGGTTTTGGTAAGCGGAAATCAGATCGGTAATAGGTAAAATTAAAATTGTTGTCTGAAAATTTATTTTCATATGATATTTTATAATTTTTACTCTAATTCATTAATTGTTCTCGTAGATACTGAACATTAGAAACATAATTCAGTTTGAAAATAAGAAACACACATAAAACTCTCAAACAAATTATAAATTAAACATAATCCATACAACACATCCAATTCCTAAATATTAGAAAACATATAAAATTGTTTGATACCACAAAACAAAGCCAACCCTAAATCAACATTAAAAGAAATATACTAAATAAAGCAAATAAAACTTGTAGATGAACTAGAACTGTTCATCATCTGATTCGGGAACAAGCTCCTCATCACTGCTGTTGTCACCATTGTCATCTGCATTTATCCAATTAGCTCGATGGTGAGAAGCACCGAATGAAGTAGATGCTCGTTCCTGAAAATTTATCATATGTGCATCAAGTGCTTGTTTGCTTGTTTCTTTTCTTTTCCAACAAAAAAAAAAAAATGTAAAATCTGTATATGAGACTCTTATTCACATATTTCACTCCAGTGGTCCCATGTCCAGCTATCAATTGGTACACAAACCAAACAAAAATCTCAAAGAAAGGCAATTGGCCATTTTTATTGCTCTATTCTAACTTGTAGCATATAAATACAAATAATCAGAAGGGCACTTACATAGGCATCACGTTCACTTGGATCCTGACCACTGTGATGAGCAGCTCGATGATGCGATGCACTGAATGAACTGAATGCCCGCTCCTACAGGGAGATAATTATATTATTAGTATTATACTATACTTATATCCAATTATATATAGCTGAAAAACAATAAATCGTGAAATACCAAATTTGTAGCAGAATATATGTAATCTGCATTGAGGAATATCTATACAATGGTCAAGCTTTGAAACATTCTGGCAACTAGTTAAATGTGAAATGCATAGTTCTAAATCACAGTTTCATTTGGTTGCCAATTTTTCATAGAAAAACAGAAATTAAGCTCTAAATGAATGAGACTTCAGTCATTTTTCTTGTGTTAGTCAAGAGTTAGACTTGCGAAGCATCTATATTTAGTGGCTTATCAGATTGGCATTCCATTTCAATTGCTAAAGAAAGCACAACAGAACATAATAAAATTTTATAAATGCAAGTTCATGTAATATCACTCATTGCACATGAAACCCCTTCTCCCTGATATACACAAATTGTGGGCAGTGAAGTTATGCTTCCAAGCAGACAATAAAAATGAACAAGCTTACAAAATTCCCAAAAAATCATAAATTTCCAATAAAAAGTAAAATCTGGACATAAGACTCTTATTCACATATTTTACTCTAGTGGTCCCACATCTAGATGTCAATTGTTACAAAAATGAACCAAAATCTCTAAGAGAGGCAATTGACCGTTGTTATTGCTCTATTCCAACTTCTAGCATGTAATTAAATACATAAAATAAAAAAGGGCACTTACGTTGACATTGCGTTCACTTGGATGAAGACTATTGTGATCATTATCAAACTCTCCAGCATATGAAGTTGACGCACCATCCTGAAAATAAACTCCAACAGTCAAGCTATTGAACACCTAAGCTTTGTGTTGATCAAATAAAGAAATGAATTATCTGAGTAACTATAAGTGAGCTCACCAGTTTGTGAAATTTATGTGGTGTACATTAGATCAAATTTTTTATTGTTGTATGTACTTTTAATGCTTTTGTAATTGCTAGTTAATTGATATTTTCATAACAAAGGTACAATTTTGAATCTTTAAATGAATTATTTGTTGTTGTAATACGCATTCTATATAATTAAATATGTGAGTACACAAAACAAAGGAGAAGTTTGAGAACTTGCATTTCTTCTTCCTTGTGTTTCTTGCATCCATGATACTCGGCTTTGTCGCATAGTTTCCCGCAATGCTCTGAGATATCGACGTTCTCGTTCTTCCTCCCTTTTCAATGATTCATCCCTCTCATCTTGGATCATTTTACGGACACTGTTCAATGTTTCATTCCTCTCATCTTGGATCATTTTCCTGACAGTGTCCATATCAGCACATCCAGGTGGTGGCATTTGTGTTGGGACATTTACGGGGTGACTTCTACGTGGCACCCTAGGGTCGACAGCAGCCCCCATGCCAGTATAATGCCCGTGTGGCCTGCCACCTGTTGCATCACACCACAATTCCATATCCCAGGGAGGATAAGCTGCTGGGTCATCACCATATTTTTTCTTCCTTGCCTCACGTACCGATTCCTACAGTTTCATACAACAACCCCATCATAAATCCGCGACTGAACCCAGCAACAACAATTTGCAAAGATCAACATAAACATATACCTTTATCTTCTTGGCTTTATCACTAACTAGCTGACCTGTCTTCTTCTTTGTATGTGTGACTTCATACACGTCTTCCATATCTGGATCGTGGCCTCCATTTTCACTCATCTACAATCAAAGCACATGCTCCAATATCATTCTAATAATTAAAGATAATAAATTGATATGCATAAAAGGTGAAATGAATAAGTGAATAGGTGCTTAACCAGCTTGTGCTTGTAGTCAACAATACTCAAGGAACCTGTAGTTGCGTGTGCAACATTGTCACCTGGTGCCAGCCTATTGTTTGTATTTCGGTCAGATGATTCCCTAAAATATTTACCACACCAAGTCTGAATAAGTAACTTCCAATCATTACGTCTAATCCAGTATGGCTCAGAATCACTCCAATCTCGGGGGTCCTCACTTTCAGTTTCTTTGATCGCATCTAACCGTGCTTCATAAAGACTTTGGGTCAACCTACGATTTGCTTTGTACTCAAATAGCCTACGAGCTTCATCAATGCCAACATTCCCATGAATCCTGTACCTTCTCTGTTGACAAATCAAATGTTGTGCAACTCAAAATTCACATAATCAAACTTACAACAGATATTGAAAAAAAAAAATTGATATAATTATACTGTGAACTCATAGAAGCTTGCTTCCTTTAAACTGTCACTCCATTCTTTCTTCAATGATTCGACCCCTCCACCAGGATAAAGGGTTCTAACGATCTGCCCGATTAAAATAAAAATATTCAATGCAAGCAAATCAAAATTTCGCAAGTTAAAATTTAGAAATTGATAAAAAAAAATTGGAAGTTAAAAAAATATTGAAGGTTAAAATACGGTTTTCTATTTACATCTAACTAAGATAAATAGACAGGTTTAAAAAAAAAAAATTGTATACGGTTAATTTTTTTTTTTTTTGGGTGAACGGTTTAATTTGGCCTCCTATATTTCCGTCAGAATAAAATCCCAATTTAGGCCGGCAGTTACATCCTTTAATTAACATTTAACGTCGGAAAAGAAAGAAAATAGCATCCCTTACTGGCGAAATTGGTAGGGAATAATATTTCGCCGGTAAGGAATGATATTTCATCAGTTTTTTCGTCATGGCTGAGGGCTTATTGCCCTGACCACTGTGCTGACCGTGGGTTTGCCGGTAAGCAATACCTATGGTATTCCTTACCGCCGGTCGCCGGTAAGGATTGTGGTAAGCAATGCCTATGGTATTCCTTACCGCCATGCTGACCGTGAGTTCGCCGGTAAGCAATACCTATGGTATTCCTTACCGCTCGGCGCCGGTAAGGAGTGTGGTAAGGAATAATCCGATTTGGTGTAGTGTAAATTACCCAATTATCTTAAATACAGACGTTTAACTTTAATAGAAGACCGCAAGGGTAAAATATTATTCGATTAGATATTGTTTTGTATATGAGAGGGATCCATTGAAAATTCTTATCTTGATAATATTGACAATTTGATATTTCAAAAATTTATAAAAAATCTATAATTCTCAAAAATAGAAAAAAAATTTACGGAAGTATTTCTTAACTTATAGATTAATTATGTTTCCGAGTATATTCAATTTAAGTTATATTTGATAGCTCCGTAAGGATCCGTTACAAAAATACACAAAATTTTGATAAGCCATCAAACGATGTTCAAATTGATTAAAATTTTTTGAAATGTTCCATCATCAAGATTGTCAAGACTCAAGAACATCTAAGAAGCATATTCATCATAAATCATATTAAATTGGATGTTCTAATTGCTACATATGAATTCTAATACTCATTACCATATTTTTCTCTACATTTTTTTAAAATGTACTAATTGTGCAAACGTAAAGCACTAATTATGCAACGTAACGTACTAATTGTGCAACTTAACGTCTTAATTGTGCAACTTAACGTACTAATTGTGCAACGTAACGTACTAATTGTCAACGTAACGTACTAATTGTGCAACGTAATGTACGACTTAACGTACTAATTGCGCGACGTAACGTACTAATTGTGCAACGTAACGTACTAATTGTGTAACGTAACGTACTAATTGTTGAATCAACATCAACTTAATTATAGATAGCATGTTGATGTTAAGTTTAACAATTAGTATGCTAAGTTCAATAATTAGTATGTTAAGTTGAACAATTAGTATGTTACGTTGAATAATTAGCACGCTAAGTTGAACAATTAGCTTGTTTGACCAAGTCAAACTATATGGTATCACCAATAGTATCTCCGTAGCATTTTCCTGAAAAAAACATGTGATGTTCCAAAGTTTGTATTGCCAAATACTATTAATTGTGCATCATTTTTCTTATTTATATTATTCAGGACAACTTTTAGTGGAGTGTTATTTAATAAGAGGAGGGATCCAATGACACACTTATATTTTGACACAACTCTTACACTAAATCATATAAATCTATAAGAGGAGGGATCCAATGACACACTTATAGAAATACTATGAAAGCTGAGTGTTTAAAACTACATCAGAAGCATATGGGGAATGTTAAAAGTTTTCTCGAGTTGATTCCTGGTAGGATCTATTTAACAACTGATTTGTGGACCTCATGGAATTCTGAAGGTTACCTTTGTCTCACTGCCCATTGCATAGATAGTAAATGGAAGTTGTCTAGCCGAATTTTCAGTTTTCACCATGTCCCTCCTCCACATAGTGTAACTGCATTGTGTGATGTTATCTATGAACGGTTGAAAAAATGGGGTATTGAAAAAAATATCTTTTCAATTACCATGGATAATGCCATTAACATGGATAACATGCAACAACATTTGTGTTACCAACTTAATAATTCTCTTGTTTGTGGGGGGCAGTTCTTTCATATAAGATGTTGTGCCCATATTTTGAATTTAATTGTTCAAGCGGGGCTTAAGGTCATAAGTACAGCAGTTGGTAATGTACGAGAGAGTGTTAAGTATGTAAAGGGTTCTGAAGCAAGAAAAAATAGGTTTAGAGAGTGTGTTCAGCTTGCTGGAATTAATTCCACAAAAGGGTTATAGTTAGATGTCACTACTAGATGAAATTCCACTTTCCAAATGATTGATAGAGCCATCTTGTATCGTCCTGCTTTTGAGAAATTGAGTACAATTGATCATCAGTATGTCCATCTTCCTTCAGCAGGTGAGTGGGGTAAATTGATCGAAATCCATAGAGTTTTAAAACCATTCCAAACAATTACTAATCTGTTTTCGGGAAGTGATTATCCAACAGCCAATTTGTATTTTGATAATGTGTGGAAAATTAAAATGCGTTTACTGGATTTGGCAAAAAGTCCAGATCCAGAAATGAAGCAAATGGCTGATGCAATGAGTGAAAAATTTAACAAGTATTGGGGGGATTATAGTCAGATTCTTTCTTTTGGAGTGATACTTGACCCTCGTCACAAGCTTTATCTTGTGGAAAAACGATACAAGAGAATGAAGGAAGAAGGAAAGGTGAACCTAATTAAAGGTTATCTTGTGGACATGTATAAGGAGTACTCCATCAAATTTGTTAAACCTGCCAATGTTAATGGCAATGAGGATAGAAGAGAAGATATCTCTCTTGAACAACAACATTCTGATAATGACAGCTATGATGTAAGTTTCTCAAAATTAGATTACTTTTTATTGAATTAATTATTCATACTGATAGTAGCATAACTAATAGAGCTATATTATTTCTTTTAGGGCGATTCTTCTTGTGATGAGGCAATTCTTACAAGAACAGAACTTGATATTTATCTAGATGAGCCGAGAATCACTCAAAGGGAGGAGGGCTTTGATATTCTTGGCTATTGGAAGGAAAATGAAGAAAGATTTCCAGTTCTATCAGCAATGGCACGTGATATTTTGAGCATACCTATCACCACAGTTGCATCAGAATCTGCTTTTAGCATTGGAGGTCGGGTTCTAAACAAATGGAGAAGTCGTCTTCTACCAAAAAATTTCGAGGCATTGATCACCACCCACAGTTGGCTCTATGGTTATGAAGGTATGTACATTTGTTTTCTTATTTAAATCTTTTCACTGGAAAGCACATGTATAACATTTGTGTGTTCTATTTTTAGCTTATGGATCTGAGGATTCTGAAGGCAATAATCTCGTAGGAGTGGAGATCAGCCTTGCTGAACAACCCCATTATGTTCCGCCCTCATCCTCTCATGTTTGGTAAGTCTCTTTTAGGCTTATATCATGCTCCTTTGATTCTAACTGAAGGTCTTCTCATACATGGTTTTCTAAATGCTTTATTAGCAAAAAGGTTGGTTCTGGTCTCTGGAACAGGTGTGAACTCAATCAGTAACTTTTCATGAAATGGAACTCATTGTTGTACTTGTATGTAGCTGTAAGTTCAGATTCGAGTCAATCCGTTGAAAGTCTTTTATCTATTATGGGAATCAAAATGCCATCTTAGTTCTTAAAATTAGACCAAGTTATCACTGACTACAATTTATTAATGTGCTTGTTTGACCAAAGTGAAAGCAAATGTAGTATCAGTATGAAGAGCTAGACTTATCTAATAAGAACTCTTGGGATAATCATAAGTTCTAGAGTTGCTTTGAAATAAAATATTGACTGTCTTTTGAGCTTCAATTGTATCTATTTTGTGTTAGCCACTTAGCCCCAAGAAATATAAACTAATATGTATATGGTGATATCAATGTGGATGAACCAAATTTATTACTTATTTTCAAGAAAACTGAACTAAATTTTAATTATACAGATTGGTGGGCAATGTAACGTGAGTGAGCTTGGTTGCTGGAGTCTTATTGGAGAGCCATTGGTTTAGGCTTTAGATTCTGGAGGCTTTTTAATTGATATGGGGACTTATTTGTTGAAAGTCGTGGGGTTTGTAGAACTTGTTGTGGTTCTCAATTGTAAACTTTTTGGAGGGTTTTCTATTTTGGTTCGTTATGGAGACTTATCGTATTGTTGGGCTATATGTTTCTTCATTGCTGGAAGTTTTTATTTTGGTTTCTTTTTTGTTTGCTACTGAGACTTTTGTGTGAGTTTGTAGGAATGTTGCAGTGGACACTAATTTTTATTTTGTTCAATGTTTTGACTTTGTGTGTGTTTTAGAATAATGACCATTTGATGGAAGTTATTTATAGAAATCTAATGAAAAATAAATAAATAATCGTTATCCACTTATCCTTATGACTTCATATGAATAATTTAATGTGTAATCATATAAATTAAGATTCATGAATCTTGTAACACATTTTTGAGAGATAAATACAAACAATTTTCAATTTTTTAAAAGAGAATCGAGAAAAAAAATTAGACTGATCACATTAGAGAAAGCGTGAGAGAGAGGAGTGATTTCATTTGAATTAAAAATAAAAAAAGTAAATTAATAAGATTCATCATTTTGAATATGAAAATAAGACAGTCTCGGGCCATTTACTATATTATCATCTTTCTTTCAATGTGTGGGCCATTTATGTTAAATAGAAAATGACACACACACACACACACACATATATATATTGTAACACGTATACAAAATATCTTCCTAATCACATTGGGTTTTCTATCATTTGATCTCGGGCTGTCTTGGTCTCGGGGTCGTTCGGGTTTGGGTCGAGTCACGGGTCATATGATCTCGGGTTGTTCGGGTTTGGGTCGGGTCTCGAGTCTCAGGTCATCTGATATCGGGTTGTTCAGGTTCGGGTTCGGGTCGGTTTTGGGGTCGTCAAATCTCGGGCCATCTCGGGTTTCGGGTCGCCACGGGTCGAATCGGGTCGGGTTTCGGGTTGTCTGATCTCGGGCCGACTCGGGTTTCGGGTCGGATCGGGTCGGATCGGGTCGGGTTCGGATTGTTTTGACTTTCTACAAAACCGGGTCGGGTCGGTTTCGGATCGGGTCGGGTTCGGACGGGTTTCTCGGGTCGGGTCGGGTTTTGCCACTTCTATATGGCATAGTTGAAGTGTTTAAAAAGTTATCCTTCTTTCTAACGTATAGATTCTTTGCAAGGATAAGGGTTGGTTCCTAATTTTTCTCAGAAACAAACAAGAAATTAAAATTTGTTTGAAATGAGAGGAGAAAAGAGATATGGTCGGCCAATTATATATTTACAAATAAGAAATTTACTTCAATGATCTCACTGTAATATACTATCGATCTATTCCCATCAATTGATTTTTTTAATCGTACAACTATAAATAAAGCAATCAATCATTAACAACTTTTATCCCTCGGTATTGCCGTTATTAATTTTATTTTATTCTATTTTGATGTGATCATGAGAGTACACCCCTTATACGCCCACATTGGAATCAGCTGAGATCCAAATGCCATCGTAGGAATTTGTGATCCCAATCCAACGGCTCAAATTAATTCAAAACCCTTCCCCTAAAAAAGTCACATTCGTCGGATTGGGATCGCAGAGTTCTGCAATCCTGTTTTGAATCGCAGCGGATATGGACTATATACACCTCTATCGATGCTGGAGACGATGAAAAGCAATAGTTATAGTTAGGAAAATTATAAAAAAATTGAAAAAAATAAAATACGACTATCAGCTTTTTCTGTACATATTTTATAATTTATTATCGACTCAAAAGAAAAAAAAAAGGGAAAATGTCCAACACTATTGTTTTCCAATGTGTTTAGCGTTGAACGTCGTTTGTTGTCTGTTAAAAGTCACTCATTATATGTTAGAACGGAAGTACATAATTGTTAATTTGAAAAATATGTCAAATTTATAACAAATTTTTTTATAAATCAAAATTGAAAAACATTTTTTGCTGGAAGTCATAAAATTGCTCCGTTATTTAGACACACCAGATAGAACCGAATGTACTTTTCGGTTCCCCTCGGTTCTATTGGGAACCGAAAAGTAGTGTTTTAAAAAAACCCGAGAGGTCCGAACCCGACCCAAGAAACCCGGGGAAAATGGACCGACAGACCTGACCCGGGCGTCTGACCGCGGCAACCCGAGAGGACCGGGAGGGACGGTCCTCGCAAGGGTAGGTATCCATGTTCCCAAAAAAATTCCCGTGGAAACCCGACCCGAGCAAACTGGGGACCCGACCCTACCCGACCCGGGGTACCGGGGAAACCCGAGACCCGACCCTACCCGTCCCGGGTACCGAGGCAACCCGGGACCCGACCCGGGGCAACCCGGGATCCGACCCTACCCGACCCGGGGTACCGGGGTAATAACCCGAGGTAACCCGACTTTGTTCCAACTTTTCCCGCCTATGTTAACAACTAATATAATATTATTTAAATTTTATTTTCAAGAAAGAATTTTTGTTTTACAACAAATATAATTATTAAATTTTTTTCTGATTTTCTATGTTATTTTTTTGGTATAAATAATATTATTTTAATTTTTTTCATTTTTAATATAAAAATACTATTTTCCTAACTTTAATTGTATAATATATATATATATATATATGATTAAAACAAATAATTTAATTTTTAATTATTTTTCATTTTTTAAGTATATTTTTCGATTTTTGTAGTGTAAAATAGGTGTATTATATTTTTTAGATATTCTTTTGTTTTGTTTTCTTATTTTTTTTGACATATAACTCTGGGACCGGGCAACCCGAGCAACCCGGACCGGGAAACCCGGGCAACCCGGGAGGGACGGTTCTAAGCTAGGTCCAATCTCCTTCCCCCAAAAATTTTTCCGAGGTTTCCGAACCGGGAAAACCCGTAGACCGAAGAAACCCGTGGACCGGAGAGGGTTTGGACCGACCCAGACCTACCTGGACCGTTATTAAATCACTACCGAAAAGTACATTAGGTTCCTTATTAATTTTTTTTTGCACCGGCCACAATTTGATCCCAAAAAAGAAGGAATCGAATGTACTTTTCGGTCGAAAAGTACATTTGGTTCTACAGCAAAAAATATTTTTCAATTTCGGTTTATAAAAAATTTTGTAAACTGTATATATATCGCATAACAAATTTTATATATTTTATTATATCGCATAACAGTTATGTATTCTATTAATTTAATTAATAGATAAGGGACGACTTTTTAGTTACTAACAATGAGTGACTAGTGAGTAGATGTTGGAACCGTTGGACACCTGGCCGTTGAACTCCTATCGCGACGTCCAAAATTTAAAAAAAAAAAAAATGAAACGAAAGGAAAGAAAACATGGCCTCAGAGTCAAACACGTTTTTATTTTTTTGTTCCCAAAAAATAAAGAGAAAACGAGAAAATGCAATGCAATAATACCAAACGCGCGTACCCGCCCTAATTGTAAAAAGAAATGGCGAAGTCAAATTTATGCGCTACTAACATGAAGAAGGAGAAGGCGAAGGAGAAGGAGATGCCCCTATTTTGGTGGAGACGGCCACATGACATGACACGAGCTGCATGCATACATGGAAGATGGAAAATGTATCAATATCATTGACAAGTCGCTCCACATATATATATTCCATCATTGTTGGGTCCATGATTTTAATGTTTTAATTAATTAATTAATGTGATTCAATTTTAATTCCTTTTTTATATCAAATTAATAATAAGTAGTTGATTGTAGCGGCCATTATTAAACTTGTATAGATTTATCTTTACTATATGTAAAAGCACATTGGAAAGAAGAAGGCTGATTTTTTAATACAAAAAATAAAAAAATCTTATTTTTAATTTTCGAAAAAAAAAACTTATTTTCAAAAACAGTAAATCCGGGTTCCCAGAACCCGGCCTTACTGTTGGCAGGCCGGTTTCTGGGAAAACGACCTACTTTTATGAGGCCGTTTTCCCAGAAACCGGCCTACTAACAGTAGGCCGGTTCCTGGGAACCCAGCCTACCAATTTTTTCTTTTTGATATTTTTGTCAGATAGATCTTGTTGTTAGCTTTCTATAGCCACGAAGTTTGCTCCGATCGGAGTTTTCTATCAAAAGTTATGCCTGTTTGAATGTTGAGTGCCCGAAATATAGGATAAAATTCAGTATAAAATTCAAAACGGAATTCAGAAATGTTTCAAATGAATAATATTATAAATAAATATTAAGTATCACAAATAATATTAGAAAAATGATATAAAGAAATAATTTTATTGTATTTGAAATGAACAAAAAGTTCTAGGATTTATTAAAAATTTATTGTGTAAATAACAGTCATATACTAAATTTTGTACTGAATTTTATACTGAGTTGTATCTTAAATTTTAGGTACTCAACATTCAAACGGCCATAATTATCATGCAATAAATTTAAATTATTTCTTTTAAAATATATCTTTTTTCTAATATTATTTGTGATACTTAATATTTATTTATAATATTATTCATTGGAAACATTTCTGAATTCCGTTCTGAATTTTATACTGAATCTTATCCTATATTTTGGGCACTCAACATTCAAACGGGCATAACTTTTGATAGAAAACTCCGATCGGAGCAAACTTCATGGCTACGGAAAGCTAACAATGAGATCTATCTGAAAAAAATATCAAAAAAAAAAAATTGGTAGGCCGAGTTGGTAGGCCTGTTTCTGGGAAAACGGCCTCATAAAAGTAGGCCGTTTTCCCAGAAACCGGTCTGCCAACAGTAAGGCCGGGTTCTGGGAACCCGGATTTACTGTTTTTGAAAATAAGTTTTTTTTTCGAAAATTAAAAATAAGATTTGTTTTTATTTTTTATATTAAAAAATTGGCCGAAAGAATGACATTAAAGGGCTATCTTCCTCAAATAAGAAAACTGAGCCGTTGATCATTTTCTTATATAGATCAGAACTGTTGATTTACGTTAATGCCCGCTGACGTTAATTTCTCATCCCATTAAAATTTAAGGCTCATATCAATTTCCTCAATATAAGGTCCGTTACATATTATCTTAAAAAAATTATTATAAAAATAATAATTTCAGCCCAAAACAACGCGTGTGCTCTTTACTAGTTTAGTACTAATGCACAATGAGAAGGGATCAAATAACCACAAATTTTGGTGCCCTTGATAACCACAAAATTATTTATACATAAATTAACAAATCTAAACTGTTACATTTATTATAAATCATTTCAATGACATATACACAGAAAATGATGAAAATTTAATTTTATTTAGGTAGCCATCTAGAGAGGAGAAAAAATCATAAAATTTCAGCCGTTGATTTTTGTTAATGCTTGATGCAAATGTAAACAAAATCAAAATGCTACAATTCTTTTTGTACACATGAAAGTTAATATATACAAAACATTCCATTAACTAGTTTTATTATTTAAGAATTTAAAATGTAAATATTTAACTTTAAATTTTGTGGTTACCGATGGGGCACTAAAACTTGTGGTCATTTGATCCTATTCATGCACAATATATAAATATGTTGATATATTGAGGATGTAGTGTTAGCCACAATCAATCAAATTAAAATTAAGTTCTACAGTAATCATTTTAATTAGTATCTCTGTCAATAGAAAAATCTAACAAAAACCTTAAAATTAAATTTAATTATGTTCTCTGTAGTCTGTACAACAATAACAGCAAAAACAACATTAAACTTCAATCCCAAATAAGTTGGAGAAATTGCGTTATCGATGATTTAGGGGAAAAACAATTTGATGCACTAGCAAGACTTTTAACAGAAACCTTTATGCAGAACAGTTAAGTGCAATAATAATAATAATAACTTCTCCAATACTCTTATGTAAATAAGATAATAACTATTTCTTCATCATAACCGTTTTATTTCTATATTCAATTTATACATATTCATATGATTTTGTTTACCTTTTGTTGAAGTTGGGCAGAACATAATTCCAAGATTTGGGACCTTCTAGTCAACATATAAAATCCAAGTCATTAAGGCCACAAATGAACAATTAGTAGGAGTACTATTTTTTTAAACTCGATTGAAATTTTAATTTAAAGAATGTAACTTGTGGATGAGATACAATTCAACTGAGCTACAAACTTGCACTACTTATATATTAATTTTCCTTACTACTTGTACTAAAATATCTAATTAACAACCCAAAAAGTACCCAACACATCATTCTTTTTTTTCTTAGTACTAGCTACCATGCATTATCCATAACCCCAAAATAAAAAAAAACACACACACACACACAACACGTAAGCCCTAATTACATTTTCAGCACAAAGTCGAGGCGCGACAAACAATCAAAGATACGATGAGAGATGCTGACCTGTTGTGGATTAGCACACACACGTATATAGCTATATCCAAATCAGCAGTGCCATGTTTTTAATTTCATATATATGTGGCGTTTGTTAAGCTCAAAGGCCATTTGGCTCTAAGATCTTTATACTTGACCCCTTCAATATATTCATCTTGGTCTTAATTGGATGGACCATCAAATTGGTTAGTTTGAATTTGAAACTCATCATGTTTTCATGTTCTTTTCGCCAGAAACTTAATTATGCTATAGCTACTTGGCATTTATTAATATTCATTTCCGACAGTTTTATTGATGGTGACTCAATCCTATAGCAATGGATAATTTAGGATGTACATCTTGATTTATTTAATATATATGTAAGTGTAGTTAAATGTCGTTCTTATCTATGTTTACCTGTTTGTGTAAAATAATCCTATTTTAGAAAAAATTATGAGGGTACTCCCTAATTACCTCCATCTCACAAAATCTAACTAAATTGATCATTCATTTATTTTAATTTACTCTTTTCTAAATTGATAAATTATAATATTTGACGTTCAATAGCATCCCTATCATGTTTCCAATTATATGTTGTCTTTAGTTTC
The DNA here is from genome assembly GCA_030179965.1 of Cyperus esculentus. NCBI lineage: Eukaryota > Viridiplantae > Streptophyta > Magnoliopsida > Poales > Cyperaceae > Cyperus > Cyperus esculentus. The sequence continues at coordinate 2,776,497 of JASGLE010000029.1, read as the reverse complement.
GTAACGAATTCTTCTTCATTAATTATTGATATGGTCAATTTCACACAAATTCTGTGCAAAATAAAAAAAAATTTAGATCAAGCCTAATTAAGAAATTATGATTTAGAGATGTTAATCTATACTCCATAAAGGGGTAGATTTCCAAGCACCTCAACTATGCCACATCATCACTATTATTAACCATTGATTTTGTTTGAAACTCTTCATCTACTTTGATCCAATGACTTATATATTTATTCTCCTCATTAAATAAAATTAATGTGACATGTCTAAAACAAATCTTAATCCTTATTATTATTGTTGTTGTTGTTGTTGTTATTATTATTATTATTTACCTGCATAAAAAATTTACAATTTTTTTAAGTTTTGTTTAATATAAATATTTAAATTTTAGAAATTCTTAATTATTTATTTGATAATACTTTTTGGAGCGAAGCCCGAATTACAGCTCTAGTTTAAGTATGTTCTTTTAAGTTGAGCTAACCAAAAGACTTGAGCAAGTGTTACGTATATGCTTCCGTGAGCAAGTACAAATTATCATGCTTAATTTTTCAAAGAAAACATGAACTCATTTTCGTATTTATTATTTTCCTTTAGAAATATTGAAATAAAAGTGAAAATGTATATCATTCTTAGTGTAAATATATTAGTAAGTAACAGAATCTATTTTTTGTATTTTTTTATGCGAAAGTCTAATTTTGGTCTCTGAACTATTACTGTATTACATTTGATTCAAATTGATCCATAAACTATTTTTTTGTTCAAATTAAATTAGTCCTTAAACTATTGTGTTTAGTTCAAATTAGTACCTAAACTATTGCATTTGGCTCAAATTAGTCTTTGTACTATTTTTTGGTTCAAATTGGTCCTTGAATTATATGGTTTGGTTTGTCTTACTTCGTAGTTTACTTCTAATTATGTTAACTGAAATAGTTTAGAAATTAATTTTGATATTAGGTAGTGTAAACGAAAGTAATTGGGAGGGGTAAGTAACTGAAATAGTTTAAAAATTATCATGCCTAATTTTTCAAAGAAAACATGAACTCATTTTTGTATTTATTATTTTCCTTTAGAAATATTGAAATAAAAGTGAAAATGTATATCATTCTTAGTGTAAATATATTAGTAAGTAACAGAATCTATTTTTTGTATTTTTTTATGCGAAAGTCTGATTTTGGTCTCTGAACTATTACTATATTACATTTGATTCAAATTAATCCATAAACTATTTTTTTGTTCAAATTAAATTAGTCCTTAAACTATTGTGTTTAGTTCAAATTAGTACCTAAACTATTGCATTTGGCTCAAATTAGTCTTTGTACTATTTTTTGGTTCAAATTGGTCCTTGAATTCTATGGTTTGGTTTGTCTTACTTCGTAGTTTACTTCTAATTATGCTAACTGAAATAGTTTAGAAATTAATTTTGATATTAGGTAGTGTAAACGAAAGTAATTGGGAGGGGCACAATATGAACCGAGAATTAGTTCAAGGACCAATGTGAACTAGGAAATAGTTTACGGACTAATTTGAAGAACAAAAAATAGTACAAAAACCAATTTGAACCATATGCAACCTTTTAGGACCAATTTGGACAAAAAAAAAGTTTAACAACCAATTTGAACCAAATACAACCGGGTTCAAATACAACCGTGAAACGGATTTTCCCCTTCCTTTTTTTTTTCAAAAAATTACATGGCCCGTAGGCAAGATTACCTTTCTCTTTCTTATATATGTGAATGCGGTGAACACAATCTTTTGGACATACATTTCTCTGTTTTTTTTTTTTTTTTTTTTTTGAGAAATTGACGGCGGCTGTCAACCATTACAAACCTACATAAAATATGTACAAAAAACACAACATCCTACAAGTAAAACCAAACTGAACAATACTTAAACTAAGACCAATCTTGTAGAGGAAAATCACACTCTCCCGAATTTTTTTTTTTTGAGTAAAAATAAGGGTCTAGTCCTTATTTTCGCAAATTTTATTATTAATAAAAAATATATACAAAAATGACTCCAAGAGATATGGAATATATATTAAAAAAAATATATAAGAATCCTGAATTATTGTTGCATCCGCAAATTACAAATCCATTGATTAAAGTCAATGTCAGTTCAATTCATTATATCAAGTAAAATTTAATTACTTTGAGATTGTGGAAAAGTATAACAAGACTTGTCAAATTATTTTTTGTTTAATACATACATAAACATGTTATAATTAGATACAGAACTTTTACAATTTAGGCCTAATTTTCGGTATACCCATCAAAACTTCCTTAATAGCCAATATACCCATCAAATCACTCTAATAACTTATACCCCCATCAAAATTTAACTTTCTTTCTTTTATCCCCTTTTATCTCTAAAACCTATTATTTAACTAATATAAAATTTCAATAGACCATTATATCCTTTGTCTGAAAAAGAGAGCTCCCTTTGATTTCTTGGCTGGATGGAGATAAGAATTTATAGGAACATGCTTTCATATTCTTGCATTTTGATGTTTTTTCCATGAAAATTTTTATCATTCACAAGATTCCCAGATCCCTTCTCTTCTTGGATGGAAAATGGATAATGAGGATCCTCCATTCCAAATGACACGTGCACTGAAAGCCAATTCAAAGTTACAAAGAAAAGAATACATTTGGTTCATTCTTTCTTTCATTTTGATCCATTTGACAATACACATTTTTTATATGCATATGTTTCGATATAGTGGTATCATTAAGTATGATTAATTAGAACATCTTTATTGAGATTAGTAAGTGATAGAGGAGACAAAGAAGGATCGTATTATATAAACTGCAACCAAGTTAAATAAACAGCCCACTTTAAAATTTAAATGAAGGATAAAAGAGTAATTTCAAAATTAGTTAACCTATTAATAGTGGGTTTTATAAATAAAAGGAGATAAAAGAAAGAAACTCAAAATTTGATGGGATATAAGCTATTAATTAGAGCACTTTGATAGAGATATTGGCTATTTAGCAAGTTTTGATGGGTACACTAAAGATTTGGCCTAAAATGTAATACCAACATTTTGCATGATAAATAAAACTAAACGTGCAGACAGCTCGCACAAATTAATCCGACCACCGAGATATTTTAAATTGCAATTATGAGAAGTTTGGAATGCAGTCAGTTCAATTTCTAATCAAGTCTTTTTTTTTTTTTTCTATTTTTCAGTTCTACATACAGACCCGATCGAAAATGACTATATTTATCAGTTTGTAGAGAATTGGTATTCTTAACGTATCTAATGTGTGGTAATTAACGTCACACGTTATATAAATATGAATACGTACAAGAGAAAAATATCTCTTCACTGATTAAATATTTTGTATTGATTGCCCCCCAAGTCCTTATCTGTTAATATAATTTTACTTGGGCTGGTTCAGAAGGTAAAAAAGTAAGAACTTGTATGTTTTATGCAAAAATAACGACATATATAGTGATATTTCGATGGTGCAATGATTAGTTCAAGAGTAGTGATATTTGGGTTAGTGATTGTGAGTAGAACTAACTTTTTACTATCCTGGTTAGTAAAATGTTGTTTGGATGATAACTTTAGAGTAATGATAGAGAAAATGAATAAAATAATAAAATTTTCATCTTTTCTTTAAAAATTTTAATAAAATAAAATATTGCAATACCTTAAAAATATTACAAATACTAAAATATTGAAAAATGGGGTTTTTTATATTCTATTTTTTTAGTTCATGACTGAGATGGTTAGCTAACTTAAGTATCCCTTGAGTTAGTAGATTAGTGCTACTCGAGTACTACCCAAAATTTCTAATATACGTTTGGATAGCAATGGACTTTGGGTTAGCAAAGCTACTCAAAAAGTAGTGCTAACCAAACCCATCCAAACGCACCCATATTCATACTCTAAAAAGAGGGGTAAGCTTTCAAGCTTTCTAGCTATGCCACATCATCATTACTCTCAACTATTGATTTTGTTCCTATCACTTCATTTATCTTAATCAAATGGCTCAATTTAATTTTATTTCATTAAAAAGAATGTATATTTATTTTCAGTATTTATTAACTTATGTAGTATTATCTTTTAGGGGCGAAGCCCCGATTCACAGCTCTAGTTGTCTTGATTAGTTGAATACTATGCTAGCTTGTGGTGCCCTTAATTCCACACAATGAATTGACATGTTGTCCTTAATTAGAATTTGAAAATGAAGATTTTTAAGAAATATATAATTATATATGTCCTATCATGATTAATTGTCCAAGTTAAAAAATTAAGATCCCATTAATTAGGTTTATTATGTCTTCGTTGAAAAATGCGTCCAATATGTATTTTGTCTCATTCAAATAATTTTCTCTTTTAACAATCATTTCAAAGATTTTAGTTTAAAGAAAAGAAATAAGATTTTTAAAAAAAAATTTTTTATGACTTGCTAAAATGCACACTCATTTTGATTTAGGAAAGCGATTTTTTTTTTATGGGAGGTGATAATTAATCGCCCCCTTAAAAATCTTTCTGATCTATCTTCTAATACATTTTTAGTTAAAAATTCATTTTAACATACAATAAACACTTGTGCCGCTGGTCATATTACACATCCTCAACTACACAAAAAACTCTTACACATGCGATAGAAGAAGAAAGAATGAGAAAAATTCGCTCAAATCTTGAGAGAGTATGAGAGAAAAAAGATAGAATATTAGAAGATTTAATTTGGGAGATGGATAATTAGAGTTCTAAAATCATGCCGTTCCGTGCCGTACCGTGTCCAGAAACGCCGTGCCTTCGTGCCGTGCCGTGTCTTTTTTTATTAATATTTTTTTCATGCCGTGCCGTGCCGTGCCAAAAATTGGAAGGAGGAGGCACGGCACGGATAACATACACCGTGTCTATCGTGCCGTGACTTATTCGTGTCGTGTCCAATCGGATACGTGACCTACCGTGTCGTATCTACATGTCTTAACCGTGCTAAACGTGCCCACTCGTTTCGAACATAAAAATTTTAAATATTCCAAAAAACATAAAAAAATTAAAAAATTAAAATTTACCCCAAAAAATCATTAAATTATTTTTTCAAAATTTAAAATACATAAAAAATATTAAAAAGTATCAATATACTATGAAAATTGTCTTAATTAATAAACATAATGTTTTATAAATTACCCTTCCTCTTTTTTCTCGGGCTTTGGGACCGGTTATGTTTGAAATATAGGCGGAATTATTACATGTGTCTTACCCGTAACCTATCCGTGTCTACCCGTGTCCTATCATTTCCTACCCGTGCCACCTATGTTATTTATGCCGTGTCCCGTTCCGTTACCGTGCCGTGTCTGATAACCGTTCCGTGTCGTGCCGTTTTTTTCGTGTCGTTCCGTGCCGTTTCTGGAACACTATGCGTGACGTTCCAAAATCTTCAAAACTCAGACACGGCACGGTTAATGACCCGTGCCGTATCCGTGCCCGTGCCTTACCCGTGCCGTTACCACCCGTGCCCGTGCCGTTCCGTGCCGGAATTGGCCACGGCGTACCATTTTTTAGAACCCTATGGATAATGTAGAAAGTCAAGGGGTGCAAAAATCATTTCTCTGTATTTATTTTAAAATAAAAGATCAAACATTAAATATAATTGAAAAAAAAAAAGATTACATCTTGGCAATTGAAGCACGTTATTCACATCTTGATAGTAAAATTCAAATAAATTTATTTTTAATATAAGTAGGAGACAGTTATTGGGAATATAATTAAGCTTAAATGTCATTTATGCTTCAAAAGTCATATTAATTTAAGTAATTTCGAAAAGTGACCATTAAGTTGAAATCATCGCAAATTATATATATAATCCTTGATAAACTATCAAACGGCATTTTAAATTGTATAAAAATAAAAAAAAAATGAGAAACTATCAATCTACCAGTTCAAAAATGAATCACCTGTGTCAGTTTAATTTGTAAAAGCTATTTATTTTGAAAGTCATCCGCATTTTTATTACTAAAAATGTCAAAACAGCCACTAAAAAGGTGATACTCATTTTTAAAATAAATTATCAGATAAAAAAACACAATTTTTAAAATAATTATCAGATAAAAAATGATAATTTTTAAAATAATTATCAGACAAAAAATGATAATTTCCATAAAAAATGAATCCATCCATTATATATGACGGCTTCCTCAGCCTCTTGACCTTTCATCACCTCATGCTAGCTAAAAACCAAAAAGGATGCAATTGAATTGGTTTCTTGACTCTACACCATCCCCATGCATCATGCTTATGCACGCCCAATTCATCTGTCCACTTCACTCAGCTTAATTTCCATTTAAAAGGCGGAAAAGAGACTCCGGAACCACGAATGGACACGGTCCAATCCTATGTTTCCTTCCCTTCCTATTTGGCCTCTTCGCATCTCCTCTGGCTGCACATATCTATATAATATAATACAGAGTAACAGCTAGGGACCACTCGTTTTATTTACCCACCAGTCCACCGTATTTTTAATGAACAAATATTATTTTTTAAGTAAACATATACATTACGGTTTCCAGAAAACATTTAAACAATTGTGACAAACAATTGTGAGACAGGTGGACTCAATATGTTTTCCTATAATATATTCCTCTCCTCTGGCTCTAGCTTGACTGACTCTGCGTCACCAATTACATATTTCCATTACATTTCATGATTAATTTATATGCTCAACTTCCAAACAAACTACCACTAGACACTAGTTAATCTTTGTTATATAACGCTTTATTTGAATAGGGTCCCATCCTGCCGGCCTCTTCTTTTCAGCGCTTTGTTAAATTAATAACCCTTTTTGCCTTTGCCGCCGATGTGCCACTATTACAATTTTAAAATTCAGCAACATACAAAAATTAAGGATTTTTTTTATAATCTCCAAGTTGCACCTTGATTGTATTGTATTTGTATGTAATATGTAGCAAACTTTAGTTTGGCCTCCAAGAATATATATATAATTTTCAACATTATGCTCTTCGGTTTTTAATCAGCACATGCGTGTGATGACTCGAATAGAAGCTTAATAGTCAAATTTCATTTCCTATTAGTCAAGTATAAGATTTTGTAATAAGAAGTAATTATTATAAGCACATATATAATTTTTTTCAATTAGGCGAGTGTGACTATGTCTTCTGTCTCAAAATTGAAATATTAGAATTATTAAATAGCAAATAACGCACACTTACAATTTGATGCATTTGAACTATAGTTTACACACACATATATAAAAAATTTTGCAAAATTGAATGTTAAGTTGTTAGCTAACTTATGATAGAATATCTGATAACTAGTTATTCATATCATTTATTCCTTTTTTATTTGCAATCTTTATTCCTTTTTTATTTGCAATTTTTGTTCCTTTTTATTTACAATTTTATATTTTTTAATTTGAAAGAACTCAATACTCAATACTCAATAGATCATATCACCCATATTTTATTTTCTCAGCAGAAAAAAAAAAATCTCATTTTATTACATAAATCTCAAGTGCTGACGTGTCTACACAAAATAAATATTGGAGAAGGATAGCAATATATATATGTATCATAATTAAGTAATTAACATATGAATTAGCACAATTTTAAAACATCTCATCCAATGGGGTTGGCCTCGGTTGCCCCCTCCTCTATATAAAGCCTCCCTTTTGCAATCCCTCCATCCACCGACGCTGAACACAGAGCATCTCATTGCCCCCTTACTATATTCATTCATTCGTTGCTCATTTGCTCTCCTCTCCACACCTTTAAAAGAGACACAACAGAGACACAGAAGAAAGAAAGAAGAAAAGAACAACATAATTAAAGAGACAAGACAACAAACAATGGCGATTGATGATCATAATAACAATGAAGTCAGTTGTGAGGATGTACAGATAATCACCTCCAGCAAGCAGAGGATCTCTGCCGATTCTTCCCTCCTGGTATATAGATAGATATTTCAAACCCATCAAATGTTCTTTCACTTAATCACTACAAACTTCATGAAAGTTGAATTCTTAAGTTTCATTGTTTGTGCAATGCATCATTCTTGGTTTTGACATAATCTTTGAAAGTTTGAATCTTGCGAATTGATGGTTTTGAGTTTGGAACTTGGTACAGGCGTCGGCGTCTCCGGTACTGGAGCGCATACTGGAATTCGAGAAGGAGAAACAGAGGAGGAAAGGGAAGTCGAAGACGGTGACCGCACCGAAGATCAGGATCCCCGGCGTGCCGCATGACGCCGTCGTGGCCTTCGTTCGGTCTCTCCAATCCATGTAAGTTTTCATAAAGATCATTACTTGTTATAACCAAACAAATTGAATTGAATCAATGCAAAGTAAAGAGAGAACAGAAATAATGGACCAAATAAATTGAATTGAATTGTATTTTAGTTATAAAAATGGGGACCAAATTTGTGCAAATGATGTTTTTTCTTAGTGGGGGGCCTTTCACATCTGCCACTTGAATAATCATGCATGTCGACGGAAGATCGCCAAATCAAATCAACACTAAAATATCTTCAATCCAATCTAACTGGTCTATTCAAGACAACCAACCAAACTTAATTTAATTACAAATTAAAATCTTAATTTTTTTTCTTGTACGGTTTGGTTTTGACCGTGTCAACAGGGTTATCTTGTACATACGAAATCAGTAAGTGCATACGCTTCAGTTTCATACTTGACATAAGTTGCTTAACAAGCAAAATTTTGAGACTTTTTCATAATAAATAAACACAACTTGTCTGACTGATGGTTTTTATCCTAAACCATGATTAAAATAATTTTAAGTAGTGTTCACGTACGTATTATCATACTAGTAAAAATTCCACGCCTTCTAATTGGCAGCCACTGCCAATCTTTCGGAAAAAAAAAAATTCCACGCCTTGTTTTGAGCTGAAATTGTTATTTCTTATAATAAACTTTTAAAATAATATGTAATGTGCCTTAAATTGAGATAATTTATATGGGTCTTTAATTTTAATGGGCTGAGAATGTCAACGGGCATTAACGTACGTCAGCGGTGGTGATCAATCTAAGGAAACAATCAACGGCTGAAGTTTATTTCTTGGAGAAGATAGATCTTTAATGTCAAAAAATCAAACATACTTTTTATTAGGAGTATTGAAAATAAGAAACAGTACATTCTCTGGTTCAAAAGTATTGAATGATGGGTACATCTACAACTAATGATTTTGATTTCCACTATTAATTAATTAATTGATTGATTGATTAATTTACCAGGTCAATGAAAGAAGAAGACGTGGAGAGATACGGCGTACACCTGCTGGCCCTATCACATGTGTACCAGGTTACCTGGCTGAAGAACCAGTGCGAGGTAACACTGTCAGCTCTGCTCACAACCGAGACGATCCTAGACATGCTTCAACTGGCCCGTTTATGTGACGCACAGAGGCTCCACCTCCGCTGCCTGAAGTTCGTGGTGAAGGACTTTGCTGCCGTGCAGGAGACGGAGGCGTGGCGGTTCCTGCAGGAGAACGATCCCTGGCTGGAACTCGAGATTCTGGAATTCATGGATCAGATTGATTTGGTACGTTTTTTAAGTTCACTCTTTTTTTATTTTATTTTATTGTTTTGATTTGTTTTGGAATTTGGGTGTCCAAAGCCATTTGACGGTTTAAAGGATTCTAAGAGCCGCATGATCTAATTGTTAGTAATTGATCAACCTTGATTTAATTATATAGGTGCTAAAAATAGCATGCTGGTTATATTTAGAATGATAGGGTCGCATGGTAGTACCGTTGATAAACATATAAATTGAATTGAACGGTTTAGTCATAGCTTTGGACGGAGACCGTCCAAATGAGTTTGGACAAAATTCTAATCCATTTATTTGAATTAATCTTAATGAAGAAAAGAAAAAATATGTTTTATTTTCTGCCTTTTACTTTTAGTTGTGCAAAGAAAAGGAATTGGAATTGGAAACGTGCTTGGTAATATGGTCAATTTTTGGCGTCAAAAATTCAAAACCAAGTACTGTAGTGTAGTTAGTGTATAACTGTATTTTGTGATGCATACATAAATGCATGAGCGAACGAGAGAATTGAATTGACTGGTCCAAAATTAATTAATTAGGAATTCTAATTCTAATTCTACGTCTACTCCACAGTATATAGAATACGAAAAAAGAGTAATACCTAATGTTTATAGAATATTTGTCCATAGCATCTATAAATTATAAAATCAGTTCTATTTGTTACAAAATCAAATCAAATCAGCTGTATTTGTTACAAAATCAGAGTAATTGTTACATTCTGATTGTATGGACGCATTCTCAAGATGTTTCTAAATATGAAATATCAGAAGAATGAATAGTGCTGGTAGTGGGACATATACAGGAGACAATAATATAATGACCTCCAGATTAGTCGGGCACGGTCGGTCACTATCCCCTCATATTCCTTCCTCCTCAGTTCCTCTCCTCTCCACCAAATCAATTCGTCCAAAATGATAAAAGGAAAGATGCATTAGCTGATAATGACATGACATGATACGACAGCTAGTCGTAGTAATGTACGTGGTGACGCCATTGCTGATGGTTTCATCATATACCCCCTCCCCTGGTAGCAACCGGAATCTTTTAAAATCTTTCAATCTCCAATCTTGGTTGTTGGTTGGCTTTGGTTTTGTGATTCAGACACTTCTGATACGTGACACGCACACACTGCTGTTTCTGTGTTGTGAGTGTGTAAACTTGACACGTAGTCTTGAGAAGATCCACTCACCGTCTGATGCAGCCGAGAAATTGATCAGCTGGAATGTCTAACTTTTTCTTAAGATGGGATGGATCGATGATCATTGATATGATAAAAGTCTGCCCCTTTTGTCTCCACGTTTAATTTGGGTGCATTCCATTCGTGTTCCCAATACTTTCAATCTTTCATGTAGTTAGTCACTAGACACATGTCATTCCGTCAATCTTTTTTTTTTTTTTGAGGAGATGGGATTTTGCATTTTGGAGATGGGATCATGTTTCTTTGGATTCAGTTAAATTAAAATATATATATATATATATATGAATGGATTGAATTGTTTCGATTTACAACTTAAAAATTAAAATTAAGAACCAGAATTTGGTCTAGTGGCTGAGGACAACACCCTACAGTAGGAGGTCGCGGGTTCGAAATCCGGATGGGGATCTTTTATACACATTTAAATTGAGTGGCTTGACCCTCATCTTTATCTTAAAAAAAAATAAAAAAATAAAATTGGTTTAAAAAAGTAAAAATAAAATAACTTTTTTATATAAATTGGAGATATTCGTTTCAGATTTAAAGGTCCAGATCAGTATAAATTGTATAATAATAAAATTAATTTCGTATTAAAAAAAATCCTGATTTTATTTCGTAATTTATTGTGCCGGCATTCAAAAAAAACATTCCTGTAGGAATCTTATAAACTTAATTGGGCCTGTAAAATACTAAAGTCTAAGTTGGGGATTAATTGGGCCAAATTTATAACTTGAAAGGCCTATACTACTGTTGATCTTGTATCTAAATTCTAAATGCCAATATTCTGATTCTTAATTTAATCTGATACTGTGCAGAAACGCAAGAGGCAGAGAAGGTGCATGGCGAAGCAGCAAGTGTACATCGAGCTGAACGAGGCGATGGACTGCCTGCAGCACATCTACGAGGAAGGCTGCGTCGAGGTGGGTCCGGTGGACCGGGCACCGGCCAAGTGTCCATGTGAACATTTTGAGAAATGCAGAGGAATTCAACTGCTGATCCGCCACTTTGCGTCGTGCCACAAACAGAGCTGCATAAGGTGCCGCCGCATGTGGCAACTCCTCCGGCTCCATTCGGCATTGTGCGACCGGAGTGCAACCTGCAAGGTCCCTCTTTGCATGTATGTGGTGGTGCCTTTTCAAACTACTATATATTTATGGCTAATTCTGCTATGGATCGAATAAAATATGGGCCGTTCGTTTTTTATAATCAGATGGTTACTATATATCTTTTAGATTTAATTAAAGAGAAATATTTAATAAGAACCGCTCGATTCAAAATGAAAGGTTTATTAGTCGACCTATAGCAGAACCACACTTAGATATAATATGTCAAATTAACTGATGCCAAAATAAAAATAATAATTTCACTCTTGTTCTTATGAATTAATTTCAATATATAATATTTCAGGCAATATAAGGTGAAGGAAGAGCAAGTGCAAGGAAGACTTGAATCTGGCAAATGGGGCCTCCTAGTTAAAAAAATGAAGGTTGTCAAAGTCATGTCCCTGCTAGTTAAGAAAATCGAACAAAAGGCAAAGGAATCAGTTCAGTGAATTGATGATCTCTCAGTTTGTTCTTCAAAAAAAGAAGCAAATATTCAGATCAACAGTAATAAGGTGCTCTTCTGGATGCTGCACAATGTGCTCTATTTTGAGTTGTTGAGTACGGTGTGTATGTAGTTAGTAGTTAGTAGTTATTAGTTAGTAGTTAGTGCTTTGTAATATGTAGGTCAGTAGATGAGTGGATATGTTTTGGGTCCATGAAATGTTAGATCCTTTACTACTTTCGAAAAGAAAAAAAGGGAAAAGAAAAGGAAAGAAAAAGAAATGTAGATTGTTGTTGTTTTTTATTTATCTTTTTTGTTACAGTTTTGTTGAATTTGTAAAATAGCTGTTAGCTAGTTTGCAATGAAAATCCTTTCTTTGTCCCTCACAGAGTCATGATATTAAAGATGCACACAAGAATACAAAATGAATGAATAAAAATCCATCAGTTCCATGTTATTACTTATTACAAAACTTGAATTTCCTGACTCGCTTGCGAAAAGATATAATTAGGCACAAAATTGAGTCAATTGACATCCCTTAATATATTGCTCCATAATTCTACCACACAAAGCCCATTACTTAACAATTGATATTTGGGCTTGAGCCCAAATTACGTCCATATCTAAATAAGGCCCACTAAATTTCATTCCATTTCATTTGCTCTATCCATCCATTCTCCATGGACAATTCTGCCCACGGGCCGGTTAAGCATGAATAACGCAAAACCAGGGGTAATCCCGTCACTTCGCTTCGCCAAATCACTTGAGAGTAGGGATGGCAAAAAAATTCGTAGCTCGTAATTTGCTAGAGATCGATCCGGTTTAAGCTCGAGTTCGATCTGGCGTGAGCTCAAGTTCGATTTAGCTCTGCCTGATTTTTTCTTGATTCGATTTGTAATAGCTCGATATATAGTGATTTGCACATATTTTAAACTATTTTGTTAAAAATTGTTTGTAATAATATACCTATTTTATTATTTAATTAACAAAATATACTTATTTTATTGTTGAATTAATTCTTACTCCTAATAATAGGAGATTGAATTTTTTGATATGAAAATTATATCAACTAGGGCTGTAACTCAGGCTTCGCCCCGAAATTATGATAACAAATAAATAAGAAAGTCTATAAATTAAAAATATTTATTTTTAAAAAATTGAACATAATTTTAAATTTTTTATGTGAATAATTATAATGATGATGATGATGATGATGTAATAATTTATAAATAATAGTACATAAATGTTGGACCACTTTAAGGGTTAAATTTTGTCATAAACATATCATATCATATTATTAAATGGGGAGAGAGAATACATATAAACCATTGGATTAAAGTAGATGAAGAGATTTAAACAAAATAAATGGTTAATAACATTGATGATGTGGCATAGTTGATGTGCTTGGAGAGTTACCCCTCTTTCTCAATTTAAGAACTATTACATATTATCTTAAAAATTTATTATAAGAAATAACAATTTCAGCCCAAAGTAAAGCGTGAGCTCTTTAGTAGTTGGTAAATTAATGAGCTCCCTCTAAGAAAATTTGTTGCTTATTGTTTATTGAAAGACAGCAAAGATAACTCATGTCATACAATATAACTATATTTAAACAATAATAGTAAATCATGAAAGTATTAGATATGCATAACCATTTTTTTTTTATTAATTCATAGTAAATTCTAAATTCAGTTGAAAAAAAATTAATTTCATAATAACAAAGAAATTGGGTTGTTCATGTCTGACTCTACTTCTCAATTTATAGCCTAATGTTTTCGATATTACACCCTCAATTAATAGTTGAAAATAATACGTTTGTTGTTATGAAAAAAAGAAAAAAAAGTCTAGCAGTTTTATCAAATTGAAAACTCATTATCAATTTTGAAAATCCTTACTCCTAATAAAAGGAGATCGGATTTTTTTGACATAAAAGTTCTATCTTCCCCAAAGAAGAAATCTCAGCCGTTGATTGTTTACTTAGATTGATCACCACTGTTGACGTACATTAATGTTCCGCCCCATTAAAATTTAGGGTCCATATCAGTTTCCTCACAAGAGATGAGCTTTCGGCCCTTTATTATGAGATATAATAATTTAGTTCAAAGCAAGACGTGAGTTCTTTACTAATATAAATATAATTTATTAAAAATTAGTAAAAACATAGATAATTAAATTATTTATATTATAAAAAAAGGATAAAATAATATAATTATTTTAACTCTAATTATCTATGGTAATACAAAAAATAAATATGAAGTTATAACAATTGAACTCGTATGGGTTCAGAGCTCTATTTGAGTTCGAGCTAGTTCAATTCAGTTTAGCTCCATTCGAGTTTAATTTGGCTCAAAATTGGTTTATCTCCAGCTTGATTCAGTCAAGTTCGATTTAAATCAAATTCGATTTGAATCGATTCATTTACAGTTCTATGGTAGTACGAAAAATAAATATAAAAAATAAATATAAAGCTATAATAACCGAGCTCATAGTCTCATCCGTCGGAGCTCGATTCGAGTTCGACGTACTTCGATTCGGTTTAGGAGTTTAATTTGGCTCCAAACCGGTTTAGCTCCGGCTCAAGTTGGAAGCTCCGATCCGTCCCAAATCATTTCCACTTCACTTCTTCTCTCCCCCGCTCTAAAAAGTAAAAATCCAATGGCAACCGATGCCAGTACCAGTCCCAGTCCCAGTACCGGTACCGGATCGAACCATCGTACAACGAAGCCGGGCACGAAGCGCCTCTCCGTGACCGTCACCGTGCTCCTCTCCTTCCTCCTCTCCGCTCCCTTCCTCCTCAGATCGACCGAGATCCACCGATCCCCCGTTCCCGCCGCCGCCATCTCCTCCCTCTCTGATCACCTTCACTCCCACCCCCCTTCCTTCCCCTCCCACCTCCGAGTCGTCTTCCTCTCGCCCTCTGCCGATCCCGATCCTCACCCCTCCCTCCTCCTCCCTGCCGCCGTTGCTGATAAGCTGAGTGCGCGGTTGAGGAGCGGTGGGAGTTGTGGCAGCTGTAACTTTACTGTTTCGGTGAGTGTGGATGCGGGATCGGGGTTGGTAGATGCGATTGGGAGTAGAGATGATCGGGAGATTGATGAGTTGTTGTTGCGATCGGCTGCGGGTGGAACGGAGGGGGTGTGTGCGGGGAGGGTGTATACGGTGTTTGTGATGGAAGGGGAGGAGGAGAGGGTGGTTGTGGGGAAGCACCGGCATGCCTGGATGGTGGTGAATGCGCTCGATGACAGCGAAAGTGTTGCCTCGGTGATTGGGGCGGTGTTCGGGGATTACTTCATGAGAGGAGGTGTTGGGGTTGGGAAAGGGGAGTATGTGCCGGTCGGCTCGGACGGGAATGTTGTTCTCTCGTTTAGTTTGCTTAATTCGGATCCAAGTGATTGGGTTTTCGATTGGTAGGTGGTGTTGTGTGTTGTGAATTATATTGTATTAGTGGAAATTGTTAATCTGAAAGACTGTTGCTTTCGTATGTTTAGGGATTTCGAAAGAACCGGGGAGGTCCTATTGGGACCTGTGATGGAGGCTTTGTCGCCGGTTGCAAACATAACAATGGAGAGTCAGGTGTGTGTATTTGTTTCTGTTATATGATCAGTGGTTAATTGTTCGAGAGAACTTGGAGATCCCGAAAGTCATGATCTTTTTTAAAATCTGCATCTTAGGTTTTGTACCACGCACCGAAGTCGTCAACTTCATATTGGGATGATAAGTTGGAGGCTTACGTGGTTGATACCGGGGACCTGCCTTTCTTTGTACGTTCCTTCTCTCTGCTATATAGATTTGCTTATTAATGATCCCATACTTCCTATAGCAGGATACGTTCATACATCTCAAACATATCATGCAAACCAACATTGGTCAGAGTGTCTAAGTTCACAAATATGAGATTTTGCTGTTGCACCAAATAAAAAAAATAGAGGAATGAGCCTGTCATCATCTAGTGTATAGTTCTGGTTTTTTTGCTAATTAAAAACAGTACCTGTTTTTTATATGTAGCATTATTGATGATCCACTGCTTTACATTTTTACTTCTTATTTTCCTAAAGTAAAATAGTTCAAATACTATCAATAGGTGAATTCAAACGAGTGGCATTTGGATACTTCTCTTGCAGCTTCTGGACGGTCCAAGGTGCTTCAGTTTGTGGTGTATATTCTCTCACTTGACACTTAAAGTTATTCTTTCTTACACTTAACTCTAGATCAGGTACTAAAGTATATTCTGGTACCAATTGGAATCCTGGCTGACGTAATGATTGCTCCTAAACTAAGCTCATATCCATAGAAGTAAAAGTAATAAGAATCTTTGCAATCTTCTGCATTATCGCACACGTCTCAGTATAAGTAGTGACATGTTATAATAATTCCCAGATCATACACAATGCTCTTTATTATTTCTTTTTTCTTATTGCCTTACCAAGAACATGAAGGTTGCAAGTTGAAACATATATATATTTTTAAATCATTTATATTCACAAAGGGACCTTTTGCTGTTCATTTCATTGAGGATCTTTCCTTTTGCAAATTAGGATATATCAGCTACAATGCATATAACCTTTTTTTTTTGTGTTAATCAAATTTCTTTCCTAATTGAGTTGAAGAATCTATCAAGTTTTGTTTTAAGTTGCTGCATTTCTTTTATCTTAGATATGTGCCATCTGAAAGTGAATGCCCTCTTTACATAAGAACCCCTGAGGGAGAAATGTCCAAGACTAATGCTTTTATCTCTCCAGTGAGTAATACTGGCACTTTGCCTTTTGCTATATTAGTATCTATTTCTTCCAAATATACAACTAAGATTAAGTGCCTTTTGCTAATTTGTTAATTGTACATGATTAGATGTGGGGAGGTGTTGCTATCTGGAATCCACCTGACTGTTCTGCACAATCTCGGGGGACTCATCTTGTTAAACACTCATTGTCTCCCCAGGTTGGTTTATTGTCTTTTTTATTGTAGTAAAAGAAAACTAAGTTTAGTTGAGGACTGTAAATACTGAGATGTGAATTGCACAGTACAAGTGTACAAATATTCTTTTTGTCTAGTTAATATTGATATGGTATTGATTTTTTTCCTTTTGTAAATTATTTTATTGGAACATTTATACAGGACCTTGAGAAGATAATTGAAATATTCATTGGCCAGCTTCGCCTTCTATTTGGACTAGATTCCAACTATGGCGAATCAAATCCAACCTTTAAGTTTTTGGCAAGTGAGAAAGGCTTCACAGACTGGTGAGAATTTATTATTATTTTTTATACTCCCTGTTCTCAAACTTTGTCTTTCTCTCTCACTCACTAGCGTGAGGGGTGTCTTCTTAAGAAGCTTAATAGGAGGTAAAGAGGGCTGAATAAAGTCAGGAAATACTGAAATAACCATATTCCAGCTTGTCTAAACAAATTCATCTAATTCATATGTTTTGGTAAATTCCTGCTATGTGTCATTTGGACATCTCTACAGCTATAATGGTTTTTTCCACCTTTTTTTTTTTTTTCAAAAAAACCGTCCTCTGTGAATAACTTTGTAATCGAGGTAAATGTATCAGGATTAGTTCAGGTGAAGCATCACTATGAATTAGTTTGGAGTCCATGATGAATTTGGTTAGCAAACTCATAGTAGTTTAGTTTAGTATAACTTGAGCAAAATGAAAGCTCACTCGGTTAAAAGGGGCTGATGGAGTGAGTAGCATCTCGACAGTATAATGATGCACATGTGAGTTAGTTGAGGAACCAACCTGATTTTATATAGGATGAACCATCCAGATGCTGCCCCCTTGAGTCAGGTACCTGAGAAGTAATTGAGGTTGTTGTGGGTTAAATTGAAGTTTGTAGGGGGCGAATTGTCTAATTGAGGGTAAATTGAGCCCAAGTCAGTTGGTTGGACCCACAGTTTAGTTCTCCTAGAGGGTCTTCTGAGGCAGTATTGCCTTAGTACAAAATGAAGTACTGTATGTGACTCCATAATTTGCAGGGAATTGGATCTATTGTACCGACACCACACCTGCTTTAATCTCTTATCGAGTCTCAGCACGCTTCAGTCTCTCTCTAGATTGGTAAAAGTTTTATGTCTTTTAGTAATTTATAATTGCATGCAGATGGTCGAATGTGGCTGTCTTTGATTTTCTTGATTTCTGATTTCACAATTGTGATCATCAGGTTGAATCACTTCCAAGAATGATTGTAATGGACGAAATCGGAAAACAGGTTATTTCATCTTTTTTAGTTTGCTGTTTTGGCTAGTTTATTTTTATTTTTTGGTTGGACGTGTGGGTGAAGCAGAGCCTGTTTCTTTATATTGGAGGTCTAGAATAAAATTGCTTTGATTTAGCGTTTAGCAGTTTGTTTGAGGCATAACTTTTTTGCTGTGTTGGCATTGACTTGTGCTTCATAACATATTAGAAGTTAATGAAGTTTGGTTTTTCAGGTGGAGCATTCACTTGAAGCTGCAACTTTAGCTGAAAGAAACATTTCTCTTGGAATAAACAATGCCTCAGCTTGTATGTGATACTTTCTTTGTTAAACAATGTTTTCTTGTTTTGTATATTTGGAAAAATATATTCTGAACCTGGAAGTGTAAAAAATTTTCTGATGACCAAAATGTCTTTGTTGTTTTCCGCTTGTATTTATAGTTGGTAGTACTTCCTTTTCATAGGATTTCATACTTTTTTTCTGTGTATCCGTTCTAAGTTTCATGCCTTGTTCACTTGAAATTGTTTTGAGATTTTTTTTTTTAATTTTGTTTGTCTGTTTCTTACTTTGTTGTTTAGTGTCATCAATCAGAGCAAGGGCTTTAGCGGAGGATGCATTTTTCCATCCCTCTATCATGTCAATCAGCTATTCTTCCATGGAACATTACTTTGCCATATACATGGTTAGTCTTGACCTAAACTTCTTTACATTTTTGCTTGTTCTGGTTAACCCGTGCTTATTGGTGCCATTGTGCTTGTGTCCATTTGTCATAAGCTTTACCATGCATTTAAGTTTCTTTTGGTATCGGCCTTTTATATGTGTTGTTTTGTAGTTGAGGTAAACTGTAAGTTAGCTTTTGTGTGTAAATTATGAAATAATCCAATTGAAGGTTCTTTCATGACATTTTTATCTTATTGGGTTAATTGGATGTCGGTTGGAATACTGAGGATTACTGGAATTTTATTGGGTTAGCACTGAATTGATTGAAGATCAATTTAAGTTGAATTAGTTCCACATTTAAGGTTTGATTGCATAATTCCAATCTGAACTGGTTAGTTTGGTTTATAATTGCTCATGTGACAGAAAAGTCAGGTTGTTTAATTTCAAATCTTGGGCCAGCTGTTCATAATTGCTTCTATGTTCTTACCTATGATTGATGTGCTTCAGTCTTAACATAATTTACACTACCACAAGTTACTAGTACCAGAAAAAGGTTAAATATACCAGTGCTGCAGGTTGAACTTTTTTTTGTTATAATTTCTTTTACCAAAGTAAACTTATTTTCATTTTTTCTTTTAAATATTTATACCCTTTCTGGTTCTTGGCAGCCTTTCTTCGCTCCAGTTACTTTACATGTACTACTGGCAGCTGTGAAGGAAGTGAAACGTTACTACGCTGAGAGATCAAAGTATTTAGCCTTCCGTGCTAATAAAGTGAAATCTTCATGATAGATACTTCATATCTAATTGTAAATTTAGCATTTAGACTGTTGTTTTCCTTATTATTATCTAGTTCTAATCATGATCAAATCAGGTCCTTCATTTTTTTATTATATTCAGATTGAATCGAAATAGGCTTCCTTTTCTTATATTTATTTTCTTGGATCACATGTTGTGCTAGTTAGGGAATCTTTTGTTATATCATACTAATATGTTTACACTAGAGAACGGAACTAACACTCTCATTGGATAAGAGATAATTTAATATAACATGTTTGTCTAAGTCACTGCTTAAATCAGCATTTTTGTTTATATTACAGTCGAAAAAAAAGTTACTCCGAAAGCACACAAAAAAGACTCGATGAATGAATGCTCTAAAAATATTTGAGCAAACTAGCATGTCAATTTACTAGCCCGGATGAAGGAATTGCTAGGCACACCCATGAGCTGTGCAAGTGTGCTTGATCTAAGTTTCCTCTCTTTGATTGCTGGGTCTTCCAACAGCAGCACTTTGTCCATGTTTTGAACCCCAACCATGTGCAAATGGTCACAGTCCTCTCTCTCTTTGCCTCTGAATATGAGCCTCTGCTCTCTGGGCCATAGCCCTGTTACTGGAGATAATAGAACCTTCAGCTCCCCTGCATTTTCATAGAATTCATTTAATTTAGCATTGTGATGAAATCAGAGTAGAAATGGGCAGATCGCCAATTATGATTTGCAAAAAGTGATAATTCAAAATGTTTTGTAGAAAACCAGGCCATACGCAAAATTTTCATTTCCAAAGTGAGATCAGAATTTATCCTGACTCCTACGAAAAGGAGATTGGATTTTTTGACATAAAACTTCTATCTTCCTCAAAGAAGAAATCTCAGCCGTTGATTGTTTACCTGGCCTATTAAAATTTAAGGCCCATATCAGTTTTTCCTCACAAGGGATAAGCTTTCGGCCTATTATTATAAGATATAATAATTTCAGTCCAAAGTAAAAAGTGGGCTCTCTTTACTAGTTCCAAACAAATGTAAATACTGTTTAGCTAAGGTGAGAGTTATAATTTCTGCAATAATTTAACAGAATGTTTATAACCCAATTATGCATATCCAGCAGAGAAATTCTGGCAGGTAAAATTTTTTGTTTGCA
Source organism: Cyperus esculentus (assembly GCA_030179965.1). Lineage (NCBI taxonomy): Eukaryota > Viridiplantae > Streptophyta > Magnoliopsida > Poales > Cyperaceae > Cyperus > Cyperus esculentus. The sequence continues at coordinate 2,755,450 of JASGLE010000029.1, read as the reverse complement.
AATTGTAATGCTGATGATTACTTAGTACTCACCAAAGGTAGAGGTTGCACCAACAGAAACGTCGTGCCACTGATGGCCGGTCGAGACTCGTACCGTGACGTTCCCCTCTTCCCTTCCCTCGACCCTCTTCTGCACCAGCATTCCTCCCGGTCTGACCTCCCAGTCGGTCTCGTACCGGTCATACAACCCGGCATTACCATTCTTACTATCCCCATTCTCTATTAGCTTAGGGCTTCTCTTAAACAACCTCTTTGGACTTAGCTTCATAGCTCCTTAATTCTTTCTCCTGTGTGTCTCTTTCTATTAGGTTTAGGGAACAATAGTAGAGTGAAGAGTTTTATATAGGGAAACAGGAGCATGTTAGGACAAACCTTGTTTAAAATAAAGACAAGCCGTCCATAGGTGTTAAAACTTAAAAAAAAAAAAAAGCATCTAAATTTAAAGAAAATTTGAGAATATTTTGCTACGTGTCTCAAGGAAAACACATTGACCTAATTTCTTTTTATCTTTTTGTGATACACATAACATGCATGCGATAGAAGGCGCCATTGGATAACCACTGGAAAGATCACAGATTATATATATAAAAAGGTTAGGGAAAAAATTATAATATCACTGAACTGAAAGTGTATCATTGTTCTCTTAGGAAAATTATATTGAGACCAAATTAACTTCAATTATATATTTATATCAGAATTTGAAATGTTTTCATAATCATAGTTATATATACATCAAATTCAATCTTCATTAGAAACAGAAGTGGTAATAATAAAGTATATATAAAGTAGTTGTCAATTATGTTCTGTGCTACATTGTATAAGTTAGAGATAATAAAATAAAATTGATGTTAATCAGGACAGTTGATGAAACCCAGAATATTGTACAGTTCTGAGAAATTTCAGCCTTTTCTAAATTAGTTGATAATGTAGCCAGAGAAGTTTCTTCCAATTAGCTGTCACTGAAATTAAACCATTAAACAAATATCATTACATCTTAATTAATTGATTAAGACCTTCACTACAAGAAAAAAGCCATTTAGCAGCGGTCTTTTTAGGGGTTCAGCAGCGGTTATGCGACCGCTGTAATCGTCAGAGCTGCTAAGTTTTACTAAAAACCGCTGTTGAGTTACAATTCTACAGCGGTTATTAGTCAATAACCGCTGTTGAGTTTGAACTCTACAACACTTTTTAACAAATAACCGCTGTTGAGTTTAAACTCTACAACACTTTTTAACAAATAACCGCTGTTGAGTTGTTTTTTCTCTACAGCGGTTCTTCTTTAATAACCGTTGTTAATTTTTTTTTTTTTTGGGTTTCATTTTGTTTTCCGTAATTAGCCTGGGTTTCATTTTGTTTTCCATAATTAGCGCACATGCTAGCTATATATATTTTTCATTCACAACAAGAATCAACATAATATTTATTTTATTAATATAATTCAAATGTCTTACATCGCAGATTGATACAATCATTTCCCAAATAAATACACATAATTCAATAGACCAATAGTTCAAAATATCCTAACCCAACACTAAAAAGCCCTTAGTCCTGAACTTTCATAACCTCAATCAACATACAAAACTAAGGACAAGTAGCTGTCTTTTGAACTTAGATCTATATATTTCAGTATACTTCTTCACCTGATAGAAGATTGACTTGCTGACATCTAGCCATGGAATGAGTATAATTAAAGAGACTCCTGTAAGTAAATAAAAAATCATTGACAAATCCAATCAACAAGTATATAAAATAAAATGTCTTAATGTAGCAGAAATTTAAAAAAAAAATTGTTATTGAACCACTTTGGCCATGCTTTTGATTGCCTAAAAATTAAGACAGAAGTGAATTGTGTTAAAAAAAGGAGAGAAAAAAACAAAGATAAAGAAGCAATTACACTTGGAATCGTGTCCTCATTGTAGCCACCAATCTGGAAATTATAAAAACAGATAAAATTCACAAAATGAAATACAAGGAACAATATCGGCATGCAGTTTCCGAAATAAATAACATACTTTAAAATGTGTGTGCTCACCCTAGAGACCAGCAATGACCATGAAATGCCCATTTTTCTCAACTCGATATGCAGAACCTAGGAGCCATCAAAGCTGCATAATTGACTCATTCCCATATTTTTTATCAAAAAAAAAAAAAAAAAAATCAAAGCATAAAGCCATAAACCTTACATGACATATTACATCTTTATATTTCATCTGTTTTACCAGCAATTCCCATCTTTATTGACTACGCTTGCTAAGAACTAACAAGGTTAAAAAAAATATCAAGGTTCTAGCTATAATGTTGGGCTGTGCGATCAAGGTCTATGATATAACATTTCAGAAAAAAATTGTAGAAAAGGACACACCTTCATGCGATACATCTTCACTAGATTCCCATAGATATATTTCAATCCTCTATGTGATAAAAAGACGCACCTTTATAAGTCTGGATAAAAGAAGGAATTTGTCATTGCAAGTTAAAAATTTGCAACACCCACAAGCCCACGAGCCTCTCAGAACTTAGTCAAACTAACCAGCAATTTGCATATTTAGGCAGAATTCATGAGCCAATGTTGTTAAAATGTAGTTCACAAGCTTAATTTTAGAAATTACCCTCAATCATAAACAGATAGCAGCAAATTAAAATGTAGTTCACAAACTTAAGTTTAGAGAGTGAGTTGCATTTAGGTCGCCACTGCTTACATATGTACTGGTAACTGATAAGCTACAAGAATTAAAAAAACATTGAGTTTAACTTATCGAACAACGATAAAATAAAGTCATCAATGTAGCAAAAAGAGAAGCTGTAGTACCTATAGAAAATCAGAAAATTGTGGCATGTATTATTGTAGTAAGATCTGGGTAGAATATTTAGGAAAGCTTTTATTGTGTGTTGTATAGGCATGTATCTCAGCTGTATTGTATAAAGCTGGTAAATTGTAATTGGGTCAGACAAGGAAAACAGAAAACAGAAAATCTCTCACAAATTACTTGAAATTTTATCAGTACCAACCTAAATCTGCTAAGAGGAGATTAGTCTGTCTGAAGTGAACATACCAGGTTGTACTCGCCTATGCCAAAGCACTGACTGCCACCAACTCTTGCATTCCGAATATAAAACTGAAATGAGTACAAATAGTTTGTGAGCTAAAGATGGACGCTATGTATCTCACCCTCATCTAAAATCATGTCCATGTGGCACCACCTAAGGAATTCTTGTTTTTGAATAATTAATCTTTAATGAGATTCAGGTGCTTCTCAGTAAGAAAAGTAGAATACCAACAGGATGAGATAAGTTGCTATATGTGCTGGAATTCTGTGAAGTACAAGATCACAACATGTACTGTATCAAAATCTGATAAAAATAATTATTGGCATAATTAAGTACTAACCCATTCACCGGGACAGAGAGACCTATAGTACTTAGCTAACTTTCTACAATCCTCAGAGATGTTGATTCCTTCCAATCCATCAGGTCCAGTACATAGGCATACAAGCTTCTAGTTCTGGAGTAACAAATGATTTTTAAATTCCAAAAAACCAGCAAAATGCATAACTTCAACATTTCATCGAATGCTTCGTGTTCATAGTAATGAATGAACAGCAATCATAATTTATACACAAATCAAAGAAATTCTAAATTGAAGAATATAGAAAATAAATTGCATGTGCTGCCACCATTGTTGCCCTCAGTGTCCCTGCGGACGTCGCTGCGGCATTGCCAACCACCTTACCTTTTGCTGGAGTGGAGGGTGGCACCTCCATTCAGATTTGCTGAAAAGGAACGACAAAATGAGGAAAGGAGGTGCGGACCAGCGGAGGGAGAGGACCCAGCGGCGGGGACCAGCGGAGGACAGTGGAGTCGGCCGCGTAGCGAGGCAGAGGAGAGGAGGAGAGAGCCAGCAGTGCAGCGAGGCGGAGGAGGGGGCCTTAGGGCGTGACACTGAAAGGAGACGGCAAAGGCGGGACCAGTTAGGTTATGGAGCAGCGATCGATGGATAGGGGCGAGTTTGCTTTGGAGAGCGGCGGCGGCGGCCGGAGCAGGGGCGTCTTGCGGCGAGGGCTGTGCGGGTTTTGGCGAGAGCAGCATAGGGCGGCATAAAGGAGGGAGCTGACGGCGGCGAGGATTTTGGAAAAGACTTCAGAGGAGTGGGTTGACAGAGGGGAGAGGGAATTCGAAAGTGGAGTGAAAAAGGATTTTTTAATTTTTGCTAAGTACCCTAAAAAATGTTTAACAGCGGTCAGTTGTTAAAAACAGCTGTGGAAGATAAAATTTTAACAGCGGTCTTTTACTGGGAAACGTTGTTAAGTTCTATTTTACAACGGTTGCTATTTGTGAACCGCTGTTAAGTCTATTCTGCAGCGTTCTTTCACTAATAACCGTTGTTAATGTATACAATTCTACAGCGGTTCTCATTTATTGACCGCTGTAGAATTGTTTAGCTGCGGTCTTTTAGAGGATGGCCCAAAAAACCGTTGTAACATGGCGTTGTTAAACACCATTTTTCTTGTAGTGCTTAATCAATTAATAGCCTGCCATTGCTGCAAATCAGACTTAAAAACCAACTTTAAGAAACATAGTTATAGTTCTCTGCAAATCTCAATAATACAATCACAAATTAATCATCTCAAATCAATCAATGTTTGTCCAAACGTATCTAACCAGGTAACTATGCAGGTAGTGATTTGGAAGGCAGTTAGAGGCCAGCACATGGGCAGGTGATAATATATACACGGTTTGCATGAATGGTGGGGCACATATATATATATATACTTAATTATGAGAGTGGTTAATTATTTTAGTTTATTTAGAGAAACATCTCGCGTCCATTTAAAAACCGTCTATACATCCATAGATGTGTAAATAATGTAACAAATATATTCTGAAATGTAACCTATGAACGTTATGGACGGTTTGTTTCTGGACGCCAGGTATTAATTACTCGTTTATTTATATGTTTGTTAATTGTTAATTGTTAATTTTTCACCAAATTAATTCGTTATGATCAGAAAGAAGGCGCGTTCACAGTACTTCTTCTATTGTATTTTATGTATGTTAGATGCTAGTAACAACCGATTAATAATTAGGTAGTAAGAAATATATACATCTGTACAAGCAGCTAGCTAGCATCTTGTTTAGTTGTGCTGCAAAAAGTACCAACTTGTAATCACAATTTACAAGTCAATATATATAAAGAGGAGGGATCCATTGACAATTCTTAATTTGACAATCTTGATAATTTGATATTTCAAAAATTTGTAAAAAATCATATAAATTCTCAAAAATAGAAAAAAGTTCAAGGAATTATTTTTTGACTTATAGATTGATTATGTTTCCGATTATATTCAATTTAAGTTATATTTGATAGCGCTTTAAAGATCCGTTAAATTACAACCGTTAAAAAATATACAAAATTTTGATAAGCCATCAAACGATGTTCAAATTGATTGAAATTTAGAACACCATCGATCTACAAGTTAACTAATGTATCCATAAATTTTTTTCAATTTTGAGATTTTTTATAAATTTTTAAAATGTTTCATTATTAAGATTATCAAAGTTAGCATTGTCAAGGATCTCTCCTCATATATAAAACGCCTGCACTTGTTTGTAATAATAATTTGGGAAAATTTGAAAATTTGTGTTGCCATTGCCGACTCCGTCATTTCAGCCCAATTTAACAATGGTACTGAATTGCTGAAATTTTCAAACCAAATCATGACTTTTTAAGGTGTATAAATGAGAAAGCAAAGAAATGTGAGCTTAAAGCCAAAAGAACCAATCAAAAGAACCAATTGATTGGGAAACTGAGTCTGGACGTACGTGTGCTTAGTTTTCTGTTCTGGCAGCGGTGGAAGATTAATTTTATTTTGTGATTGTGATTCTCTTGAATTGTCAATGAAATACTTCTACAATATTTTTACAAAGTACAAAACTACACTCTACAAAGAAAAAGTTTCAACAATGAACTTTTGAAATATGCTTTCTCAGGAAAAACTACAAAAATATACTAAAATTTTAATAAAATTAATTTTGAATAATGGCCCTACCCTTGAAAAGTCTAAAAAACAGAATTAACAGAAAGTTAAAAGAGAAAAATATATGTCAAGTAAGCAATATATGCCCTGAATTGATGGCAATTGTATTTAAGAATTAAAAATGTAGTTATTTAAGATTTAATTTTATGGTCACCGATCGGTCACAAAAAAACATGGTTATTTGATCCCTCCTCGTTATGAGGAGGGATCCAATAACCATGCATGGGCATTGGTGCACATAGTGACCATTTTTTTATTTATGCATAAATTGAAAAATCTAAACCTTTAGATGTATTATATATTGTCTTAATAACAATATATGCCCTGAATTGATGGCTTTTGTTATTTAAGAATTTAAAATGTAGTTATTTAAGATTTAATTTCCCGGTCACCGATCGGTCACAAAAAACATGGTTATTTGATCCCTCATCTTGCAATATATATATATATATATATATATAGAGTCCGGCTACAATAATATGCATATCACGGTTTTACCGTGCTATGCGGTCCGTATCTCCGTTTACGGTGTCCAAATAGTCGATCCGAACAGCTCAACTTAATCTTTATATCAAAATATACTAGCAAACCAAATTTTATAATTTTTAAATTTTTTTTGCTATTTTTAATGATGGGGAGAAAATGACTACATTCAAGGGATCTGGTTTATACAAAAATAGTGATATTGTACCCATCATTAAAAATAGCAAAAAAATTATAAAAATTATAAATTTTGGTTTGCTAGTATATTTTGATATAAAGATTAAGTTGAGCTGTTCGGATCGACTATTTGGACACCGAAAACGGAGATACGGACCGCATAGTACGGTAAAACCGTGATATGCATATTACTGTAGCCTAACTCTATATATATATATATATATACGTGTATATATATATATATATATATATATATATATATTTTGGATAAAACAAGAAAAGTGTTCGTTACGTAAAAATATTTCATGTCATGTAATGATAAATTTATAGTGTTCAAATTCAAATTCAAATTCAATATTTTTTTAGGAAATTCTTATAAATCACATAATGCAATCTGAATTGGATGTTTTGATTAAAAGCATGCACTGACATATTTGTACTTTAATTATATGCTATCATATTGATACACACTAAAGAAAATGATATAGAACAAAATTTAGAACTTTACTAATATATATATTTTTATGATACTCACTAACATAACATGCAACAAACTTTTACTATAGTGTAAAAATTTCAAATCGTTAGATTATGAGAAACCTAACTAAAAATAGGATGAGCCTGGGGCCTTGCTAGCCACTCCTTGGTTCCTCCTCTGTTCTTCTCTCTCTCTATATAAATTATTTCTTGGATTACATCACCAGTTTACGATTCAAGGCAAGAAATATATATGGTCAGCAACAGAACACATTCAATAAACACCAGCCAAAGGAAGATCAGAAGATCATAAAGAAAGAAGATCATTGAGATCGATCATGGACAAGGAAGAGAGCAAGAACAATGCCTTGCCAAGTAATGAGGAGGAGAACAAGATCAGCCGGAAGCACAGCGAGGCCTCGGTCGCGTCGTTTGACATGAACAATGAAGATGATGACGATGATGGCGACGAGGAAGAGGAAGAGGATAAGGATGCGGTTGCGCTCGGGCCGGTGCTCGGGCTCAAGGAACAGATGGAGAAGGATAAGGTCCTCATTATATATTTGTTTCAAATTCTCTGATTAATTTTCCCTCTAATTTGATCATTTTTTAAAAAAAAAAGTATAATTATATATATTAAACAAACATACTATGCAACCAACTAATTAGCTTTTGACATTTTTCAGAAATTAGAATGCATTCAGCTCATATATATATAACCAATATATTTGATTTCATGCTATTGCTCCAATCATTCATAATTCTAGCCCTTCATTTAATGATATTTCTGTTAACTGAGTTCATATATGCATTAGTCAAATTTGTATATAAAACATGAAAGTGCAATAATCAAGTCATTTCTTGTTAAACTTAATTACTTTTTCTTGATATAGATAGCTATTATTTTCAATTAGCCAAAAAGTATAAATGTTAGATGAGGTTATAATTAATCAAGATCGACAAATGCAAATTATTTTGCAAATGCTGTAAGGCAGTTTGTAAGAAGGAAATTATAGACATAATGGACATGTCTTAATTTGGATCTTGTAAAGAAACAAGAACAATATATGCATAACTTTTTTTTTTTTTTTTTTTTTTTCATGCGTTTGATTTGCTTAAACCAATTCAATATTTCGACATTCTTATTTGTGATAAATGTCATAACTTCATTGATATGAAATTACATGATAACTAACTTAAACATGGATAGGATGATGAGAGCTTGAGGAGGTGGAAGGAAACACTACTTGCCAACGTTGATCTCTCCGAAGTCGGAGGTATTGTTCTTAAATTAGTTTACAGATTGAAACCATTAGTCTTAACTCTTAATCCAAGCATTCTTAGATCACAATTAACTTTGTTATGGTGCAATTGTTGGAATGTCGAAAGAAGTAATTAATGAACTAATAATATAGTACATAAACAGAATTTTTATTACTAATTTAAGTCCTTATTGTTACTTATTATGTTATCAGAGAACCCTGATCCAGAGGTGAAGATACTGAATCTGACAATTATGACCCCCGACCGGGCAGACATGACTCTCCCGATCCCGTTCCAGGCAGGTACCAAGGCACCTGCCTTTGTACTCAAGGATGGTAGCAAGTATAGCCTCAAGTTCAACATCACCGTGTCGAATAACATCGTCTCCGGCCTCCGGTACACCAACACTGTCTGGAAGAAAAGCATAAGAGGTAATCACTGTCCAATAACATTGTTTTGTGGTATTATTTGATGCGATTTGTGGCATTATTTATGCAAATGTGATGACAAATTAGTATGTAGAGTGTGTGTGTGTGTGTGTCGTTTTAATTTAAGGTTCTGTAAATTGCATATTTACATATTTCAAGATTACTGGAATTTTATTTGCTTTAATTAGCTCTTCGTACTTTTATTTCTATAATTGGAAGCAATGACATCTCCGATAACCTCTTTTGGTAGTGGACTACAAGAAGGTGATGCTGGGAACATTTAGCCCCCAAAAGGAAGCTTATGTCATCGAGTTGCAAGAAGAGACCACACCTTCCGGTTTCCTTGCTCGCGGAAACTACACTGCTAAAACTAAGGTACTTGTCTTCGAAATCCTTGTCTCGGAAAATTATGTCGACATCTCGAATCAAGACTATTTGGTATAGTACCTCAGTAATTCGGGGTGCAGTCGTGAAGTTGTCTCAATGAAATGCCCTTATGCAAATGTCTAACTATATATTCGATTCGATTCTGGTAATAGTACTGCAAATTTGAGTGATATAAAGCAAATGAAGTAATTGATGAACATGATTACACAGGGAACATGATTATGTTATTTATCTCTTGTGACATTTCAGTTTGTTGATGATGATGGAAAGTGCTACCTGGAGATGGACTACTCATTCGATATTAAAAAAGATTGGGGCCACTGAACTCCGCTGTAGAGCGATCGATACATATTGCCACAGAAAATTCATCTATTTTGCCGCATATATGGAGCAAGATTCACATCAGATTCCTATATCTAATCCGTTCTTATGATATTAGTTAAACCGTTTTCTTGTTTTGGGATATATTATCCTTGTTACAATGTATGAATCTTAAGACGACACATTTTTGCAGCATGTCTAACACACTTTTGTTTGTAAAGGGATAGACCTGGGACAAATAACTTCGATGATACATTTGTTTCTCTTTTCTCTTTTGTTTTTTTTTTTTTTTTTTTCTATCTTAAGCAACACATGATTTGTTACCTTTCTTATTCATTTATATATTTTTAATTTAAGGATGATGTGAATTAGTTTCTTTGTTCATATCTCACAAGAATTCTTATCCTTGCCCAGTACTGCAAAATGCAGTGAAGAGCTAGGCTGAGAGTGGATGTGGAATCCAGTGACGAACCCCCCTAAATATGCCAAATGCAGGGCTTTAAATTGGATATGGTAAAACTGCAGTATTGCTGAAGATGAGGACTCTTATCTGACAAGAACAGGAATAAACTGCTTTTAAACAAAATGTCTCGCTAACTCACGACAGTATAATACAAAGTTGATGTACTACAAAGAATTTAAGCTAATGTAGTAATGATCTAATATATTTACAACAATCATACTAATCGGTTACAAACCAATTTTTCTGAACCTTAAGCAAATAAAAACACACCAAACACACATTTGAGGTCTTGTCGGAGAACCCAATTGGAGTCAGATCAATCTTTTTTTTTTTTTTTTTGCTTTTCGAAATGTATTGTTCACAAAGCATCACACTGTCATCACCCTCCTCATTTTACGCCGTGAAAAAATAATGGTAAATGAGAGTGATTTAGGAGTAAAATTTGTAGGGCTTTGCGGGTTTATACGTAGTACATTTGTCTTGAAGGGGCATATATGGCATTTTGAGTTATGCAAGGCTCTGCATGGTATTGGCACCTATCTTTTATAATATAACACTGTCATCTGCTGACGAGTCGGATGCAGAGTCATCAGATGTCAAGTTGGAGGTCGACTCGGATAAACTTGCAGTTTCACAATCCAGCTGCTGAGATCGTGTGTCAATCGTCGGCTTTTTTAAGTGCCAGTACATGATACTGGCTGTCAGTGTTAGCATCATCTTTTGGTTCACCTGATAAAACAGGAAGAATATTATGAATGTATTCATACAGAAACCTGTACCAGTCTAATTTCATTTTTTCACAAACTAATGCCTGTAGGCCCTTCTAAGTTTCTTCTTTGTTTGTAAAAAATATTAGTTCTCTATATCCTAACTCGTGGAAGGAGAGTACCAGTTTCAGAACATCCAATCTTTTACAGTATTTTAATTATATTCAAGGCACAATTTGTGCTGATACAGAAAATGTAACAGTCGAGTTAGCACTGGCAAAAGTATTTTCAGTACCTCAATAATATCTTCAGGAAGTAAGAAGATGGAGCAGCCTAACTTTCTGGCAACTGAGATGATGTAAGATGCATTCATCTTCTTTTCTTCATCTGTTTCAATATTTCAAATTTAGAAGCACTCAGGAATGATAACACAAAAGTCAACTTTGATATGAGGCTCCAATTGTTTTGTCTTTTGTTTTGTCAAGTGGTATGTACCTGTCTCTCCTCGGGTGATGAGGCTCCAATTCACAACTCTAGGCTCCACGGCACTGAGGAGGTGAAGGAAGAATATTCCACTCGAAAGGCTTTTATCCTGGAAATTTAAGAATAAGCCGATTAACATTACTAATAGTGACTCAGAATTCCTCATTCTGGCATAATATTCTACAATGCTTGAGATTTCCAATAAAACTGCCATAGACCCCCTTATCTGTTAAGTTAATAAATACAGGTTGAAATTGTAAAATTTATTGTACCAGATAGACACAAGAAACACTCAGTGGGCAAAGCAATAAGTTGACCCAATAAATATCTCATTGAGAAATAACTTCAATCTGGCCATACAACTGAGCTTCCAGAAAAAGTAAAACGACGAACAAGAATTTGATAAACTGGTGATACAATTGCTAAACCAGTTACGATTATACAAAAGCAACAGTAAGAAAGTGTACACTCAAATCATTGGGAGAATTCACCTAAAGGGGCTTACAATTATAAATTTATAATTGTAAATCTACCTTAAAGCTTTCCATTCGAGAGAACCTTCCAGAACTCTTGACCTGGTTGTTGGCCCAGCTCAAAATATCAGCATCATTTATCTCCTTTCCATGTGAATGAAATCTCAAGTTCTTTAGTAATTGTAGAATGTTGTATCTCATCAATTGCCACAGGAATGCTGGCATTAGAAGATGAAAAAGAAAAGGATAAGACATAATATATTATATTTAATAACTGGTGTATATATTCAATAATAAACTGAAAAAAAATGTTTCTATATAGTAGTTAATAAATTTCCTCATTTTGTACAAAACAAATGTCCAACCAAGTGTACAAATTTAATTAACCTAATATAAGCTCAATTGCAGAGTTCAGCCTCACTTTGACAAATAAAAGTTTATTTCCAGCCATGACAATTATTTATCAAATTTAGAAATTGTGAAACATATACTATAATACTAATATCATTATATCTCAATTTAGTGAAACTAAAGCAACAGCATAAAAAGAAGCCATAGTACAGACGCATGGTGAAATTTAATTTACCTAATATAAGCTTCTTGTTTCCTTGCACAATATCATTTCCCGCAACGTTTACAAGAGAAAACTTAAGCTCTTTCCCTATCTTTATAACTTGGTTGCAATTCTCCACCTTTCTGAATGGCAGCTTTATTGGAGGCTTATTTGCAAGTTTCCAATTAACAATCCCTGGATGCACCTTCTCTAGAGCTTCTAATAGCAACCATCTGCAATGCAGTATTGATTAACTAATGAAAAATTTATTAAACAACATTACAAAAGAGACATTGAAATGAGGCAGCAAAAAGCCATGTTCATGCAAATCTCATATACATCAGGTGGAAATCCGAAAGATAAAATAAAGACGATGAAAATTCACAAACCCATTTCTGAGATCTTCAAAAACATTATTTATATAGGTGGAAATTCCAAGGCTATTGATCCACAGACGAAATGCTCTCTCTTCCCTAGAAACTAGAGCATCGTCTTCAAATTGAGATTCCAAAAATGACATTTGTTGCATCTGTTTTGATAGTCCATTCCTGCAGCAGCATGTCGCGAAAGTTAGTGAAGATTGCAATAACATAGACAACAATAGAACTGACAAACGGGTACAAATTTCGTAATGCATGCAAGCTCGAAGGATACCCATTTTAACCTCTATGGACAAACAGAAATCAGATTTTGTTCTTGAAAAATGTATGATAATTGAATAACTTTTTGCTCATTATAACACGCCTGAAAAGCTTGTTTGATGGGGAGGCTTAGCCATAATCAAGTACTATGATTTGCAGATTGTGCCAATACCTTTTCTGAAATATGTGTGCAACAAAAGCAAGGTTGAGGTTGGGGGAACCGTCAACAATATCTTTAGGGGAGAGGTATCTCTTGCATCCCATTCTGTCAGCATGTTCAAGCACCAGCTTAGCTCTTTCTTGTAGATCTTTAACATCCATCGGGTGTGGTTTGGTTCTACACTCAGGTGCCAGAACACTTAGCAAACATGCATATGCCTCGCTATCCTGAAATTAAGTAAAGAACCAATTTCAAAAAACTAATATCATTAACCTGTGATAAAAGTATTTTGTTTAGTAACATCTAGGTTCTTACGCATTTGGCAGTTCCATGTATGATTGAAAGAAATAATTTATAATACAAAAGAATGAGGTTGTGTCTACTGCAATCCAAAAGCAATTGGAGGACTCTCCCATCTGAATTTGAACCATAATGATTTGATTGAACAGACTTGATTGATTCTGTTTGGTTTTGGGGGGTCTGCTCATAAGAGACGTAATCCATTAGATTGAAATCACATGGTGGATGTCAGAATCAAAAGTCCAATGATAATACACACGATTATTGGTAAATTTAGTGCACAAAAGAATATCATGGAGAGTGAGAAATTCATGAATTTTTCTTTTTTTTATCAGAAAAGCAAAAGAAAACAATCATTTACATTTCTCTTTATCATGAAAGTAGTAAATGATTACCTTTATGTCTGATGAGAAATTTGTGACTTGTCGTGCAAGTCCTCCTTTTTTCAGCTGAAAGTTCATCCATCGGAGCAAGATTTTTTCAGGAGACAAGCTCATTAACTCCTCGATCTCCTGTCATTTTGAAAGAAGTTTCAGAATGTAGTCTAGAGGTAAATTTAAAAATAAAATAGATACTTTCAGAGTAAGAATCTATGATGGCACCTGGCTGTCGCCGAGTAACTCAACTAGCTGGGGTGTTTTCTTCAGATTAACATCCGCCAAGAGTTGTATCTATCAGTCCCGTTACCAGAAAACAAACAAAGAAAGAAAATTAGTCAAAAACATTAGCTGAACCAGAAATCAATGTTAATATATACGAATAGTTGATTGATGTACCTTTATGATTTGAGAGATTAATCCAAGAACAAGGTGTGGCTGTAACCGGAAAAAAGAATTAATTAGCATTTACGCAATAAATCGGTAAGAAGTGAGACATTACTCATCAGCCTCTAGTTGTTAAATGCTGAACAGAATTACAGTAGAATTGCAGTCATATTTTTATTAAACTGAAGAAAAGCTCAATGGTCCTTAGTGCACCACATACATTGCAAATTCAAATGTAGAACAATGGCAAAATAATATATCAAGAAAAGTACATCATTAAGCTAGATTAAGGAAGTTTATCCGGTAAGTATGAAAGGGCTTGTGAGCCAAATATTGTTGTAGACAAGCGGTACATACCCTTCCTTCAGCAAGATCAAGTGTACCAATATTGACAAGGGTGCAGCCGATGGCCTTGGCTGAGTTCAGGCAAAGCGTGTGGTTCTCGTTCTTCTCCCATGGGTTCAGTGTACTTTTAGTGTTAATTGCCCTTTCGTCTATGGTGCCGGGTACTGCCACATTTATCAGCTTGCTTCACAACACAATTATTTTACAGTTCAGAAAAAAAGATCCTCAGTAATTCATAAATAATATCATAGTTATTTTGTCCTTTTTAGCAATACCAGTTGGCTCTACTCTTATTCAAAACTGTTGAGTAAATACTATTACCAAATTTTCTTTTGTGAATTATCAAGAAATTTCAGTTTAATCTTTAAACTGAAGTTTAGAAGACTAATTCACTGATTTTAAATGATAATTGTTACACCCATGTGTATATTTCCCCTTTCCACAAGTTATCATATATTCAAATGAAGAAGGGATGATGAATCTTATTCAAATGAATAAGGGACTAAGACCCACATGGACTAAGAATCAAATCAGGGAAGTAATGCATCTCCAGGATTAAATTCTCAAGTTAATTATTCATTTTAATGGTCAAATCTACAGGACCAACTTGTTATATATATATATGTACAATTATAAACAACAAACTCCAAACCAGAATCAGAATTGGATAATAAAACCTCTTGAAATTTGAAATTCATCCCCATTTGTAATTTCTTATTAACATATCCAAACATTCTTTAATTTCTAATGCTTCTGTGATTGCAATTCCAATTCCAAATATGCCAACTTTTAATCCAAATCAATACAAAGACCAACAAACTAATTATCAAAGAAAATTGCAATACCATAGAAGAACGCCGTCCTTCGAGATCTCGAACAGATCGTCCGTGAGCGGATCGATCGGCAGGTACTTCCTCAAGAACCCGTCTTCCCCCAAGTAACTATTGATATGGTTCACATAGGCGGCCTTCTCGGACTCGCTGATCGTGTGGAGGAGCGTGGTGGTGGCGGCCTTGAGGAACGCCGAGGTCGCGGACAAATTCTTCTTCCCCGCCTCGCCCTGCATCTTCAAATAAATCCGGAGGAACTTCTCAAAGTCGAGCTGTTCCTCCATCTCCGACTCACCAAAGTTCTCTTTCAAGAACCGCGTTCGGTCCTCCTGAGTCATAGACATGTTCTCCAGCCTCCCCATGACCTCCGACAGGTCCTTGTTCTTCTGGAGGGACGTGAAGTGGGCCTTGAGAGACTGCAGCTCGACCTGCGTGAACTGGTTCTGGAGCCACGGATCTGACACCACGACGCCCACAAAACCAGCCATGCTTAACACTCTCCCTCACAAAGTGATGATGATGGGGGTGTTGTGGTTGGTGTTGGAATGGGAATGGGAATGGGAATGGGGAATGGAGAGATGGAGGTGGGGCAATGAAAGGAAGACAAGTACAGACAGAGAAGTTGTGTGTAACGGAAAGTAGAGCCGTACGGGGAGCGTGTGAGGAATTCAAAATCTGATAAGTTTCCCTCCAGTTTTGTTCTGAACTGTGTTCGTCCAGTTTTATTCTGACTGTTGGATTCTTACGAATCGGAGTGCTTATTATCCCCTAGCTTAACTGCATCTTGCAGTTCATGACGTGTGAACCATTGGATCGTCTCGAGATTCGTGGAGATCCGAGATGGCACGAATCTCAAGACAATCTAATGGCTCACGTCATGAACTGCAAAATGCTTGCAGTACAGCAGGAGATTTGAAATCTTACTAATCACTCCCGGATATTTGTTTCTGTCTGATATTTGAAAGCAAGAGCCACTGAGCCAGTTTCAGCTGCCGTTGTTTTTTTTTTTTTCTTTTTTCTTTTTTCCTCTCTAGCAAAGGTAACTGTCGTACTTTTCCAACCGTTGGATCATATTTTTTTACGGCCCTGATTTTGAACTATATAAGACCCTATTTTCTGTGAGTCCCATCCACCATGAAATCCTTACTCCTAATAAAATCATATTCACCTCGTTTGGTTAGAGAATAAAAGAGGAAAAAGACCCTTATACACCCACCCTTTAAGGAGCCAAACATAGATAATTCATCTTACATAAAAGGGAATAACATGATATGATAGCTCCTTAAATAAAGGAGCCAATATAAATGGTATAAGTTATTCCTCCTCTTTAAGGCACATGTGGTGTCCACAAATTCAGAAAAAGTTGTTCTTAATTAATTTCAGCACCTATTTTAATGATATTATAATGATGATTATAACAAAATAATACAATAATATTATATTATTATTTTTTAGATAATTGTAGGAATTAATAATAAAATAATATCAGTAACAATAATATCCATGATAATTAGGAAAATAATATAATCATTAATATAACAATAAAATAATATTAAATTTTTAAAAAATAATAAATTAATAATAATATAAGTAACTAATACATCATTAAAATAGTAATAATGACACTAATAAGTAATAATTATATAGATAATTATAACTGTAATAAAAATAATATTAATAATAACTAATATAATAATTAAAAATTAATATAATAATATCAGTCTTTATTAATTTATTAATATAATAATAAATTAATTTCTAAATACTAATATAATAATAATTTTAATATAATATTTTGTTAATGATATTATTAATAATTTATTAATAAAAAGATTAATATTGCAATCAAATAATTTTAAAAATATTAAAGTAGTAATAGTAATTAGTGAATAATAATATTGAATTAGTATGACAAGAAATAATATATGTTCTCTTATTTTTCTACTTGTTTAACCAAACAAGAATAATTTATGGTGTCATAACTTTACATAGAAAATTACACCTCCTTAATTTTATGACCCAACCAAACATGGTGATTGGATTTTTTGACATCAAAGGTCTATCTTCCTCAAGGAATAAACCTTAACCGTTGATTGTTTACTTAGATTGATCATCACCGTTGACTTATGTTAATGCTCATTAACGTTTTCAGCCCATTAAAATTTAAGATCCATATATATTATCTCAATTTAAGGCCCATATAAATTAACTCAATTTAAGTCCCATATAAATTAACTCAATTTAAGTCCCATATAAATTATCTCAATTTAAGGCCCATTACATATTATCATAAAAGTTTATTATAAGAAATAACAATTTAAGCCAAGGCGTGACTTTTTTACTAGTAAAAAAAATGACATATATGGTAGTGAATTCGTTGTTTACCACCGTAAATTAATTAGTAAGGGTTGGGATCTATTGATAATGCTTATTTTAACAATTTTGATAATGAGAAATTTTAAAAATTTGTGAAAATTCATAAAAAATCTTAAAAATAAAAAATGATTTGTGGATGTATTACTGACTTATAAATTGATAGTGTTTTAAGTTTCAATTAATTTGAACATTTGATGACTTACAAAAAATTTATGCACTTACAACGGTTATAATTTAGCAGATCTTCGAAGAGCTGTCAAACGTCACTTACACTGAATATAATCGGAAATATAACCAATCTATAAATGCAGAATTCATATATAATTATCTTTAAATGTTTGAAATAACATCCTTGTGTCTCTAAAATTCATAATATCGTATTTACTTTTTCAAACAGCTAACATT
The DNA here is from genome assembly GCA_030179965.1 of Cyperus esculentus. Classification (NCBI taxonomy): domain Eukaryota; kingdom Viridiplantae; phylum Streptophyta; class Magnoliopsida; order Poales; family Cyperaceae; genus Cyperus; species Cyperus esculentus. Next base: position 2,737,380 of record JASGLE010000029.1, on the reverse strand, counting down.
TCATTTTTTTTTGAAGTATTTTTTTTTTTTTGAGAAGTAGGCAGAGGCTGCCAATTTCATTTTTTTTTTTAAGTATTGAAAAATATGAAATATCTTTGGTGAGTCGTGACAAAATATGTCAGAGAGACGAGGGCGGGCATCTTTTTTATGATTCATCATGCATTTTTTGTTCAAGTTCCATGATATTTCTATGAATTACATGAATTATATTATATATATCTTTCCTAAACGGATTAAAGACCAATGGGGATACACATATCTTTTTTTGTCGTACAAAATTTGATAAGAAATATGAATATTGCAAAAGGTAAATTAACTCATAGATATGTATCCAAGTTCCAATGATATACTAGAGAAAATCAAATAAGTCATAATATATGGAAATGTAGGTTTATTATTGTTTTGCTTATAAACGAAATGAGTGTTTGCATAATAAGGAGTGTGTAAGAACAACAAATCAAATTATGAAAACATGTGCAAAATTTTCCCTTTTACAAGTTTTTTATTTAATCTTTTATTGTTTGTTTACAAATTGTTACTTCTGAGTTTCTTATAAAGGTAATATTGTATTATATTAATACAATTAAAAATTTGTGTGAAAGTGATCGAATATCTATTGTACTAACTTGAGGTTTTATTTATTCTTTTTATTGCTTTTATGCCCTGTACAAGCATAAAATTTTATCTTCAATACACAGAATAAAACTGAAAAAGAGAGATAAAAACAAGAATGGTCAAAGATCTATTTTAAATCAGGATCCTTTGATTTATGGGAAATTGTGCTTGTCCCACTATTTACTTTTCGGAAAATATCAAATAGTTTTGACTTAGAAAACAATAAATTATAAATATAAATTAGCAAGGTAATTAAAGTCAATTTAAAAAACAAATTTGGAGATCATTTACAAAAAATATCTACGCTCCTTTAATAATGATGTAAGGATTGAAGATCTCAATTTTGTTCACAGTCTATTCTCGTGATGGAGAAAATTTCTTATTATTTTCTTTGCCATCTTCTTCACTTTTCCTCTTCCGATCCATACTCTTCTCTCACAACCCATTCCTCTCAATCCACTTTTTCATTCTCAATACATTTTTCTCTTCTAATCAGCTCTTTTTTTCTTTTTTTGTTCTCCCAATCCGTTCACTTTTGAGACCACAAAATGAATTATAATCAAAATTGTTGTTACAAATCTTTAAAAAAATTGTTCTGAAAATATAATTGATTTTCTGAAAATATTTAGTCAATGGATTCCGTGATTTCAGATATCCATTTCCAAGGATGGGACACGCATATCTTTAGAATTTTATATATTTGATAGAATTATTATTGCGATATTTCTGATTCAAGTAATTAGCAGCTAAGAATTAATTAACTTGGATTATAGCAATTAAAAGATTATAGTCTTATAGAACGTTTATTGTCTAAATTAAAAATCCCGCTGCAACATGCGGTACGCTGCAAGTATAAATAAATTCTAAATTTCTAATAGTTATTTTTTTTTAGATAAAGATGAGGGTTAAGCCACTCAAATTTAAATGTGCATAATAAAAGATTCACATCGGAGTTTCGAACCCGGTAATAGTTAGTTTTTAAAGTGACACATGCATTTCACAGCCTATTTTAACAATAATGGAGATGTTCGGCATGTTATGAAGGGAGAGTAAGTAACACCTTCAATTTTTTTTAAAAGAAACATTTTCAAATTGATTTAGTTTTGCAGTAAAGCCTGCATCAGGATATAATATATATTATTTAAAGCGGGTTAAAGGCCCTCTGAATCATGAATCATTATTGTTGCTCCAAAGGGTTATATTAGAAAATTTAAAATTCTAAGCAATTTTGCAGTGATATCCTTTCGAAGACTACAAATATGAAATCTACAAAAGTTGGTTTCATTTTATTTTATTATTATTACAATAATAATAATAATAATAATAATAATAATAATAATAATAATAATAATAATAATAATAACAATTATAATAATAATAATAATAATAACAATTATAATAATAATAATAATAATAACAATTATAATAATAATAATAATAATAATAATAATAATAATAATAATAATAATTATTATTATTATTATTATTATTATTATTATTGTTGTTGTTGTTGTTGTTGTTATTATTATTATTATTATTATTATTATTATTATTATTATTATTATAATTTTTTGTTAACTCCCGTAGGATTTCCATTAGCCAGAAAATTGTTCATATTACATCAAATGGAAAGAGAGGATATCTACAACCCTTAACTGAGCAAATTCTCCAATCGAACTCCAAAGCAGAAATTGGTTTCCGTGAAAATATTAATTAGTAAAATATTTGGTTTAATTTCTTCTTTTTTTTCTATTACAAAACACCCCTGTTTTGGTCCAATTACTCCAAAAGGACCTAATTAATATTTTACTATGAGAGTAGTAGGAAACGAGAGAGGATCGATCACATCTTTCTGAGTTGATGGCGGAGACATAATATCGATCAATGTTGGCCCCGGATGTTTCTTCGATGGAAGGTACATGACACCAACCTCACCCTATCAATCAGCTGATCGACTGCATATCTATAGTTCCAATTATGCATCACGCAAGCACTCAAGCTTCCATATATAACAGTTTTATTTATTTATTTATTTATTTATTTTTGAAGAAAGTGGAATACTCTACCAGTTTCATTGAAACCTTTTATTTTGTGTCCATGAAGGATTGAACCCATGACCTCTTGGAAGTCATCTTAGTTAGCTGCCACTTGAACTACTAGGTCATTTGCTATATAACAGCAGTTCAAGGCCATTTGCTATATAACAGCTTTATCATCACCGGTATTCATTCATTCAAAGTATCAAAAGGGATTTAATTTGTGATTAGAGTTTGCACGAATCTCAAAGCGAATCAAACGAATCGATCACAAGCTGGCCATCTATGACATAACACATGAAGTTTATATTTTGTAAATATTGACTATCAGAGTTTGAAAGCTGAGGGCTAAATGATGAATCATATACATTTCAATAATCTACACAAGTCAATATATCAATGTTAACAATCAGCATATACGAGAATGAATTTGTGACCATTGTTAATTATCAGAACATTTTAAATGAAAACGAATTAATCTGAAATATTTGCAAATATGAATTATTCACATGATTGGTGTTTTCTTAAAGCTTCATAATACTTACACAATTATATATAAGATCAAGTAGATAAAGTATTGTCAATTATACTATTTTATTCCAAATTACAGAATTTTATTCTCAAATTACAAATAGTTAACATCACTTATATACTGTTAAACACTCTGATTAACCAGTGCATATATACACCACATAACATAACAGCATAATTAAGCTAACTACAAGGAAAAAAAGGGGTCTAGATTGGGGCAACTATGCATGAACTATCAATGTACTTGATGATCAATTTGATGGGTCCATGTCCATGTCCATGTTAAGCATCTTTGCGTTTGTACCTAAGCATCAGGGTCGACAATGGTCCTGCACCATGCGTCCGTATCTGCCGAGATCCAAATCAGATCTCAGGACCCTGAGATCCCGATCCGACGGTTCTCAAGACCCGTATTTGCTGAGTCCAGATCTCGGGGTCCCTGAGAACCGTCGGATCGGGATCTCAGCCGATTTCAGCGCCCTGCACCATGAACAGAACTCCTTCAAGCCACTTCTGATCTTCTATGCCATGCATGAAATGTATCTAGAAATTCATCGGTCGAATTAAATCTCTCCGTCTTTAATTAATTCGGGGTGCAATTCATTACACCGGTGACCACATTACAGTCGAAGGAATTATGGTCTAGCAGTCGCCATGCCAGAACGCAATGAAGTGAAACTGGACCAGCAGAAGATATATCATCACCAACCTCTGTATATATAGTCCAATTGTGCAACTGCTCTCCACTGTGCCATGATTTTGAGAGATTAGGCTGCATATATAAAATTAAGCATTGTTGATAAACCTAGAGAATTCATATCATATCTCCTTCGTTTCTTTCCATGCTGTCAAAAGAGTCGTAGTAGGTAACGACCACCATTTTATCTATCCATCGGTCCACTGTTTTTTGATGAACAAATATCATTTTTCAGTAAAAAATTATATCTTTCCGATCAACATATTTCATTTTCTAGTAAACAGATACACTACAGTTTTTAGTAAACATTTATGCAACTGTAACAAGCGCATGGCTGCACGTGGGTGTGTCAGATTGAGAGAAGGGTGGATGAGTAACTTACTTTATAGGTGGACTATACATGTTTTCCTTGTCAAAATCTCCCATCTCATGATCGACCACTTTAATTATTTGTTCATTAATTTATTACTCATCTACTCAAATGCTATAGTACAAAAGCATAAAGTGGTGATTGAATGATAAACAATAATATATAGCTCTGGTGAGCCTACATGTTGATTAATTTGAGTGATTGTTTTGGTACATGATACATGCATGCAAGCCTTTCATTTTTGAATTCTTTCAAATTAATTATATTTTAACGGGATTAATTAAGGTGCTCAAGTTTGGAGTTTATTTCCAAAGATTCAGTTTTAAGTTAGCTAGTTATTGATGATAATAAGACATAGATAAGAGTAACTTTTTTTTTTTTTGGGGGTTTCTGTTTTCTGGTTTTTTTTTTTTTTTTTGGGAAATATTTTTTTTGGGGTTTTTTTTTGGGATTTTTTTTTATTGCCCAAGTGAAAGTATATGGTGCGAAGTATTTCGTATTTCTTAGACTGCATCTTGGTTTGTTCGAAGACTGTCCATAAGAAGTGTCGTGGTTTTGAACAGTGCCTTTTTTTTTTGGGATTTTTTTTTTTGGAATTTTTTTTTTGGCATTTTTTTTTTGGGGATTTCCTTTTTTTTTTGGGATTCCTTTTTTATTGCCAAGTGAAAGTATATAGTGCGGAATATTTCCTAGACTGCATCTTGGCCCGTTTGAAGACTGTCCATAAGGAGTGCCGTGGCTTTCCAGATTTTTCGGTGGGGTAATAATTATGAGAAATGTAACTGAGTTAGACTAAAAATAGAGGAGTTAAATTCCTTATTAATTACTATCTCGCATTTCTGTCTTTTTTTTTTTATAACATCATCTAATATGGTTATAGTTTATATGGAGGCATGCGGATTTCGTTGTGAATTAGAAGAAATAAATTTTTTTTTTTTGTGGAGATTTCTGTTTTTTGGGTTTTTTTTTTGGAGTTTTTTTTTGGAATTTTTTTTTATTGCCCAAGTGAAAGTATATGGTGTGGAGTATTTCGTATTTCTTAGACTGCATCTTGGTCTGTTCGAAGACTGTCCATAAGGAGTGTCGTGGTTTTGAGCAGTGCTTTTTTTTTTTTGGGAATTTTTTTTTTGGCATTTTTTTTTTGGGATTTCTGTTTTTTTTTGGGATTTTTTTTTTTTTATTGCCCAAGTGAAAGTATATAGTGCGGAGTATTTCCTAGACTACACCTTGGCCCGTTTGAAGATTGTCCATAAGGAGTGTCGTGATTTTCCAGATTTTTCTGTGGGGTAATAATTATAAAAAATATAACTGAGTTAGACTAAAAATAGAGGAGTTAAATTCCTTATTTGTTACTATCTCGCATTTCTGCCTTTTTTTTTGTGTAACATCATCTAATATGGTTATAGTTTATATGGAGGCATGTGGATTTCGTTGTGAATTAGAAGAAATATGATCCGTTCATTTTTTTGAATTGGATAGTTTCGATGTACCCTCTAGGTACAACTAAAATAGTGCTGTTTTTTTTTCGTTTTTTTTTTTTGGGAATTTTTTTTTTGGTTTTTTTTTTTTTTTGGATTTCTGTTTTTTGGGATTTTTTTTTTGGGAAATTTTTTTTTTGGGTTGCCCAAGTATATGGTGCGGAGTATTTCTTAAACTGCATCTTGGTCTGTTTGAAGGCTGTCCATAAGGAGTGTCGTGGTTTTTGACAGTGCCTTCTTTTTTTTTTGTAAGTTTTTTTTTTGGGATTTTTTTTTTATTGCCTAGGTGAAAGTATATAGTACAGGATATTTCCTAGACTCCATCTTGGCCCATTTGAAGACTGTCCATAAGGAGTGTCGTGGTTTTTCAGATTTTTCTGTGGGGATAATGGTTATAAAAAATATAACTGAGTTAAACTAAAAATAGAGAAGTTAAATTCCTTATACTACATAGATAAAGGCGGAAGAATCTTTGCACTGTGGATTCCGCAGTGCAAAGGAACAGTGTTTTTTTTTTTTTCCTTTTTTTGGGATTTATTTTTTTTTTGGGAATTTATTTTTTTTTGGGTTGCCTATGTGAAAGTATATGGTGCGGAGTATTTCTTAGGCTACATCTTGGCCTGTTTGAAGACTGTCTATAAGAAGTATCGTGGTTTTCCAGATTTTTCTGTGTGGATAATAATTATAAGAAATATAACTGAGTTAGACTAAAAATAGAGGAGTTAAATTCCTTATAACTGAGTTAGACTAAAAAGAGATATCATTTATTCCATTACTGATTAGTCTTTGCATTTTTTTTTCATATATTTTTTATCTATATTAGGATAGTTTTTTAGTCCGGTCAATATTTAATTTGTTGACAGTATTATATGTGATTAACAATTATATTTGCATTTATTTTGATGTGCGATCATAAAATTAAAGTAAAGAATTTAATTAGTCGCGCAGTGCGATCACATGCCTAGTTATTTATTAGAGTCAAACCTATGGAATTTATGGATAGAAGATGGTAACAAAATTTGTTTTTGAATAAAAGAAGTGAAGATGGGCTTTCTTTAACTGAAGGTGTCTTTTGTCTTCTACTTATCATTTCGGCCCATGGGCTTTTTGAATGAAAAGGCTCTAATTAAGTTTAGTAATATTTGCATTTTAAGTCGGAATAGGAATGAGCCCAATAGGCCCAAATGCATGTCAATGGGCTTTTGCCATTTGAGAAACTAATTTGAAATTTGCGTGGCCTTTTTCATACTTTCTTTGAACTAGGGTTTTACTCGAAGAGTTGAAACTTGAAACAGCTGCAGAAAGCAAAACAGGAGATAATATTTATCTGCTTGAGTCTTTAGTGTCACTTATAAATTAAGCAAAGCAAGGATAATCCGAGCGTTTCAAAAAAAAAAAAGAAAAAAAAAAGCTCAAGTAACTGATCTTCCAAAGATATTTTTATACTATATTTCAAATAAGGCTAATTCTGCTATGTGTTAGATGAAATATGGGCTATTCATTTTTCATAATCGGATGGTCACGATATATATTTTAGATACAATTAAAGGGAGATGTCTGATAATAACCGCTTAATTCAAAATGAAACGTTGCTTAGCCAATCCACGGAAGAACTACTCTTCAAATAATAATTCTCAGGAAGCACCAAGTCATTTTACACTTGACTTGATGATTTCATAATTCATATCATTTTAAATAAATGTAGCGGGTAGCCCGGTACTAGCTAAGTTCTTTATTTCTTCAATTCCCTGCAAATTTAAAAAAGAAATGCTCCTTCTCTTCTACTTCTTCTTTGGCAAATTACCTTTTAACATCTTGGATTGCTGGATGTGTTAAGTTGCTTTCGGTTTACAGCTTTTAGTAGTCAAAATAATTGACTTGCATGGGACCTTTCCTTCTATTCTCTTTGCAAAGCTTACTTGTTCTCTATCAGTATCAGACTCAGACGCTTTTCTTTTCTTTTATTTTCTTGTAAACAGAGCATTGTATAAATCAGGTTTCACAGGCTTTATCTTCAAAACTATGACCATAACATTGTTAAGCATAATCTGTCCTACCATAATTCAGCCTTTTGCTAATTACTAGCTTCCATTACACCATAATTACATACCCAAAACCTGTACTTAGTTTTAAGTTCACCATCCAATCATTTTCCTGCCTTTGATGCATACTTCGATTTGTTCCTTCTTATTACTTTTTTTTTTTTTGGTGAGAGAGAGAGAGAGCTAGAGAAGCATGTCTTACTCTTCACTTCTCAAGGTGAACTTTGTTAGACCAATTAATTAAAGCTAAAAGGTCATTTTTCCTTTGTAATTCTTCATGATTATTCATGCTTTTAGAAATTCTAAAATATTTCTTATAATATTAATATTAATATTAATATTTCTTTTTTTCAATTGGAATATTAGTCTATAATGATTTTATGCTAGAATATATCTCCTGCTTTGTAAGTTAGTTACAGTAGAGCTGTAAGAACATTTTTTTTTTTTAAAAATAAAACATATATTACACATTGGTCCATTTTCCATTAACCATAAAAAGAAATAACAATAACAAAAGTCTCATCTTTTGATGGTTATCAACATCACTGCCAATGTGTCTTTGTAGAAGAAACAAACTACATAGCCATTATTATCTGGTTTCTTTTTTCTTGCTTTAGTAAAGCCAGGAAAGCAACCTCTCATGTAACACAAACAACCATAGAAATTCGGATACTAATGTTATGTGATGCAAAAGCTGCTTTAGATTGCCAACATGTTCATAGCACACCAACTTTTAACCTAGAGACACACACAAAGCCACAAACAGAGAGAAAAAAGAGAGAATATCATTATACTTGCTCAGTATCTACGGAATTGTTTGTCGCAGTTAACGATTAATAAATGCAATTGAAAAGCCAATATTAATAATGAGAAGGGATGAATTTATGACAATGCTTTTATCTTCACAATAAGATTTTGGTAAATTTAATTTTTTTTATATAAAAATTTTAAAAATAGGAAAAGTTTATCGATGCATTGTTTAACATATAGATTGATTTTCTTTAATATATCATTTGGTGGCTTATCAAAATTTTATGTACCTTTTAACGGTTGTAATTTAACGAGCATTTGGAGATATCAAACGTCACTTCAATTGAATATAATTAAAAACATAATCAATCTATAAGTTGAACAATACTTCTATAAATGTTTTCTTTTCTTTTTTTTTAAGAAGTTTTAATAATTTTTCTCAAATTTATTGAAAATCCCATTGTCAAGATTTCAACTACTAATACCATTATGTTATCCAATAAGTAAAAAAAAAAAAAAAAAATTATGAAGGCATTAAAAAATGTTATCCTACTTCAAAAAGAAACAAGGTATTTAAGAATGTTACTTTTTATATTGTGTCGTATATATATCCTAAAAGTACGTCCAGCTCGTGCCAACTCCTTAAACAGGAACCTTTAGTATGAAAAAGAAAAATAAAGATACATCTTTAGTTTCATCTTTCATGTTCTTTAAGAGTTCATACATACCTGGATTAAAATACAAACTAAAATCCAGTTCTCAGCTTCTCATATGGGCCTTTCACCTTTTATCTTTTCTCACAATTTGAATTGCACGTATAATCATTGGGTTGTATAATAATGTGACTATTTATTGAATATTACTATTCACGGTAAGATTTGACGTAAATAAAACGAAAAACATGTATAGTCCACTTATAACAGGAGTTCACCCTTACACTTTTTTCTCACAGTCTGCCAACATGCATCTATATATATATGTATGTATTCATGTTTGTATAAATGTTAACTGAAAACAATAATATATATGCTAACTGGAAAATAATATTTATTAATCAGAAATATATATCTGTTAATTGAAAAATGAGATATGTTAATTGAAATATGGTGGATGAGTGTACAATAATAGGTGGATCTACTATTACTGACCGAATGATCTATTGAATAATTTTTTCAGAAACATCTTGCGTCCATAAAATGTATCATCATAGAAAACACAATATCATATTGTGGGTTTCACTTGTCACACTGTAGATCTCACTTGTCCTATTCTCTTTATATCTTTTATGATTGTCCATTCTATGAACGGTACGTAGGTCATACTCTAATTTTTTCAGATAAAAACTGCTGAGTGCTGCCTGCTGGATGGTACATTGGCACTTGAGAAAATGCTGAAAAATAAAATGAAATGAAAATAAAAGGTACGGATACTTTGATTCAACGGCTCAACCAACCAAGTGCGCAACGCAATTGAGATCCCAAGACTCTTATTTCAAAAAAAAAGAGATCCCAAGACTCGGGTGGACTTCATTCATGTACAGAAACTATATATTCTTACCTAGTACAACGTACTACTGACCCAGATTGTCAGTTGTCACTTCACCAATAGATCAGGGTATATATTGACTATTGGACTAGAGGCTATATATAATAGAGGAGGGATCCGATGACACGTTTTTTTTGACACAACACTTACACTAAATCATATAAATTTATAAAAAATCTTAAAAATGGAAAATCTTTTATAAATATATTTATTTACTTATAGATCGAATGTGTTTCAAATTTCATTCAATTTAAGTATCATTTGATACTCTATCAAGAATTATTAAATTTAGACCGTTCTAATTACTATATAAACTTGATGGCCGTTGATGGAGTATCAAATAACACTCAAATTGAATGAAATTTGAAACACAATCGATCTATAAGTAAATGAATATGTTTATAAAAGATTTTCTATTTTTAAGATTTTTTATAAATTTATATGATTTAGTGTAAGAGTTGTGTAAAAAAAAAACCGTGTTATCGGATCCCTCCTCTATATAATATAGCACGCTGCCAAACAACAAAAAAATATATGAGTATATTTCTAAAAAAAAAAAAAACAATTATATAGCACGCTGCCAAACAACGTCCTATTACAACTCCTATACGATTGTGTGAGTATATTTCTACGTGAGAAACATTATCTTGCCTCCATTAAAAAACTGTTCATACAGACGTACAAAAGAATGTAACAGATATATACATCTCGAAATATAATCTATAGGCTATATGGATAACTGTTCTATGAACACTAGGTATTATTCTATCTATGTATATTAGATGCTCAGGTAATCCTATTATTCTCATCTGGACCGTCGATAAAATTCAATGGACCAAGTTAATTTGTAAAAGGCCCCCTAAATCTAAATTGCTAATTATCTTGAGAATCTTGAAAACCATACTTTTAAAATTTTTGAAAAAAATCATAAAAAAAAAACTTATAAATGAAAAAAAAAATTAATGGATGTATTATTAACTTGTAGATTGATAGCGTTTGAAACTTCAATCAATTTCAACATCGTTTGATGACTTATAAAAAACTTACACATTTTTTAAAGATTGTAATTTAACGGTCTTTGAAGAGCTATCTAACGTCACTTAAATTGCCAAAAAACTATAAGTTAAACAGTACTTTGATAAACTTTTTTTTATTTTTTCAGAATTTTTAATGATTATTATTTCAAAATTTTCCAAAGTCTTGTTGTGAAGGAATCCATTAAATGAATGAAACAATTTTGATAAATTGCCTAATTTTGCAAGTACTCTCTGACTTTAATACTGTGTTCGAAATGAATTTCTTATAGAGTTCAATTGATTTCAATAGAGATGACATGAAAAGAATTGATTGTGAATTGAATTTTTGGGTTCAACACAAAATTTGAATACAATTGAATTCTTTTCTGTTTTGTGATCAAAATGATTCAAATACAAAGAGAGGGGATTCTATTTTATATAACATAACATTTTTACCCTTAAAACCAAATAAAGGCTGTTAACCAAAATTACCACTAATTAACCTAGGTCAATACACAAAATTAAGCATGCAACTAAAATTACTGCTAGCCAAACTATTGATTTTAACCAAAATTACTCATAACAAAAATCCGGATTTTGCCGATAGCACCCATTGCCTTAATAATCCACCATTGGTCAAAAAGTAACCCCTCACTTGTTGTAACTTAACCCAAGTTGTTTTTATGCATCAAGCTTATCAATTTTAGCATGGAGTTCCTAGGAGAAAGCCTGCTTGGTTTGGTTGAAGGAGAAAGGAGGGCAATTTTGGTATTGTGGAATATGGTTTGTTTGCCAAAATGAAATCACACCAAATTAGTGGCGGACCTTGAGACAAAATTAAGGAGGGGCCAACCAAATTTAATTGAGTTTACAAGATACATTAATCAACAAATTTTAATAATTTACAGGTAATAATTAAAATTTTTTTTTTTTGGGGGGGGGGGGGGGGGGGGGGGGACTCTAAATATTGGAAATAATTCATTGATTTACATGTACATTTTACTAAATTTCAAATATTAAGGGAGGGCCACTGCCCCGGATGGCAGCCACAAAGGTCCACCTCTGCACCAAATACCTCCAATTTTCATGGAAAATTTTTGAGGGAAAATTCCCTCCCAAATCATCCCAAATGAAATCAATTCTCATTTATTTTTTTTTTTCATTTTGAGCAAAGAAATTAAAAAAAAAACTAGAATTCCAATTCTCATTTAAGAGTAGAGATTTCAAAATGAGCAAGGGTATTAGTTTCTTTTCCAATGGGTAAATTTTAACGTATCCCTAAGTTTATGTACATCAACTGGGTATTTGAAATTTATTATTATGTTATAACTTAGAAGTAAAGAAAATAACATTATAATTTATTTTTTTTAAATTTAAATGACATTTTCAATATATATATGAAACCGATGCATCATAAAATTTAGAAATAGGCTAGAATTGTAAATTTTGTCGTCTAAGACTTTCATGTTAAAATATGCTTCCACGTTGCATGCAGAATAAATTTCCATATATAAAGTTCATATACTAGATTAATTACACCATTTTTTATGTTAAACACAATGTTGGCTATAAGTATAACTAATTAATTAACTGTCTACAAGGGCAGTTAAATTCTCATTAGAAGCAAACTTTTAAATTATTTTTCTGCTAAAGCAACAAGTTAACTCACAAAACAGGAGATAGACTATTATACTAACGTTAGCATTTCGGACCGAAATGCTAACGCCACAAATTTTATGTTATCGTGTCCGAAATCACGATTTATGGTGCTTAATAAATTCTTTATATAAAAATAGTGGGGAATACAAAATTTTTTTATTTTTAGAGTTTTCTAAGTATTTGTTTTGAATTAAAAAAAAAAGCTCATAAATTTTAATAAAATATTGATGTTTGTACATGCTATTTTCAAAAATACAAAACAAATACTTAGAAAACTCTAAAAATGAAAAATTTTTATATTCCCTAATATTTTCATATAAATAATTTATTGAGCACCATAAATCATGATTTCGGATACGATAACATAAAATTTGAGGCGTTAGCATTTCGGTCCGAAATGCTAACGTTAGTATAATAGTCTAGCTCCACAAAACAGTACAAAGTTCCAACATTTCATTAAGAGAGCAATATCATATCACATGCTGGTCCAATCTTAGTAATTATGATTTTTGCTGCTACCCCTGCCAGTGAAATTAAACTTTTTAAATAATGCCCCTGTCTGTGACTTTTCCGTTGCTCTAGCTGTGTTATTTAAAAATTATGAAAAAAAAATTGAAAATTTTGGTGTGTATTTTACACCTTATATGAGCCAAGGACATCAAATTTGCAGATAATATTATCTCATATTACACAAAGAAAGTTGCACTAATTAATAGAAATTTACATTGACATCCTCAGGCCATATTTGCCCAAAAGTAGAAAAGAAAAATACAATACAAAAACATAAAAACTAGTATTAAATTGAAGGAAAAGATGAGAGCAGGGATGACAGAGCATTAACATAAAAAGCTTAATATATCACATGAACCAAGTTTGTTGGAAGAAATGCTCCTCATTGTCATTGAACTCAATTTAGGCAACACAATTTAGACTCAAACACCCTGTCCAGAAAATTCCTAGCAATCTCTTCTGCAACATTGTCAAAAAAAATAATAGTCAAAAAATGAGTGCCATTTTGATATAAAGAATTTATTGATATATTTTTGGTGTTATATAAGCTCACCGGAGGCCCCTGTGAACTTAAGAGCACCATAGTTTTACTATATATATATATATATATATATATATATATATAGTTAGACCATTATACTAACGTTAGTATTTCGGACCGAAATACTAACGCCTCAAAATTAATGTTCTCGTGTCCGAAATTACGATTTATGGTGCTCAATAAATTCTTCGTATGAAAATATTGGGGAATACAAAAAATTTTCATTTCTAGAGTTTTCTAATTATTTGTTTTGTATTTTTGAAAATAGCATGTCAAACATCAATATTTTATTAATATTTATGAGCTCTTTTCTAAAAATCCAAAATAAATACTTAGAAAACTCTAAAAATGAAAAATTTTTGTATTCCCCAATATTTTCATACGAAGAATTTATTGAGCACCATAAATCGTAATTTCGGACACGAGAACATTAATTTTGAGGCGTTAGTATTTCGGTCCGAAATGCTAACGTTAGTATAATAGTCTAACTCTATATATATATATATATATATATATATATATATATATTACACTGGTTATATTTAGAAGGTTAATATTAATTCACAGCACTGGAAATTAATTAATTACCTTCTTTCTGCATTGGTAGATGAGCTCTGGAGGCACCTCATACAGATCCTTGTCCATGCATTTTGATCTTCTCTCTTTGTATTTCTTCTCCCCTTCTTTTCTTACACTTCCTTTTGTACCCTGCATTGTAAAAAAAAAAATAAGGAAAGATGTATATAGCTATGAAGTAACAAAACTGGAGCTCATTAAAATTGACAATATATAGTACTAATTTAGTAAACTATATTGGTCATAAAAGAAGGAAATTCAAAGTTCAAAGTTCAGACCTTGGTGTGGTTATGGAAATGGAGTTTAGTGGGTTGAACCACCTTGAAGAGGTCATCTGCATCGGTGCCAATGAAAATGGTTGCTGATTGGAGATACTTCTGATGAGTTATTGGCATGTCATTGTACAAGTTCCAGTTCCAGCTCCCAAATGCTGGGATTTGCTTGGTATCCTTCAAAAAATTAAAAAGAAGGGAAGAATTCAATTACTACCTGAGACCCAAAACATGACAAGAAAATAAGAAAATAGCACATTTTCAACACATGCAAATAAAAACAAAGGAAGATAATAAAAGAACACATCTTTCTGAGAATAAACTATGTTGAAGGTATAAGAATAAATGATACCTCCATAATAGAAACTGTGGTGGAACAAGAGAGAAGAAAATGAAGAGGGTCAGTTAGAGGAGCTGTAGTTGGGATGGGAGTGTCAAGTGTGGTATGTTGAGAGTTGAAAATAAGAGAAGGAGAGCTTGTGCTTTTAAAGGGGTGAAATTTTGTGAAGGGTATGTAGGTAATTCCGAGATGATTGCTCTCCATTCTAATTCGAAATGGAGGGTACCATGCACTGAAGAAATATAACGTCATATTGGTCTGTTCATAATATAATTACCCATGTTTAAATAAATCGATCCTTCTCTAGCAATAATTAAATATGGAAATTTTAATTTCGGCCTAATATGTACAAGTAATACCGAAGTTATAAACAGAGACCAAATTAAGAAAAAAATAAGACAAAATGCCTTGTGTTATGTTTACTTTTTCTATTTTTAACCAGAACATATTGGTCATCACTTATCAGAGATTCAGGACATATGTTAGGGTATCTGAAATCGTTTAACATATATATATACTATTTGTGTATCTCAAACTAAATTTGAGAATGGAAAATATATATAATCTACCTATAAAATTAAGTTAATCAGCTTTACATCATCTTTCACAGTCTGACACACCTATGTGCACTTATATACATGTCACAATGTTAACTGGAAACAATAATATATTTGTTAAATGAAAAATGATATCTATTACTCTCAGAAAGATATATATGTTGAATGAAAAATAATACATGTTAATAGAAACACGGTGGATGGTAAATATACATCACTGGAAGGTAGACTCCACCCATTACTCTTTGAAAGTTCCTTTAAAAGATGAGTGTTCATAGAAAAACCGTCGATAGCGTTCATAGGTTACATTTCGGGATATACCTGTTACATTTCGGGATGTATATGTTACAATCCATACACAATTATGGATGTATAGACGATTTTTCAATGGACGTGCACATGTTTCTCTTCCAAAATGTACATACAAACATAATTACTCTTTGGAATATGAGTGCTCAACCTCTGTAGCGCTGCATTGTGTAGCGCGGGATGTGAACCATTAGATCATCTTAGGATTCGAGCCAGCACAGATCCCAAAATGATCTAACGGTTCACGTACATCCTGTGCTACACAATGCAGCTCTACAGTGGATATAAAATCTTCGAATATGCTATCGATACATCATCACCAAGATGTACATTTATAAATTACTTGTTGCAACGGATTTCAATAGGACTCTGAAGAGCTAGATGAGATGGTAACATAACATTATTTCATCTCAACATCTAGCCAAGCTAGGCATGCACCAATATTTTTTACAGAATGGAGAAAAGGAGGGGGGTTAATGAGTACTTCTTCCCTCGCTTTAGGAAGAACTTGGAGAGGGCTGTAAACTTGGTGGGTCTCCTAGAGTCAAATTGCCAATAAAAGGGTTGCACACTTTTATTCAAGGCGTTGTGTTGTGTAATGTTGTGGACTTGTGCTGAGTATGTCGATCTGCCTTTTGCTTTTTGGTAAACACATGGGGTGCGGCCAAATTAAAGCAGTTTTTGTGTCCCACGCATGGATGGATGGAAGAGACCAAAGCGATTCTGTGAAAGAAAACCTACTGCTTTATTTATCTTGGTTATATATACGTTTTAATAATTGAATTTAAAGCTGCCCTAGAAAAAAGTTGTTCACTTCTAATGAAATTCTTGCCCTTTGGAAAATTCTGTGGATAAAATGTAAGGGGATGACAAGGCAAATTGGTTTTCTTTCTAGGCTTGCATAAGGAACTTTCTTTTATGGAAGCAAAATCTTTAGTATGTAAATTTAAAAAGAGTTACTATTATTATGAGTAAAACTATGGCGCTCCTAGGAGTACGGAGACCTCCTGTGCTCCTAACTCAAAAATCATACTTAACCATCTTGAAATTTCGATTTATGGGTCTCATTAAATTCTTTATATCAAAATATCATAGGATACAAAAATTTTCCATTTTTTTGAGATTTTTAAGTACTTTTAGATTTTTTTGAGATAGCTTAAAAATAATAATAAAATAATGTATAAAACTATATATGTCATCTTTACAAAATCTAAAACAAATACTTAAAAAACTCAAATAATAGAAAATTTTTGTATCCTATGATATTTTGATATAAAGAATTTAAGGAGAATCATAAATCGAAATTTTGAGATGATTAAGTATGATTTTTGAGTTAGGAGCACGGGAGACTTCCATGCTCCTAAGATCACCGTAGTTTTATTATTATTATTATTATTATTATTATTATTATTATTATTATTATTATTATTATTATTATTATTATTATTTTATTTTATTTTATTTTTTTCAAATTTTAAAGACAAAGATACGCCTTGTCAATCAGATTTCAGCAGAGTCTGAATTCTGAACCCTGAATGCCAAAATTCATAATTATTATAGCTCTACTGTTATATGCAGCTCCACTGTTGGTACTGCATGTTTGTATTAAATTGAAATCACGAAAATTATGACAAATTTTGGACTCTATGTAAAAACCCAGGGAAACAATGATACTGTTTGTAGCTTTAGTTTTGGGACACATGTACATTAATTGAAAAAAAAAAAGAAAGAAAGATAGAAAAAAGCCTAGAGAAATGAGAGCCTATATATCAAGAGAAAACATTTCCTACAGGCTCAGCCATGTTAAAGGAAATGATATCAAATGATGATAAATAGTGTCAGCAAATGATACTATGCTACCTGCCTTTTGTTGGAAAGCATTTATGTATGTGACTATGTGAGCAAGTGACAGACAGACAGACAGACAGACAGTCACATTGATGGCAAGTTGTAATTGATATATATACTGGTTGTGCCAGCATTCAGCTAGCATTTACTGATAGTCACGCAGGTAATTTATATATATATGCTTCATTCATTGGGTTTGTCAGAATTTCAGCATAATGGCATTCTGATTAGTGTATGATATTAGTGTTGAAATAGTGATCATGTGGGTATGTATAATGATACTGAATTAACTCCATGTTGTTTTCAACAGTATATATCTTATTTAGATTGCATTTTTTTTTTTTTTTTTGCGAGCACTGTTAGTTTGATGAGTACTGAGTACTGACTACTGAGCTACTTCTATTGTTCAGAATTTGGGTTAGCAATGCTGCATTTAAACATTACTAGTAAAGAGCTCAAGCCTTGCTTTGGGCTGAAATTGTTATTTCCTATTATAAATTTTTAAGATAATATGTGATGAGCCTTAAATTGGAAAAAATGATATGGGCCTTAAGTTTTAAGGGGTAGAGACATTAAAGTATGTCAACGGTGTGATCAATTTTAGTAAACAATCAACGGCTGAGATTTATTGCTCGGGGAAGATATAACTTTCATATCAAAAAAATTCAATATGCTTTTATTAGGAGTAAGGATTTCAAGGAAGTCGAATTGCATCTCCTAGACAGAAAATAATATGTTAGAAATAATTAGTGGTTAAATTAATAAACTCATGCTAGATTATTCCTCTCCTCTCTAGTTATGCCTGAGAAAAGAAGTAATAAATGCACCCTTTTATTTTTCACCCAATGCTTGAGAAGAATTTATACCTTTATGAAAATTATTTGTATTTAGTTTTAATTGTTTATATCGTTAAATAATAATAACAAAAAAATGCCATACTTAATTACGACCTAAATTTATATTGAGCTAGAAAAATGAAAGTTAAGCGTCAGCCTGTCAATCTGTCGTGCTATTTCATACTGCTATATATATATTTTGCAGACATGAACACAATAAACAGTATTTGTTCCTCTGTCGACCTCAAAATTGTTCATGTTTTAGGACGGTGATCTCGGAAACTAAGCTATGAATTTAACCTCTCAACAAGAACTAGAATATTTAGATGAGGCAAAAACTTAAGATCAACATGTACAACCCGACTGGGAATTAATAAACATTTTTGTTTTATGACTTTTTACAATGAGCAGGGGTACTACTGATTCACTGACAAGCTATATAATTATTTTTTATATGTTTCCTTACTCTATAATTGCTGGTTCGGTGCGCCTCACAACCTTTGATTAATCTGGGGGCTGAATTTATGTTTGTGGGAGTTTTTATCCATTCAGGGCATGAAAACTTATTGTTTGATGTATAAGAATTCTACAGAAGATGGATAAAAACCCCCACAAACAATAAATTCAGCCCCCAGATTAATCAGGTTTTTATCCATTCAATTGCACAGACAATTCAGTATCTCTAAACAAGAATACTATCTCCTACTCAAAGTTCTATGTTTGCCTTCTTTTTTTTTGAGAAACATCTTGTGTACGTCCATTTGTCCATTGAAAAAGTATCTATACGTCAATAGACACACTCAGAATGTAACTAATATATTCAATTTTGTAACCTACAGACGCTATGGACATATATTCTATGATGCTAGGTATTACTCTCTCTCTCTCTTTTTTTTTTTTTTTTTTCAAATTCCATATTCTGGTAATTAAGTAAGAGCAATACGTATAATAATAATAAAACACATTGGGCCAGGTTTCAAACAGAAAAGCCATTGGGTTCTCTGGGCCAAGTACAGTGACTGAAAATCATTGACGACCTGCAATAAGGTTGGTAACCTGGTATCCTAGATGTACTAATTACAACTTGTTTAATGCACGTACAGCAAAACCAACCAAAGTTTTAAGGGTCACAGCAAAACTGTCTCAATTGAATTATTTTATATGCGCAATGAGCAAAAAGGAATAACATATTATGGTGAAATTTTGTATCTTTAAATTAATTACTATATGCTCTAATCGAATAAAAAAAAAAGTGTTGTAGTCAACATTTGCAATCCCTTTTTTCGGGGGCGGAGGTCAATGTTATTGTTATTGCGTTCTGCAAAGCACAGTGAGGTAGTGCGTTTCGACTTGTTATCTCAAAACCATAGCTCAAATGACTGATTCAAGTTGCTTACCGTAAACTCTATATTGAAACATAATTGCATACCAAAATTTTCTATTTTTAGAGTTTTCTAACTATTTTTTTGGATTTTTGAAGTTTGTATAGAAAATGTACAAAAATTTGTATATAAAATGGGTCATTTTTAAAAAATCCAAAAAAATAATTAGGAAACTCTAAAAATAGAAAATTTTGGTATGCAACTAGGTTTCAATATTAAATTTACGGTGAACAACTTAGATTAGTCATTTGAACTACGGTTTTGAGATAACGGAC
This sequence comes from Cyperus esculentus, assembly GCA_030179965.1. Lineage (NCBI taxonomy): Eukaryota > Viridiplantae > Streptophyta > Magnoliopsida > Poales > Cyperaceae > Cyperus > Cyperus esculentus. The sequence continues at coordinate 2,717,195 of JASGLE010000029.1, read as the reverse complement.
TGAAGCATACTACCCCACTGTGCTTTGCAAAATGCAATAGCCCCACTCAATTTCTAATATCAGCAATGATTTTGAATTTCTTCTTTCTTTTTCTCCACCAGTAAGGATCATAATTTATATAGTTTATTTCCGCGAACAAAATTATCCTTTAGTATACCAGTAGAGATAATTCCAAGGCTATCATTGTACACATGGATTCTAGAAATTTATTATTTTTTTTCTGTTTTTCAAGTTTTTTTTTTTTTTTACTTTTATCCTAATTTATTTATTTATTTTATTTATTTTTTGAGATAAAGATAAGGGTTAAGCCACTCAAATTTAAATGTCTATAAAAGACCCACCATCCGGATTTCAAACCCACGACCTCCTACACGGAAAGCATTGCCCTTAGTCACTAGACCAAAGGCTGGTTCTTATTATCTTTTCCCCTAATTTATAATACTAAGGTCATCCACTTGTGATCATCATGTAATTTACAGATTTATAAAATTTTGTGGGTCATAACATCATTTGGAGCGAGAGATTCCATGGGGGAAAATTATATTACCGGCACAATAGAATTTTTGTAGCTTAATTAATTTGCAAAGCATCATATACGTTGGATGACATTTTAATTAGAATGAACAAGAATTTGATATGGCTGAGGCCAGATCATGTTTTGAAAGTTTATATATAATCAGAAACTTACGCATTCCTTGTAAAGGGTTATAGTTAAATTAGTGATTAACATGATAGAATTAATAATCAATAACAAATTCACTAGTTAGTATTAGCAAATTTCATTGAAGAAATTACATTTTCACTGCTTTAACTTTAAAATGAGAATGAGAAATAAGGAAAGGGAAATATTATTTATAAGATCATCTAATTGTAATCAACACCAAACAATTCAACTAACAAAATTAAAAGGCACCACATTAATACCAAAATTCCACAAATATCATTTGATAAAATCAAAACATAAACCCCACATTAATTCAGACGTACACCTAAAGCACAGTGAGGTAGTGCGTTTCGACTTGTTATCTCAAAACCATAGCTCAAATGACTGATTCAAGTTGCTTACCGTAAACTCTATATTGAAACATAATTGCATACCAAAATTTTCTATTTTTAGAGTTTTCTAACTATTTTTTTGGATTTTTGAAGTTTGTATAGAAAATGTACAAAAATTTGTATATAAAATGGGTCATTTTTAAAAAATCCAAAAAAATAATTAGGAAACTCTAAAAATAGAAAATTTTGGTATGCAACTAGGTTTCAATATTAAATTTACGGTGAACAACTTAGATTAGTCATTTGAACTACGGTTTTGAGATAACGGACTGAAGCATACTACCCCACTGTGCTTTGCAAAATGCAATAGCCCCACTCAATTTCTAATATCAGCAATGATTTTGAATTTCTTCTTTCTTTTTCTCCACCAGTAAGGATCATAATTTATATAGTTTATTTCCGCGAACAAAATTATCCTTTAGTATACCAGTAGAGATAATTCCAAGGCTATCATTGTACACATGGATTCTAGAAATTTATTATTTTTTTTCTGTTTTTCAAGTTTTTTTTTTTTTTTACTTTTATCCTAATTTATTTATTTATTTTATTTATTTTTTGAGATAAAGATAAGGGTTAAGCCACTCAAATTTAAATGTCTATAAAAGACCCACCATCCGGATTTCAAACCCACGACCTCCTACACGGAAAGCATTGCCCTTAGTCACTAGACCAAAGGCTGGTTCTTATTATCTTTTCCCCTAATTTATAATACTAAGGTCATCCACTTGTGATCATCATGTAATTTACAGATTTATAAAATTTTGTGGGTCATAACATCATTTGGAGCGAGAGATTCCATGGGGGAAAATTATATTACCGGCACAATAGAATTTTTGTAGCTTAATTAATTTGCAAAGCATCATATACGTTGGATGACATTTTAATTAGAATGAACAAGAATTTGATATGGCTGAGGCCAGATCATGTTTTGAAAGTTTATATATAATCAGAAACTTACGCATTCCTTGTAAAGGGTTATAGTTAAATTAGTGATTAACATGATAGAATTAATAATCAATAACAAATTCACTAGTTAGTATTAGCAAATTTCATTGAAGAAATTACATTTTCACTGCTTTAACTTTAAAATGAGAATGAGAAATAAGGAAAGGGAAATATTATTTATAAGATCATCTAATTGTAATCAACACCAAACAATTCAACTAACAAAATTAAAAGGCACCACATTAATACCAAAATTCCACAAATATCATTTGATAAAATCAAAACATAAACCCCACATTAATTCAGACGTACACCTACTAAAACATACTACAGAATTGAAAACACACACAAACACACATCCAACACAAGTTATTTCACACTCTCATCATCTTAATCAACCAAAACAAAACATGAAATATCCATCCATGATCGATGAACTCATGAACTACTTGGTTAATTAACTAGCCGTGTTTTGCCGGTTTGCACTTGATGGGTGTAGGAGTGATCTTACATGTCTGCGGCAGCGCCATGGCGCGGGTCGAGTTGATGTCCATGGTCTTGAGCACATACGAGTCCTTGTACTGGCACAGACACTTGAAGTCAGCATTCTGCAGCGCCGCGCAGCATTCGCCGGATGGGTCGTCCACGGATTCGCCGTTCTGGATCGCGGGCTTGCACGACTCGAGGCTGTCAATGCTCATGTTGCAGATATCCCCATGCACTGCATCAAGTGCCAGGAGCAACATTGCAACCATGGCCACAAACATGAATGCAACTCTCATTTTCTCCATTGTTTCTTGCTTTTTTTTTTGTGGGCTAACTTTAACTTAACTTGATTAGCTAGCTGATTTGGTGATTTGTTTGTATGTAAGATTGTTTTGTGGGCTTGAGTTTAAATAGGGCAGAGTTATGGCAGCCCGTGAGTAGGTTTTTGTCTTCATTGGAGAGGTCACAACCTCACGGGCTATGCTTAAAAATAAGTGCTTCAATATTATATAATCACATTCTATCCAATCAGATCAAAAATAGGTTTTTGTTCTATTGGTATTTGAGGATTGAGAGGTTTTGGGATTGGAAGGGAATTTATTGGTGGAATGTTGCACTCCATGGAAGATCTTCTGTTGTTGTGGCACTTGCAATTTTATTTATGATTTATATAGCTTTTCATTTAATCTTGGGTCTGTTTGTTTTATAGAAGTTGGTTTTACATGTATTTGGAGCCGTAATGTATTAGGTGTTGCAGTAGGTACTAATACTGCCTCTTATCCTTTTTTGTTTGTTGCATTGCAATACAAGGTTATAATTTAATTTATGTCTTACCATATTGGACTCGTACAGTCAGATTTATTTCCAATTTCTCTCATAATAGAAATAAGAAGTAAGAAATTGTTTCCGCAATAAGCACTGAAGCTGCTCCTACATAAAAAATGAGCGCAACACAAGCTGCTGTATTTGATGGCAACTTGAAGGTCCAACTACGGTAGTAAAATACAAATACATGCAAACAAACATCATGTGTTGCCAACTGCAGTAGGTTGAGCTACTTGCATTATCAAGTACGCTAAAACAAACAGGCCCTTGTACCTTGATTTCTGCGTTTATTTGAGGTATTAATTTAAAATCTGAAAACTCTCTTTTTTTCTTAGCTTTCTTGTATCTTGATTCTATGGAACACTGATTAATTACTCATTTCATCTGTGATAAGTGACTGCCTCCTTAAAAGAATCATCTTTCTTGGCTTTCCAAATCTTCAAGAAGTTAGCTTTTCATTGTTTAGAATTCAGAGAGAATGAATCGTTTGACTTTATATTAACATGATTCGCGAATAATTTGTGAATAATTTGGTTTTTCACAAGAGCTGAACGAATCCCGCATAATACTATCCAATGATATATAATGTATTCTATTCGTGCATGACACATTTTTAGGCCAATAAAACGTTATATACGCAAATATTCGCAAATAAAACATATCATATGTCATTTCAAAGAAAATTTAATTCTATTTTATTTGGTTTTTAAAAATAATTGGTACTTTAGTATACATTTTATTATATTATATAAGTCAAATTATATCTAAATAATACTCAAAAAACGAAACTTCGAAACTTTGATCTCGCCGAACAAATCTCGAATCAATCATATATTACTATGCTTGACTTAATATGATTCTGTTAGTGTGCATGCAATGCCTATGCCATAGAGGATCGATCGGATTCGGAGTTGCCTCTCAAAAATTCCTTTTTTTTTTTTTTTTGAGGGATCTCAAAAATTCTCTATCCTGGTTGTAAAGCTTTGGACTTGAGCACGAAATTCAACGCAAAAGACAAAATATACAATGCATATAATAGAGGTTCATTTGTACTTCAATCTGGACTTGAGCTTGGAATACGAACACAGACTTGGGCTGACTGTTTAAGTAATTAATTTGGATTCATCAGTTAATTAATTTATCATAAATCCATTTGGGGCCGGGGCATATTTGCCTAACAAATGATTTTCTATGGATTATGCACAGACTACCACAACAATATATATTTTGTAATCTATACTTCATAAAAAGTGATAGGTTTCCAAGCATCTCAACTATGCCACAACATCACTATTAGTTACCAATGATTTTGTTTAAAAACTTTTCATTTACTTTGATCTAATGACTTATATGTTTTTTCTCTACACATAAAATAATATGAATATGACATGTCTAAAACAAAATTTAACCCTTAAAATGATCTAATATTTATGTGTTCTTATTTATAAATTATTATATTATTACCATTTATATCAAAAGTTTAATTTAAAAATTATGTTCAAAATTTTGTTTAATATTAAAATTTATAAAATTCTTAATTATTTATTTGATATCATATTTCGGGGCGAAGCCCCGAGTTACAGCTCCACTCCAGTGATAATAAAGGGTCCAACAAAAAATGGCAGCTACATGCCGCACGGTGTCTGCACCGAACGAGGAAATATAAATCCAAGGAGAAAATCAGAATCAGTGGTCGGCCCCTTGGCTTCCATGTTGGATAAATCTTGGCCTTGGGTTTGTAATTTGTATCGATTATTGGGAGTATATAAATGAAACATAAATAAATTGTCATGTTTTTTAAACAAAGAACGGTCAGGTTAGGCCAGTTGGAATGTAATTCATTGTCAGAAAAATACAAACCTCACGTGATACTGTTAGTGTTGGTGTTAGTGTCAGTGTTAGTGTTAGGCCATAGATTGATTTCATGTCGGCTGGTGCTCACGGTTGTGGATTGAGTCAGTTTATTTGCATTTGCAAATGAATAAATGATGGACTAGTTGGAATACTTGCAGTCTCAATTGTTAGTTGTTCCACTTATCCATTCATTTTTGTTTTATTTTGTTTCTTTTTATTTTTCATTTCATGAGAAATCAACTCTTTTGAACAATTTCACAAGTCCCTACCTCAGCCTAGTATGTATTTTTTTTTTTTTTTTTTTGATAGGAAAGATGACAGCCTAGTATGTATTAATTATAATGGGCATTTAATTTTTACAAGAAAAACGCTGATGTGAGATTTATTGTTCTAATGAATTTATATGACATGCCTAACGTAAAATCACACACACACACAAATAAAAATGATGTGGGTAGCCATCCATGTTATGTGATAAGTCACGTAAAAGAAATGATTGTTCAATATTGGCAACAATAAAAATATCGTGAGATTTGATATATCACTTACTTATGAACTTCAACAATGATGTCAAATAATAAGATACATTATAGGGGCAATAGTTTGATAAAAATAATACCAAATTATGAAAAACAAGCTTACCATAATAAAAATATAAGATAATGGAGGAAATTGATGAAACAAAAGAAATTATATGATACATTAATTATTGTCTTTATGAGTTTATCAACAAATGTCCTTAACATGAGAAGTTGAAGATTCTCGCACATCTCTTTAAAATGAAGGCCACAAAACTATGTTTTTTATTATTATTTAAACAAGTGGCATTCTCTGTTCTCATTGTATTGGTGTTCTGACTCAGAAGAATATCAATTATGTTAAGGAGAGTTACATAAGTGATCGATGGCGAAAGAATGTGAAGAGATTAAATCTTATGATTCCCACTTCAATATGTGTCAGACCTCCAGATCAAACCAGGTTTAGTATTATAGTTATCATATTTCTATATTATTAGGATGTACATTTAGTATTTAGATTTTCAATGATGAAGTTTTTCTCTTTTTTTAGGTATCATGAGTTGGTTCAAGTTGTCAATCCTATTAAACTGGAGCTTTTAGATATTGGATCAGCTGATGAGAATGTTCAAAATGATGTTCTCAATGGTTTTGTGGGGCTTAAGGACAAAATTTGCGTATGTATGTTTCAAATTTTTTATTTTTCCATATGCAAGCCATCATAATGCATTTTTGTTGGTACTGATAGTTGGTTCATTATGTAAGCCATCATTTCTAGGCCATTTGCATATTATCATGGTGCAAATTTTGAAACCTCTTGGAACCCATTTCTATGATGGGTTGCATAATGAAGGTACTAATGATGCATTTTAGTGGAAAAATTATGTTGCAAATTTTGCATATTATCAGCAAATATACCACCATGATAATATGCAAATGACCTAGAAATGATGGCTTGCATATAGAAATGATGGCTTCATAATTCCAATACAAGCCATCATAATGCAAGTACTGATAGTTGGTTCATTATGTATTAAATGTTGTCCACAGTTGTATTATTACCTTTCTCTACATGTATAACTATATGAAATTTTTTCATTTTTTTCAGATGGAGTTGATGAATTCACTTTCAAACCTGGTGTTGAAGAGGCATGTAATGGAAGGAGTGAAGTATACAATAGAATTGGAGGTTGTTACTGTCCAGAAATTTTGCTTCCTCCAAATATAGTAAAAAGAAAGAGAAGGCCGCAGATATATGCACACAAGTCCAGGCTTGACAAGGCTATATCAAGAATTAACAAATCCAAAAAATAGACAAGAATAGATAAATAAATTTTCATTGCTTTAGTATAAGATGAAAAAAAAATTGTAGTGTTATTAATCATTTTTCTTCATATATGTGATAAAGCCAAGTTTTATCAGAAATGTTGCAACTTGCAAGGCCACAATTGTGAGAGTTTCTTAAATCACTAATTGCAGAGATCAATTAACCAACAAATTATCTAATGGAACCTACAATTAAGGGGATTTAGTATCCATTAACTCTACCTATGACAGAAACAAAAGCATGAGATTCTATGACTTCTTCTATTATGTTAGATTTCCAGAGAATACATCAGCTTATACTAGTGACTACTATATTTAAGTTGGTGAAATTTAAACTTAAAAGATTTGTATAACTAATGTAAGAAAAGATAAGTCTAAATTGTAGTTCAAAATCGGTAAAAAACTTCTAAATACCTTCGAATTGGACTCAACAACATTGATAAGCAAAAATTAGTGTGCACCTCCTCACAAAAAGAATGGAAGTCCAAAGGTAGGACTTCAGAAATCGAAAGGTAGGACTTCAAAAATTAGTGTGCACCTCCTTGTATCAATGGCAGAGAGGGAAGAAACATGCTCTCTAAAATATCCGAGCCCTTGTCGATTGCTCTCCTCCCACAGTTCTTCTCACCGCTCACTCTTTTCGCTATTTCAATTAAGAATCCCAGAGAATAAGCGGGGAAGAGGAGAAAAGATACCTTTTTCTTGTTGGCTTTCCTCCTTTCACAGTTCTTCTTCACCATTAGACTATTTACGTTGTTTGCCATGAGAGAGTCGTGTCCTCCCGACTCCGTCTTTCTACCACGTTCGTTTGGTTTTCTGGTAGCAGTTCCTCTACCGCCGTAAATTGACCAGCAATTTTTCTCCGCGACGCTTCTCCTCCATTAAATGGGTAGGTGTGTATAGGCGTCTTCTGGGTGAGGGCTTCCCACTTCTCTTTTTCTCGTCCATAGTAATTTCGATGAAGACGAAGAGGAGTGGGTCGATCCGGACGAATCGTTGAGACTTGAGAGACTGTAGAAAGATTTCTTTAAAAATAACTAATGTCGCTGGAGTATATGCGTCCATTCGTGATAAATCGGATCCATACAGAAACTTTTTAATCAGAATGTCCCTGTTGAGACACGTGCACGTGGCTGCGTAATAATGCTTGTTGCGTCAAGCGTTTTTTTATACTACAGTAGATATGATAGAGTAGCCTTACTTTTTTGGTGTCTTCGTAGTGATTTGTTTATTCTAAATTGAATAATTAGAGAACATTTTGAAGGAGACAACAGTTATCAATAGGATGCAGCTAGCCATAAGGGATGAGAAACCTTTACACCCTCCATGTTTTATGAGCGAGTGAGATTAATTAAAGTGAAAGAAACTTTAACATGTACGTTGGTAGCTGCTATCAACTTTTCGAAAAAAAGAAAGAAACTTTAACATGGAGTATGATAGCTTGAAGGCTTTCAGTCATGTCATCATGTGTTATTTAAAGTTTCACAACTGCAATTTAAAATATATAATTAAAAATAAGTTTTTTTTATTTAATGTAATAAATCTAATCTTTTCAATTAAATATATTCATAACTATCTATACATAATCTAAGAAACATTATTGGATAAGACAAGATATTAGTAATTACGACTCTACCAATGCATGCAGCAATGGATGATCTATTGAAACTTGCAATATGCCAACAGAAATAAAAAAAAAAAATTCAATCAAGTAAAAGACCAACAGATTTCATTAGTGCAGTGCTTATAATAGATTTTTTTTGAGACAAAAATAAGAATTAAGCTACTCAAATTAAATATCTATAAAAAACTTTCCATTTTTATTTCTGATCTACGACCTCTCATACAGTGAGCGAGCGTTACACTTAACCACTAGAAATTGACCAAAGGCCGGTCTCTAAGTGCCTTAGAAGATTCGATGGAAGCGGATACAAAAACATATAATAGTGCTCAGAGATCAATCGTACTTCAATCTAAGCGTAAACTCTGGATGTATGGACATACAAATAATGAGATGATTAATTTTAATTAGTTTGAACTTAATTTAGATCTCTTAATTAATCCAAAAAATTCCCTTGATTTTTGTGGCATCTCTATCTCTATCTCTACTCCTTATTGGACAACTTTTATATATAAAAAATAAAAAAATCTTATTTTTAATTTTCGAAAATAAAAGAACTTATTTTGAAAAATAGTAAATCCGGGTTCCTGGAACCCGGCCTACCAAAAGTAGGCCGGCTCCTGGGGACCCGGCCTGAGAAAATGAGGCCAGCTTTGGGGGACCCGGCCCGAGAAAATGAGGCCAGGTTTGGGGGACCCGGCCGACCAAAAGCAGGCCGGGTTTGGGGGAGCCGGCCTACCAAAAGCAGGCCGGGTTTGGGGGACCCGGCCTACCAAAAGTAGGCCGGGTTTGGGGGACCCAGCCTCCAAAAGTAGGCCGGGTTTGGGGGAGCCGGCCTAGATCCGACATTTTTTTCTTAGGTCCTAGGCTGGTTTGTGCTGTCACATTTGTCGTTCACGCGAAAAAAAATTGATTTGATGTGTAGGCCGGGTTTCAGGGATTTGGCCAGGAAATTTTGGCTATAAATAGGTAGCCCAGCATAATAAGTATTATCATTGTCATTCTTTCTCATTCTCTTTCTTTATCATTCGTCATTCCTCACAAATACAATGGTATCCATCGCAATATATGTTGGTGGTATGGTAATTAATGGTCCTATGGGTGTCGCTTACAATCTGCCTCCCAGAAACGTTTTTACATCCGACGTAAATATAACGTTTGATTTTCTGAGGAGATTAATATATCAGCATCTAGGATTGTTCGAAAACCAGTGCAGACTAGAAATCCGTGCAAAATTTAATGTTGGAGGTATTGATAGTGCTTTCTACAGTCTTCTCCCGGTATTTGATGACGACAGACTGTCGCTTGCTCTAGGCCAAAACCAATTAATACTCGAACTTTATGTCGATATTGTTCCACATATTTCCAGTACATCATATGTTCCAACTGCCGACAATTTACCCGGCAGCAGCAACCAAGCCAGCTGGAACGTACCACAATACCAACCCTATAACATACCACAATACGAATACCAGACTGAACCGCAGTACCCACCAGGGTACGAACCTCAACCAGCAAACCCTTATTATCAAACTACTTGGAACGCTCCACAGTACCCGCCACCAAACGTACTGCAGTATGAATGTCAGGCCCAACCAGACTATTCATATTATGATACCCCGCCACACTGCTCGGCACAACCGCCACCAAACATACCTGGGGTTAGCATTCCGCAAGAAAGAAGGGCCGAGCCTAATGCAAATGAGCCTACTGTTCCTGGTGCTGCCGAAGATGACGTCGATCCTGGAAAAGATTTACATGACAGTGAGAACGAGTCACCACTTTACGATACTGATGATGAAGAAGCAGAGAGAATGGCAGAGGAAGACGAAGGAGGAGATGACAGCAGTTCGAGTAGTGATGACGACAGCACTCCATTTCCCGCAGGCGGCAGGCCGTCGAGGCAAGTGCCACAACCCTTTCTAAACAGAGGCAATGAGCAACCATTTCGCTTTTTCCACTCCAGTGCGACAGAAGAAGTAGAAGCAGATTCTATCACCTACGGCGTAAAGAAGGTGTTTGACCATCCCTTAGCCGTAGGTAGAAAATTCGCTGATAAAGAGGCACTTGTACAGGTTGTTCAAGAATATCATATTACCGAGAACAGACCGTACAAAACCACCAACCACAAATCACATCAAATACCAGTTCACACATCAACAAGGACTGTACCTCGGACGTGGCTCTGCTCGACCTGGTCTCATACCTCTTCTCTTCTTGGCGGCATCTGTCGAGGATGTACCGGCCTCTTCAGTGGTACCTTGTGCTAGTGGCGGGTCCGCCTGAGTAATCTAACTCTGCATGTACTCATACCCCTGAGAATTCCCTGATAGTAAGTAGCCAGCCCAGTAGTCCCCGTAATCCTCCACGCTCGGACCGGCGGGCATCTCGTCGTCAGTCTCGTCATCCGGGCTGTCGGGCTCGGTCTCGACGGTCGCGGGTACCTTGTACAGATCATATAGATCGTCTATGCGGTGCACCTCGCCCACATCCTTCAGTTGTGCTCGGCAGTTCCGCAACATCCATTTTCCGATTTTTTTGCCTACCTTGCGACCAATTAGCTTAATGTCGTAGGCCGCCTGAGCTAGAATCCGCTCGACCTGCAAAATTCCTTCCAGGTCAGTGCATGTACAAATGTAATAATAGAACATTTTAATAAAGTTAGCGATGTACCAAGCGGGGCCTCTGCTCGTGTCTCGGAGGATACAACATGGTGGATAATTCTACTTGCGATGGTCTTGGCATGTCCACCGCCAGTGCCTGCACGACCCGGGTCCGGGGCAGGATCATTGGCTTGCCGTAGATGCCGTACCAGAGGCTGTACTCGCCCATGCAGTTAGGGTCCCAGAACTCCCAAGGGTCGACCGACCTCTGCTCAATCTGACCACATTCCTGAAATACATTTATTTTTATTACGTAATGGCCTATGATATCAACCTAAATATTTTTTGTGGAATAAGGACAATTGAATAACCTGAATATGGCTTGAATGAATAGCTGGCCAGTTCGGTCTTTTTTTATTGGAGTCCTTGTTGTGTTCGTACAGCATGTATGCCTCGTGGCCCTCCCAGGGCTCGAGTAATGGGGGCGGCACAAGCTGCTTCCGGCCAAATTGTCTCATAACCCGATCTGGATAGTGGAACTCGACTATCCAGAAATGGATCATCTGGATTCGGACGCACCAAAGGTGCCGCTCGGCAATGATCGTCTGGGGTGCAAGGTTAAGGTCCTCCCTCAAGAAAGCCTCGTACGGCTCCCAAATGATGTCACCCTCCATCAGTTCCTGCAATTGCTTACTGAGGACACTTAAACATCCCTTGGCTTGGTCCAAAAACCTCTTTGGACCACTCCACTTGATCCCCGTATGTGTGCCTCACATGGACGTCAGGACCACCGAACGCTTCGTGAGGATGCCCAGCTTTCACGACCGGATGAGCCACTGCGAAGTGCTCCCATGACCATATCTGCACAAACCACACAAGTCATATCAATTCACGTTAATTCATCCACAAACCGCACAAGTCATAAAAAGTAAAATGAAAAGGATAATATGTATGGTACCTGCAGAAAATACAAGGGGCCCACAATGGATCTAGTAGCACGACGGCTGGCATTGCACAAGTTCTGGTACAGACATGCTAGCAGGGCGAAGGCCCAGCTGTACCGTCGCGGTTGCTCAAAGCTTATGAACTGTGCGTACATGCTCGACACACAGTCCTTCGAACTGTCCGGGACAATGAGTGTCCCGATCATCTCCATGATGAAAGCTGTCGTGTGGGACTGCATTTCAGTCTCGTCGTCATGATCGTAATTTTCATTACCGAACCGTTCTTTTAAGTACGCGAGCCTGTAGTCAACATGAGAACAAACAAAACTAAATCAGTTTATATTAACCAAACTTTTAAGATATATTAAAATATTTTACTACATAAGAAAATCAGGTACCTCAGGGAGTAATACGAAAGCCTCCTACTATCTGAACCATCCTTTTTCGTTCCAACATTTTTGTTCTTAAAAGCACTTGTCGGTAGTTGGACACCGAAAGCGTTGGTCAAGTGTTCAACTAGATCCACATCACTGTACCCAGTCACCGGCGGACCGCCGACAGGTAGGCCCCAGATGATAGCCACATCTTGCAAGGTCACTGTGATCTCACCGGTGGCCATGTGAAATGTGTGAGTTTCTGGCCTCCACCGCTCTAATAGAGCGGTGATCAGAGCGTGGTCTAGCTTGTCGTGAGTATCTATTTGACTCACTTGCCACAACCCCATTGCCACGAGAACATCCCGCATGTTCTCATGATATTTGACATATCTCTTGTGACCTTGCATCGACAGAGGCACCGCGTTCTGAAATTTCATAAAGATTATAAGAATTCCATAAATCAACACAACGTCAAAGGAGATTGAAATAAAAGTGTATAGAATTACCGGGTCGGTGACATTCCACAACTGATGGTCCTCATCTGGGACCCGCAAAAGTAAATCTTCAGAGTTTGTCGATGGTCCCTCACCGGACGACATCGTGAAGCACTACAATGTCATCACAACTACAACACATTTATAATTCGAAAATTTTTTTATGATAACAGCACATTTATAATAAATTGTTATATATAAAAATTAGCTCATTATTATTTTTCCAGTATTTAGTAACTTTTTCTTTTCTTTCTTTTCTTTTCTTTTCATATTATGCATTTGGTTATTTCTGTACTCGATCTGTACCCAGATTATTAACGCAACTATTATACACAAATTTACATAATTAACCAACATTTATTCAATTTCAACAAATTTACATAGTTAACCCTCATCTACTAACTATTACAATACAAACCCTAGATTTACTCTAATTCTAAAATTATCAATCCTAACGCAACTATTCTACACAAATTTACATAATTAACCAACATTTATTCAATTTCAACAAATTTACATAATTAACCCTCATCTACTAACTATTACAACACAAACCCTAGATTTACTCTAATTCTAAAATTATCAATCCTAATACAAGTTTCACAAAAATAGTTGCAATACATTTGCTAGAGAGACACTACGCACCTAAGTAGAAGAGATTGTCCGGTAGCCGCGTCGAAAATCATGAAACCTTGAAATGCCGGCGCCACAAAGCGAGATAGGAGCAAAAAATCGGGTCTAGAGGGTGAGGGGAGAGAGGAGAGGAGAGGGGTGTGCTTTTTTTGGGGGCGGGGGGCGGGGTTTTGGGGTGGTTTTGGGCGGCGCCGCGCGGCTGGAGAGGAGACAAAGGAGAGGCAGAGAAAGGGAGCGGGGGAAGGGAAGAAGGGAAGAAAGAAAGGGGTCGGATCCAATTATTGGATCTAGACCGGGTCCTCCAAACCCGGCCTGCTTTTGGTAGGCCGGCTCCCCTAAACCCGGCCTACTTTTGGTAGGCCGTTTCCCCCAAACCCGGCCTCGTTTTCTCAGGCCGGGTCCCCAGGAGTCGGCCTACTTTTGGTAGGCCGGGTTCCAGGAACCCGGATTTACTATTTTTCAAAATAAGTTCTTTTATTTTCGAAAATTAAAAATTAGATTTTTTTATTTTTTATATATAAAAATTGTCCCTCCTTATTATGTATGTAAGTGTTCTGATTCTACAACGGTCAGGATCTTCTGATCAATTTTCGGACTTAATATTAACCGTTAGATCTGTCATTTTGGCATCGGTGGTGTGGCAAATTGTGTGAAGCTTTCTTTTAGTTCATTTATCGGTTGCTACACAGAATATCGCGTTGCAGAACCTACATGGCATCTTGTTCCCATCCAACGAGCATTATGGTGGTCATAAATATGACACCGAAGGATCAATTTTTTGCTATATTTTTATTGATACATACTATATATATAGGGTATGTTTGGATCGTTTGAGAATAACGCTGTTTCGGGATTAGCTAGCTATTCCCAAGCAAGTGCAATCCAAACAACAAAAACACTAATCGGAACAGCTGAGAACAGCGCTAATCTGCTATTCTGTCTAAAAGATGGAATAGCGATTTGGCATTCGTCTGGGATAGAGAAAAAGATTAAAATAAGAGCCAACGCTTTTTTTTTTTTTCTTTGTACTTTCTTCTACCTTTCTCCCTATTACCTCGGGAGACGAAAAGAGAAGACCAACATCTTCTATTCCTGAAAAAATCTGTTGATAGAAAAGAAAATCGCGGATGACAATCTTTGCATTGTGCTCTCCTCATCACGACGAGCTGATAGACATCTCGTTTGCTTGTCTAGCCTGATCGATATGCTTGGCTTTTCCGTCTCATCTCTTCTCATTCTTCAAATTAGTGTTGTCACCATGGTTGAGTGGTGAGTTGAAGTAGAGGAGCTTGATCCAAAGCAATTGATTTGAGGCAGACGAAGCTCAAACTCTGGTCGGCCTTCATTCATATTTGAACTCCTTGTCGTTGGTATGGTTTTCAGCCGTGTCTCCTTTTTCTTTTACTTGCCGGTTTGAAGATTTGTGCAAGGCCAAGGAGCCCTTGTGCCCTTTCTTGTGTTGGTTGTGTTCTTCCTTTTGCCGGTTGTGTACTTGTGTGTGCTGCTTCTTGTTTGGTGCAGCCCCTCTTGTTGGAAAGGCTAATCTGCAAACTAAACTAGAACTAATCAATACAACTTAATTTAAATTCTAGTTAATTCATCGTGGTTATCAACCATTAACAAAACAAAATTGTGGCTGCACATCAATCATGCTCAGTACTGAGGTGCGATTCTGGCATGCAATGTTTCCTGGTCACATATTTTTCTTCAATGAAGAAATTGAGATTGACCAAGTCTGGCATTCATTGGAGCTCATACAAGAACTCAGCCTAATCTGAGAACTAACTATTGCAATAAGATAGTGATTATTGAAAAAATAAAATTGAGAATTTAATGAACAAAATAAATAAATAAATACAGAGAGAGTAATTAATTTCATAAAAATCTTACATACGTCTCCTCCGACTACTATGAATTGGAATGGATGGGATAGAACTTGTCAAATGAGGGAAAAATAGTTAGTTAAAAAAATAAATAAAATACATCACTATTTTATTCATTTTTCTCTATCACTATTCCAAACATACAATCCAAACAACTTTTTTACTATTCTGAAAAGCATCATATTTTTACTATTTTCAAGCTAATCCAAAAATCACTATTCTCACTTACTAATCTCAATTCTACTAATCTTACACTATTCTGTGCACGATCCAAACACACCCATAGGGAAGATGAACCTCAATTAGCGTGCGTACATTTTGAAACCTCTTTAAATTCAACATTTTGGGAAATAACCACAATAAAGATTCAATTTAGTTTACTTCCTATAAGAAATGAAAAAAATATAATAGCTATATCATTTCACAAAGTTAAAAATATATATATTTGCAAACACGAGGTTTAATGTTTTTACTAACATAATCACTAATCAGCAACTATGTTCTCTCTTGTGTCGAAGGAAAAGTAAAAATCTAATGAATGTCCCCTTGCGGAGCAGGGGGCAACTTAGTAGTAATCTTTGGCGTATGCTGACTACCTCGCCATATGACGAGTTATGAATTAATAGGCCTATAGGTTATCAGTTTTTAAACAGACAGTACTGCATCGGTTTTGCGGCTTGCTTGTTGGATGATTTTTTTTTTTTTTTCTTTTTTGCCAAACTTGTTGGATAATCTAAGATTTGGACTGGATAAATGATTATATATGTTTATTAAGATGGAATTAGTAATTAGGGTTGACAAGATCTCTAATCAGTTGGTATATGACTTGAACTAGTCCAGGCTTACGTGATTAATTGTGTTAGGCTTTCAATTTATTTTTTTTTTTAAATTAACTTTTCCCTTTTTGCTTTCTTTTGAGATGATATTTTTTGAGTGAGACCTAGCGTCCATACAAAATTTTGTCCATAGATCCATAAAAATATTTGTCTATAGAAAAGTTAACACAAAATGTAAGAAAATGTAACACAAAAGGTAAGAAGATGTAACAACTGTAAAAAAGAATGTAACTCACTGATATGTAACACAAAAGATAAGAAAATGTAATAACTGTAAAAAAAGAATGTAACTCCCCGGCATGTAACACAAAAGATAAGAAAATGTAACAACTATAGATAAGAATGTAACCAATAGCTCCCCGCATGTAACACATGTAAGCCTAGCGTCAACTATAAATCTATGGATCCGTTGACCTGTGGACGCAAGATGTTTCCAATATTTTTTTTCCCCTTTTCTATCAAGACACAAATCAAAGTAGTTTCCAATAAAGTTGATTTGATGGATACCAAAGTACCTTCCCATTATCATATAAATAAAAACATTTCATTCTTAATTAATAACATAATATATATTTCTCACAATTAAAGACAGCCACAAAGGCACAACAACACAACACGTTACACGTTACACGTTACACATTACACACAAGGTCTTTTTAGATAAAGACTTTGGTTATTTCATAGACTCAATTTTACCAAATCCTTAATTAAATCTCATCACCAACTTGTAATCAACTGACCCGGTACATCGTTTTCGTACCGATCGATCGATCGATCAGCACGTGATGGGCTCGGTCGTGATGCTGCAGAGCTGCGGGAGCTCCATGGCGCGGGTCATGTTGATGTGCATGCTCCTTAGCAGGAACGAGTTCTTGTACTTGCACAGGCACCTGAAGTCGGCGTTCTGCAACGCTGCGCAGCAGTCGCTCGACGGCTGCTCGACAGGGCCGTTCGTCTGTATCGCGGGCTTGCATGTCATGAGGTCATGATTGCTCACATTGCAAATGCCATACACATTCACTCCTTGAAGCACTAGGAGGAGTGCAACCATGGCTACAAAAACATTAACTCTTACCTTCTCCATTAATATTGATTAATTGTAGTAAGTAATTAAGTAATTAGTTAAGTTGTTGTTCTACTAATGGTGAAGATGTTTGGAGGGGTAAGTATTTATAACCGAATGGTGCATGGGATCTTGACATCTTGTAATCGATTAAGATATTTTTTGAGATATTTTAAAAAAGGAAAAGAAAAAAAATGTTTGTAGTAATGGATATCGGTATCAATGAGCACTAACTAAACGCAATAACATGTAGTGGCATGGACTTTAATGATAATGTAATTATTGTGATCCGAGGTATGTTTGATGTTATCAGTTCAGACACCCCCAATAACTTCAATCGGCAAAATCCATTAATGGCTTCTAAGTTGATTATTTCTGGTTATTAATTAAGCTCCATTTTAATGATTTTCATTAATTACAAACATCTCAGGATCGGACCATGCACATATAGTTAACAAAATCACCATCCACACATATATATATGATAAATAACAACTGTTCATCCTTTTTTTTTTATGATAAGTCAATAACAACTGTCCATCCCAAACTAATTACTCATCAAGCTTAATTAACTAATTACTCGTTGTTATATCAGAAGTTCAACATTGGTAATTGATTTCCTTGATAGTTGATATTGATATGAACTAAACTTGTTTTCAGTTTATAACTTCATATGATTGTAATTTGTGTGCTTGTCCAGTTTCTTTTCTTAATTTTCTCTGTGTTTCACGGCATAAAAGAAATGTCCTCCAACACTCGTCTGTGGACTTGAGAATATTTAATATAACATTAAACAGTGAGAAGTTGAGAACCATCCTTTTGGCCTACTCACAAAGACACAAATTCGAAATCCAGAATTCCAAATAGAGTGTTTTATAGATGTTTAAATTCGAACGATTTCATCCTCATTTTAATCTCAAAAGAAATCATCTTTATACATTATATACAAAATAAATCCTTACTTTTAGTAAATATTTAGCTCCCGGCAATCACGGCAAGTTGGTATATGGTAATGCTCCATTATAGGGCAGGGATAACACACTAAGTAAAAAAGCTACGGCGGCCGACATATATAGTTCTAATGATGTGATTTATCCTAAAAGGAAATAAAATTGAACAAGTTTGAAGTTTCAAACACACAAGCTATTCAATTCAATATGGGTCTAATAAGGCTAAATTAATTGGGCTTATTTCCATAAAGAAGTTCTTTCAATGAAATACATGATGAATATAAAAAGGGGCCTAAACTTTACAGGTTAAGCCCGGAATTTAAAATTGGGGACCAAATAAATTGTGCATCTCGGACCACAATTTAGAACAGAGTTTTTTACATTTTTTTATATTTTGTGACAATTGAGCAAAATGTTTAAGAAATTTGAACTCAAATCAACCATACCATGGGGACCAAAAGAATTATATATACCCTTTACTAAGCTACTGCCTGCAGCATACATATACGCATCAGAGACTAGATACACAGAACAACATAGAGAAATACCTTGCGTCCATTGAAAAACTGTCCATGCATCCATACATATACGGAATGTAACAGATACATCACATGATGTAACCTATAGACACTATAGATGACTTTTCAAAGGACACTAGGTATTACTCTATGGTCTATACAGAACATACTTATGATAAGGGTTACAACAAGTTGATATTGACAAAACACACAAAACTTCACTGGTAAAACATATATATCAGCAGTCTGTTCGATCTGTTAGCGCTGTCTCTCTGTGTACTGTATGTGTAGGGACCTGTTTTTTGTTGCAGTCTTGTAATTGCTGATTTCATTTTCTCATTGCATGCATAGGAAAAGAGCAAAACCCCCTCTGCTGCCACTTATTTCAAAAATTCTATATACATATAATTTGTTGGTCCAAGTTTTTGTTGCAGTCTTGTATGTAGTTGTAGTTAAATTTACTTACCCTTGTTTCCTTTCCAAGGGCACCTTTCATTCCCTATCTATCTGCTCCCCCAGAAAGGGCATCTCAATCTACTATCTATCCGTTTATGACGGCCAAAATGACAAATCCTAAAATCCTCTTCTTCCTTCTATCATTGCTTCTCCTCAGCTTTGGCTCTCTCTCTATACCAGGTAGATATACATCTTCTTAAATATAAAATGTGCATGTCCAAATTGCTCTCCAAACTCTTTTTCAATATGTTTAATATCATATATACTGTTTTTTTGCTAACTTTTTAATTAGATTATGAAGTCAAATATGGACACAAGAAGATGCTCCTGTCCAACATGAGGAAACAACCTAATAAGGTACATTGTAGTCTTCTTGTTCTTAATTTCTTTAAGTAAGCATGTGTATAAACTATGAGAGGATGTGTATGAGTGGCTTTTGTGCTTTCATAGGTGCAACATTTATATAATAGTTCATGCACCATTTATAGCTTTGCCAAGATTCTTGAGATTTGATTTTGGTCCTTTCCAATTTTTTTCAAAGTTATCTTTTTTTTTGCATCATTTACTTTTGTCTCTTTGTTGATTTAATTTAACAAGTGATCTTGTAGGGTTTATATAAGGAAGGTGGTTTAACGGGCGAAAAGGGAAGGAGAATGATCGGCTCAACGACCCCGGCTTGTACATTCAACGAATGCAAAGGATGTCGGTTCAAGTGCAGCGCCGAACAGGTACCAGTCGATGCAAGCGACCCCATGAACAGCGCGTACCGGTACAAATGCATCTGCCATAGATGAGTTTTCATGTCAGCAACTCCAGAGTGATCTATCTTCGGTTGTTTATTAGATTATATAAATAAGTTTGTTAATTTGGTAGTGTTCAATATTGTCTTGTTTTCAATTCTCTCTCTCTTTTTTTTTCTTTTTCTGTTCTTGCTATAATTTTGCCTTAATCTTTCCCTTTAGCTGTCAGATTTAAGTTTTGAATCTCTTTGAAGACGTTAATTAATTAGTTGTAATTTCACCAGTTAGACTATGAAGATGTTTTGTTAGTTGGTTAGTTTCACTAATGAAGATTTCTCTTTTTTAAATCAGTAGGCAGAAACTTGTTTGTTAATGATGTTAGAAGTATCTAGTGAAACTAGTTTTCTTTTTCTATAGTTTGTTAAGTTATTATTTGTTGGTACGTAATGGAACTTGTTAATTAGATAAATTAACTTAATTTGGTAGCAAATTAGGGAATATAATGAATTGATCTAAGCCACCAAATCATGAATATTTTGCCTCTTATCATGTGTTGAGCTAGCTGTACAATTTTTGCTAATTCGGAGAGCAAGTAATACAAGTTTATATATTAATTCCATTAAATTTTATTAAATAGTAGCTATAGCAGTAGTAAGAAAATAGTACAGTATAGTAGTAATAACAATAATAAAAAAATTAAAACATGATGATGATTAAAATAACTATAAGAATAATAATATATAGCAAACACTTGAAAAAGATATATTAATTGACAAATTTGACAACTTAAGAAACTGTTTTTCAAGCACACCTATGATATAAAGAGTGTCAAAAATATGTTGATAGAGGACCGGTTGACATTATCTTTGAGTCTTTACAACCTTGACAATAGAAAAAGTATATAAATGAATTCTGTGACTTTTAGATTGCCTATATATTCAATTATATTTAATGGTCTTTTCAAATTCATTAATTTGCAATTGTTGAAGTGTATATATACAAATTAAACATTTTATAAGCTATAACACAATATCCAAATTTGTTGAAACTTGAGATATTATCAATGTACAAGTCAAATAATATATATATATACATCTTTTTCTATTTTTTAAAAATTTTTTAAAAATTTTTTAATTTCTTAAAAAGTTTATTATAAAAAATTGTCAGTGTCAACCAATCCCTCCTCAAATTGATATTACGACAGACTTATATCTAATGACTTCTCTCCATTCATCATTCATGCAAACTGAGTCCGTATCTGCTGCAATCCGATTCCGATCTCAGGGTTCTGAGATCACGATCAGACGGATGTAGATTTTAGAAAGTTTTTTTAAATTTATCTCCACCATTATAAGTGGGATTGCAGTCTCCTGAGACCGGAATCCGTTCTCATTGATTTCAACGCCATTCAAACTTGCATCCGAACGTGTGGCAATAACACACGACTGTGCGTGGGGTAATATGCTCCTCGAACGATAATTAATGTGCGTTTTACTCTGCTCTTAACGGTTAATTGTTATCACTTTACCACAATAATGCTGCTAAAAACATCGAATAACAATTTTGTTGGTGCTAGCTAAAACTGCGACTGATGCATATATATATATTATATTGAGAGCTGATATGAGAGCGACTTTACACTATTTTTGAGATTGAAAGACAGGAGGCTGATGCACCGCATTTATATTTATATTTTTATCAGACTTACACCTTTATTTTGACCAAAAATTCATAAGTTCATATGCATTTAGGAAGTTAATTGTCTAGAATTTATTTACTGCTTTGATTTGGTCCAATTTTCAGGAAAATAGAGCTTTTGGAGCTATTTGGATAAGATTTGGAGCAAGAAGCAAAAATAGGCGCTGGAATGCATCCTTGCGGGCCGCAGACAAGGCCTTGCGGGCCGCAAACACAACAAAACCGCCATTTCTATTTCTTGCCGGCTCGCAACCGCCTCAAGCAACCGCCAAGAGCTATTTCAAGCAACCGACAGTGCTATTTCAGGCACTTGCGACCCGCAAGAAGGTGCGGGCCGCAAGGAGGTCAAAAACCGACTGGAACTTCTATTTTTTGGCGCGCTCGCTTATTTTAGGTTATCTCTTTTGGGATCTCTACCTAATTTCACCCCTAGAAACCAGAAGTCGGTTGTTTATTTCTGGGAGCATCCTCACCTATATAAGCATCATATTAGAGGGTTCTAGATATCAAGATATATCAAGTTGTATGAAGAGTTATGTTAGAGTTGTGTTAGTTGTGAGAGTTGTTACTCGCGCCTTCTTAATCTTTATCGGTGTTTTCTTTTTCTCTTACTTGTTTTAGTTGTCCTTAGTCATGTCTGAGTAGTTTTCTTAGTTCTTAGGGTTTAGAATGATGTTTGTTTGTATGGATTGATTGCATACTTGTTTTACTTCAGTTATTTTCAATTTACTTGCGCTTTCATGAAATTGTACTTATATTGTTTCTTGCTTGTTTGGTAAACCTGTGGATTAGGCCAAATCTAGTGTGGTTAATAATATCATCTGACCAAGAATTGATATCTGTACTAATTGGGTAGATAACTTGTTGTCCAAAAGTAACCGAAAGGAGAAATTGTGGTTTGACGAAAGTTGAATTGGACCCTAGAACAAAAGTGAATTGAATTTAGGTTTAGAGATAATCCTATAAATTTCTATTGAACTAAAAGTGTTAAAAGTACCAACACATGAGAATTGAGATCCTTGTAATTGTTTTGGTTTAATTAGAAATTGATAACTAGAGTTAAAACACCGTATCAGAACCAAAACCGACTCTCCGTCAGTTACTTGTGGACCGCAAGAGACGTCTTGCGGACCGTAAGAAAGTAAGCGACAGAGCAGTTTCATCTATTGTACCCCTTGCGACCCGCAAGAGACATCTTGCGGGCAGCAAGCAGTTAATCCAGACAGCAAACTGTTTCTGAAATCCCTGGGAACGCTTGTTTAGCAATTGTTTTAAGTCTTTATTTACTGTTATTTACTTTTAGCATCTGTTAATTGTTAGGAAACCAATCTTTGCCAAAACCCCCCTTTTTATACAAAAACACCAAAAATACTTTCTTTAGGATTTAGAATTTAGTTTAAAGTCTAGTTTAGATTTAATTTCCATCCCTGTGGATATTCGACCCCGACTATATTGCATTAGATCGTACGCTTGCGTTCGAGGGCATATTTTGGATATTACGATACCGTCTTAGCGTGTCAGAGGCTTCGAAATGTAAATGGCGTATATAATATAAGCTGGACTTCTGGAAATGGTACTGCCCTTAAGTTAATTATATCACAAATTCACAAATATCCAAATTTAATTGATTGAAGTTTAAAATGTATTATGAATGCATTTTTGTTTCCCATTTTTAAGATTTTCTAAAGATTTTTTTAATTTATTATAAGCTTCATCAATGTAAAAAAATAAAAAAATAATGTTAAGTGATTCCTTCCCTTTACCAAAAAAAAAATACGTTTTATTGTCTGACATTGATGCAAATCAACGGTCTCAAAAATATAAGTACAAAACATATATTATATTACTAATATTATTATCATAGGTGAATTCGAAAATTTCTATCCAAGTCTCAAATTAGATTTCAAACTTGCAATCTCTCATGTGGAGAACGTTGTTTTTGCTATCATATATACCAAAGACAGCTCTCATGAACATAAATTTAAGAAGCCGTGTTTTGTTTCAATTTTAAGTTCTAAACAATTTTTTTTTAATATGTTAAGGCGTTGGAGAACGTCTATAAATAAGCGACATCCAAGAAATAAATCTATAACATTTAATTTTCTTGGGGTAAATTAATAAAAAAAAAAAAGAAAGAAAGAAAAGGAAAATCGGTTTTTGAATAGTGCAACAGCTGCTGCTGTGTGTTGTGCACACGTGACTGGTCCCAAGTAATTAGTACTTCCTCCGTCCCAAAATATTTGCATTTTTACTCTTCTTATCTTGTCCCAAATTAAATGAGTTTTACCCAATTTATATCACAACTTTCTATTATATCACAACTTTCTAGAAATCTTTATATCACAACCTTTCTATTAAATTGAGGGTATAAAGGTAATTTCACTTTTCCACTAATTTAGTTGACTTTTCCTAAAAATGCAAATATTTTGGGACGGAGGAAGTAATTACCAAATCAAATTGGGGCCGGCTTTTGGATCCAAAGAGGGTCACATGGGGTACTTAAACTTTACGCTTTTATCTTGAGCCTTAATTTGTTTGCATTCATCAGATGATAATTCACACAACTATTTTCTTTTCTTTTATCGGTTGGGAGTCGATTTGGGAAGATTGATATGTACCAAAACAGTCTAGATATTCGGATATCACTAGGGATACTATCGGTGATACCATGATCTTTGACCAATTTAACTAAACCTAAATATTTACCTTAAACTCTTAAATATTCAACTTAACATATTTTACTTGACGACCAATAAAACCTCCACATAATAAAAACCTAATTGCAACATTACACTTAACACATTTTGCTTTACAGCCAATAAAAACTACTCTTAATTTAACTTGCAGCATTACACTTCCTAACTATTCAACTTATCCTCCTAAATATTCACCTTAACCTCCTAAATATTCAACTTATCACATTTTTTATTGACAGTCAATATTTAATGGTATCCCCGACAGTAACTTTTGCGGCATCCCCATAACATTTTCCATCCCCAAATATGTAACTGTACATGGATGGACCCAGGGCCCAAAAGGCTACAAGATGCTTAGACTGGGCCATACACACACATTTCACGCCTTATTTGGGCCCGGATTGCTTTATAAATTATACATCTGTGCGCACTGTGCAGCAACTGCTTGTTTTACTTGGGCTGGTTAGTGGTTACCCATTATAATAGCACCTTTTCGATTCCTATCCTCGTCTTTTGCTTCTTGTTTTTACTCCTCTTTAGAAAAAGAAAATAATAATAATTTGAATTACCCAGAGATTTACCAATTATCATGGATTCATGGTCATTCCCAACATAGGATTTCACATGCCATTCGTACGGAATACCGCAGTGTCTCATTTGGTATTTGTATAGCACAAGAAGTGCAAAATCTACTGAGTTTTAACCGTCTCTAAGAGACGGGAGGAATATTGGGTAAATTTTTCAATAGGTCACTCAAGTTTACCTCAAATCTATATTTGGTCACTGAACTTCTATTTATCCATTTTTTGTCACTGAACTTCTATTTATCCATTTTTTGTTACTGAACTTTGATGTTTATCCCAACTTGGTCACTCTGTTTGTTTTTCCATCCAACTTAACGGAATAATTAACATGGTATCGATTTTAAACTTTGAAAATTATTTATTTTTCATATAAAATATACAATATGTGAGATTGTAAGACAAATTTAAAACTTTTCATTTATTTTTATTTATAATTTTTTTCTACAATTATTATTATTATTATTATTTTTTTTTTTTTTCATATAAAGTATACAATTTTTTAACATGTCTAAGAATATGAAAGTATTTTATTGTCATAGAAGAAAAATAAAAAAATAATATGTTATTTTTTATTCTTATTTTTTTTAGCTTTACATGAAAAAAAAATATGTCTAAACCATAAATCGACGTCATATTAAATATGAGACCTCATTAAATATTTTGTTAAGTTGGATAGAAAAACTAACGGAGTGACCAAATTTGGATAAACATCAAAGTTCAGTGACAAAAAATGAATAAATAAAAGTTCAGTGACCAATTATGGATTTGATGTAAACTTGAGTGACCTACTATAAAATTTACCCAAGGAATATTACTGTGCTAGCATTAGCATTGGTGTTTTATAAGTTAAAACCATTAAACCTACAAACAACAAGAAAAAACATCATTAGATAAGACCACTTTCTAGTTTATTTCTTTTTTTTTTCAAAGAAAGAAACCAAACATATTACAAAATTCCTACTTTCATTCTTCAACTTTTCCTTGATTAGATCAGAAAATTACAGATATTCAGTAATCAGTACTGAGTGTTTTTTTTTTTTTTCTTACTACTCTATTAAACAGCTTTCGTTTGTTAATTGTAGTTTTTTTTCTTTACAATGATCACGAAAATGAGCTGTGTCGTTTTTGTTTGGTTCGTTTAACGAAACAGAAATCGTTTCATTTTCGTTTTATTTGGGAGGAAACGAAACCAAATAACAAAAATAATTATTTAACAGTAGTATTTTTCTGTCAAAATGGAAAACAAAATAGAAATAGTTGTTTCGTTAATTGTTTCATTTCGTTCCAAACGAAACGAAATGAAATAACAGAAAACGGTCTTCCGTTTACACCCCTACCTGTGAGCTGTGAAGTATGAAATTTCTTTTTAAGAACTACAAGGGTATGTTCGTTTGTGCTGAAAATTGACTCGGAAACTTGTTTTTAGCGGAAACAACTTTTCCAAATGTTCACTTAGTATTAAAAGTGTTTTAAGCGGAAACCTCTTTTACCAATTTCACGGAAAACAGCCATTTTCGTTTTCCACATTTTTTTGACTGAAAACGAAAATGAAAACTCGGAGACAGTGGCTCCTCTCTGCGCGCGTGTATTTGCTCCATCTAACCTCCATCACATAATATTTTGGGCTTCAAGAACTAAATCACATACTGACATCAAAGCTTAACAAAAAATAATTGGCTGTCCTCTCTTTTTTCATGATCTGGTATTTGCAAAAGATAATTTTCAGAGGGTAAAATAAAGGTGTATTAGAGTTGAGCAGTTTGGTACCATTCCACTTGGGTATTCTTGCAGATTGCGAACCTATTATGATACAGTGTTAACTTTGATATAATGATTCGACATACTAATTGCATTTGACAAGTTCATCATTTCTTGTCTCAATATAAATCGAGACGATCATAGGTGATAAAAGAGGACAAATCAAAGGTGTCCAGTTGAAAGAATTGGTGAATACTGTGGCCCTTTGTGATTTTTGTTTTTGCTTTCAATCTTCGATACCCTTCATTAATTTCCTGATAGTGTTTACTTGAGAGGTTACAGATTCATCGCAAGGTCGAATGCTTCTTTTCTTTGCTTATGACCTGGAGCTGGCGCATTAGTTTCCTGATAATGTTATCATGCTTGATGTCAACACTGGAAATGTGTTGAACTCTTTCAACATATTACATTGAGCAAAAGATAGATACCATTTACATTAAGACTGTTTTTATTAATTAAGTTGTTGTTCTAGATAGGCTTACATATATGTTGAGTTTGTTATATTATCTTGGTTTGTTTGGTATAGGAATTATGTTTTCGTTTTTATAATAAAGTGTCTTATATATTAAGCTGTATATTCGTTCAGTATAATTGGTGGTAACGTTGTCATGTGACAACTTTAATATATAAACAATATTAATGGAATAATACGAAAGATAAACCTTGTTTAAAGCTGTAGAATAAAATAACTAGAGCAAAAATTCTTCATAATTTCTTTTCCATCAAGTGAACGCACAGAAAAGAAAATGTGTTTTCTTTTCTTTTTAGATGAACATGAAAATTTGCTTTTACTTTTCCTTCATAAAACTATTTTCCACTTAAAACAACTTTCCAAATCTTTTCTCCCAAACGAACAGACCCTAAACAACTTGATCGATCATGCAACGCAAAAGGTAAATTAGACGATTTAGCCGCTATATATCAAAAGGGAAGCTTTTCTTCTTTCAGTAATTCATTTTTTTTTTTTTAGATTTCAGAATGCTAAGCATATTTGATTTTTTTTTTTTTTTTTTTTTTACTTTTCCTTCTGTCGGATCTAGGGAAACAAAGTTTAAAAAAAAAAAAAAAAACAAAATAAAAGAGATAATGAGAAAGATTCCTAAAAAAGAAATAATGAGAATGAACAAAACAATTCTTCGTTTCCTGTAAAGGGTTATTTACAAAACTGTTAACCCTTAACTCGTAAGTCATTTTGACCCGCATTACCAAATATAATATACGCATATAAATCGCATTGTGAAACATCTATCGCAAGTTTTTTCATACACAAAATAAAAAGAGAAACAGGAGTTCATCCCTATAAATAGTCATCCATCTATCTCAAAGTCTGGTATATCATGTATATCCATGTACTTAGGATAGTTATATAAATGTTTACTGAAAAAATTGTAATGTATTTATTCACTGAAAAATAATATCTATTAATCGAAAAGATATAAATATATATTAAAAAATGATATTTGTTCATTAAAAATCCATAACCAATGGATAAGTAAAAAGGTGGAGGATAGCTATTACTCAGATAAAAAAAGGAACGCACGCTCCAATTAATTGTCCCGCCACCTCGTCCAACGGATGATCAATAAAACAACCAAACTAACTAAAACCAAAAAAGAAAAAAGAAAGAAAAAAAGTGGCCAACATTTTTTTTTTTTTTTTTTTTGTTACAAAGAAAGAGGATTCATAGTTCATAGCAAATTCTGAGAGAAGGAGCTGATTAATTAATTAATTACATGAGGTCCAAATCATCACCATCTTCATTGTGCAATGGCGCCTCATTCCTTGTGATCTTTCTTCTTGCCATCGGGTCGAATTTCTTCGTCGTGTCTGTGATGGCGGATGGCGAGTCTATGGAAGACGGCAATGGTGCCAAGTATCCAGGATGTGACAATGAATTCAGGAAGGTACATTGTTCCTTTGCCAGATTATTTGATTGATCATACCAACAAAATTTAATTTGGGGGAATCCATTGCAATTCTTTTATTTTTAGGGAAAGTTATAGAATGGAGTTTTGAGTACATGAAATTGGAATCCCTATTTTTTGTTCAATTCCCATGCATTTGGTTTGTGATTCGATTTATTTAAGTTTAATTATGTTAGAGATTTGCTTAAATTTACATAATTTGGAATATCTAGTGTGTGCCACATTTAAAACATTGAACTAAAATTTAAAAATATCAACATGTTTGCTTGGTTGCATATTTACTCACTGATTTGTTGAATTTTAATATACCTGGAGCATGAACATAGCATAACTAAAACAAGTAGGCTTAGCTGAAACTTACTGTAGTAATTGCACATTGCTTGATCCTTACCTTTGAACTTGCATATGCATGAATTTTGGTTCTGCAAAGATTATTCAATTTGCTAATTTAGTATTTTGTTCAACCGGTTTCGTTTTCCGAATGGTTAGGTTCGAGTAAGAATATGGTTGAAAGGTGCAGAACAGCCAAGTGAGCTCGGAATAAATGCCAGATTCGGACAAGTCTTGCCCGTTCAACAATCCGACGCTGTCAGGAGGCAAATCATACTTGCAGACCCTTTAATGAGCTGCCCGGGAGATGCTTCATTAGTAAGTACATCCAATTTGAACCATTTAATTAGTTTTTTTCAACAGATTTGTCGCCAAGTGTTCGACAGTACGAGGTTCATCAGTAGAAATATGCCAGAAACTTTGTATCATGTTTAGTGTATGTATAATCGAGAACATGGTGTTAATGTAGGAGGCAAAAGACGCTATAATACTGGCAACAAGAGGAGAATGTACTTTCCTCGAAAAAGCTAAAACCGCACAGTTGTCTGGTGCTGCTGGCCTTCTCTTGGTTAACAGTAATGAAGGTCTTTTTCTATCTCTATCAGATAAAAATATCGCAGCAGCTTTCAACCTTTCCCCCCTTATCGACAAATTACATCCATCTGCGACATGTTTGCTCATGTACACCGAGACACAAATGTGCGCATTATCTTAGAAAGGCAGAAGTACACATGCAAATTCACATCATTAAGTATCAAATGACATTTTATTTTCGAGAAGTTGACAGCGGCTATCAACCAGAAGTATCACATGACATTAGTGGATAAAAAGTTTTTTACGCACACACACCCACATATATATTGATCATCAAACAATATGTTGTTGCTTACTGATGTCTTCATTCATAAACTTGTATGACATGACCTCAAGTCACTAAAATTGTTCTATCAAAAATTCTATTTCAGATATTGAGCAGATGGTATGTATAGGAAACGACACAGCATCTGACATTAAAATACCAGTTGTAATGGTGGGATCATCTATCGGGAACAAGATGATTGATTCTTTGCGTAAGAAAGCAAGCGGTAAGTGTCAGTGCATCTCTTATAGTATAGTGTCGGAGACCCAATAACGGTACATTATCGCATGTACCCCCCTAATAGTATCTAAATTCTTCCCTCTCTCTCTAGTTGATGTGCTTCTATATACACCAAACAAGCCAGTATTGGATATGGGGATAGCATTTCTGTGGATCATGGCCGTTGGATGTACTGTCTGCGCTGCTCTTTGGGGAGAGTACATTTCATGTGATGAGGCAAGATTACAGTTTTTTTTTTTTTTTTTTTTTTTTGGTATTTCATATGCATTAAGAAAATAGTGATTTTCCTGCCCAATTCATATACATTCATTTCATCTGAAACTTTTTTAAACTTCTTCCTTTGGATTTTCCTGCTGTCAGGGACAATAAGGTCATTCTACTGAATTTACATTTAACAGTTCAGTGTAAGCTCCATATAAACCAAAAACATGACATGGCAATATATGGAGCCTTGTTTACATATAAACCAAAAAGGATTATTTTCATTTACAAAAAGAAAAAAAAAAAAAAAAGAAGAAGATAAAAACCGTAACAAAGCTACTGTCAAATAACAAAAGAAGTAATCTCTTATCATTAAACTATAATTAATTAATCATTTTGAATTCTTAGTTGACATTTGTTTCAATTGCATAGGATGATCCTGAGGATAGTGATGACGGAGTCGTTGAAATAAAGGCATACGGAGCCATAGTATTTGCTGTGGTTGCATCGGCATCCTTAGTGATTCTGTACTTTTTCATGTCCGCTGCTATTCTATGGGTGGTTGTTGTCTTATTTGCCATTGCTGCTATTGAAGTTAGTATTTTGTCTTCTCTAATTTCTCTTACTTGTAATGGTACCGACACTGCCATGCCTCTTTATTTCACAAAATGCCCATAGTAGTACTGACTCCATACAACTTTCTTCTTTGTACTCTTTGCATATGAGGAGGTATATGGAGAAATTTTGGGGCACAATAACAATTAGGTGAATTGTTAAAGTGTTATTTTCTGATGGCATTTCTAATGGTGGTATTTCATTATTTCATTTTACAAATGATAATTTTGATTTTTGAACTTGTCAGGGCATGCACTTTGTTGCTGTAACTCTTATCACAAGGTATGTGACCTGACCGATAAGTAATGTCCAAATGTTAGTTACTTCTTCAAATTTATAGGTCATGACATTATGCTTGTTTCTCAGCCAAAGCATCAATTGAAAAATTAAATGTCGGTGACCTGACAATTACGTGACTAATAGTATATCATGGTCTCGAAAGAGGTACCAGCATTGATACTAATCGATAATTTTGTCTTTCGAAAAGCTGATCATAAATTGACCTTGTGACATACCTTGTAATAGAGCGGTACGAAGTTCCAACAATCTTGTCTTTAGTTAGGTTCATCCTTTGTGCACTGGTTTGGCCTTTGGTTGTGCAAGAAGGAAGATGGCTTCTATTTGAAAATTTGAAAATTTGAAATATTGAATAGAGATAACCAATGCATGGTTGAACAGGGTATTCAAAGGATGCGGGCAAAAGAAGGTGAAGGTACCGTTGATAGGCGAACAATTGCTTTTAACTTTGTTTATATTGCCAATCTGCATCGTTTTGTCTGTTTGGTGGGCCATTCATCAGGACTCCCCGACTGCCTTTGCCGGCCAAGACATTATGGTAATCTCTCCTGAAACCAAAGATACTCGTACAACTACTTTGAATTCTACATTTTTCTCCCCCATTTAGTTTCTGCAAATTTTAACAGGAAGTTCTTGTATTTCAATTTCAGGGTCTGTGTTTGCTGATAACTGTATTGCAGTTAGCTCAACTACCTAATGTCATGGTAAATCAATCTTTCATGCTCATCTATGTTAAATTTAATATTTATATTCTTTTTTTAGATATATAACTCAATGATCCTTAAATGAAGTGTTCCTGTTTGCTGAGTTTAAAAAAAAAAAAAAAAAATCCAAATTGATCAGCCAAAATTTAGGGCCTAGATCCTAAACCTATTTTTTTTAAGTAGGCCAATCTTATTTTATCTTTTATTAAACCAAAAGGAGCTTCCACTACAATGCCAGTAAAGGGAGAATGCAAAAGGTGGCAACACCTTACAATCATCAACAATATATTTTTTAACTATTTTTCAGGTCGCAGCAGCACTTCTCGGATGTGCTTTTTTCTATGATATATTCTGGGTGTTTATTTCTCCTCTCTTTTTCCAAAAAAGTGTTATGATAACAGTAAGTACATCTCCAAGTAAATCTCTTATAAAAGAACTGTATGTGCCATCAGTATATTCATCTTTGGCTTTTCAAAAGAGATATCTCTCCGTTCTTCCCCATTTATGTAGTGTAAACAACTAGAAGATAGGAAGTACTCGTACCTTCTGCAATAGAATTGACACAAGGGTATCAAAATATTGTTCTAGGTCTCTTACTGGTGTACATATCTAGTTTATTTGGGGCAAACAATTCTAATTTTTCAATAAATGTTTACCAGATTATTACTTTTGACGAGTAGTATGTCATATCTATATCTTTTTTATTCTACACCCATGTAGATTATGCTGTTATATGGTTGTATTGCAAAGAGACAGCAATTTAGATTGGCTTTGATATTTAGGTTGCAAGAGGAAACGAGAGCAGTGGTGGGCCAGCCATACCGATGGTACTAAAAATGCCGAAATATTTGGATTCTTGGTACGGGTTTGATATGGTTGGATTTGGAGATATCCTATTCCCTGGACTGCTTGTTGCCTTTAGTTTCAGGTACTTGTTTCATGTGTTTAACTAAGGACTACATATGATATTCTGGTAAACCGTTGTTCTGGTACATTTGCAATTCCAGTGACCCAACTATCACTACAACGAATTTGTATGTTCAAATTTGTGAAGTTTATATAAATTAACTGACATTTACTTCTACTACTTTTCAGATATGATAAAATCAGGAATAAAGGATGGTTGGATGGTTATTTTCTTTGGCTCTCTCTTGGCTATGCGTGTGGTGCGTCTCATATCTCATATATTTTTTCCTTTTTTTTCTTTCTCGATTGGAAAACATGGATTTTTATTGTTCTGATTTGGAGAGAGATTGTCACGCCTATCAGGGATATATAATAGGACTATCATACTTGCACTTCGGATCCTGCTTAAGGGTATTTTGAATCTATATGAGCGTGTAGCTTAATTTAAACAAATTGAAGTGCATTGCAGAAGAAAAGGTTAACAAATGAAATTGGGTTTAATCAAGTCATAAAATGGATGAAGCTTAACTGAACGGAGCGAGGAACCAGTAGCATCCGATCAGAATCAGACTATGTATCAGCATTTACATGCTGAGCTCATACTGTGTTTAGTCTTTAAGTTACCATAAAATGTCAAACCGGGAAGAACTAACTTCTAACCATTTTACTATTTTTATGGGTGTAAACGATTTCTCGATGTACAGATGTACCTTTATGGTGTTTTTGTCAGTGGCTAAATACTTTTCTTTCTTTATGCAGGATTAACCCTCACATATGTAGCTCTTTTTCTAATGAAGGGCCATGGGCAGCCTGCTCTTCTCTACCTGGTTCCATGCACCTTAGGTAAAAGCAAAAAAAAAAAAAAACTAACTGGCATTGGCCGCGAGTTACTGTTTCCGTAAGTAAATTATGAGAAATCACTTGCTTACTGAAATGGTCATTTAGAAGTAAATATAGTCAAAATTTGGGTAAAAATTGCACTGATCTTCTGATTACATAGTAAGTGATTAGCAGAGACAATTTTTAATAAAAATGGAGTTCAATTACTGCTTTCTTGAGCTAATAAAAACTACCCAAAATTATTGTATTATCAGCTGAAGTTGCAGTACTTTTGTTATGTCGAATTAATAGGACTAATACTCGTATTGGGCGGAAAAAGAAAGGAACTGAAGGATCTTTGGAGCTTTAAAGGTACAAAAGACCGCGACACCTTCAATTGATGAGAAAGGAGGTAATCTAGAGATCAATGTGCTCCACCTAAGTTTATCCTTGAATAGTGGAACAGCTCACATATTTAGTGAGAAAGGAAACAACAGCTTCCTTGAAAATGGTTTGTTGCTGTAGAATTATTCCCTCTGTACATTATACTGGAATTTTGGAATGATGTATAAAAATCAAGTACATGGTCTTAAACTCTTGTTGGATGTACAAAAGACCTATATATTACAGTATAGAATCAACATTTTGAACTGTTCAGCATTATGATGTATTCTGTCTTTACCAGAGAAAAATGTTAAACGGAAAGACACATGGCCACTGATATACCAAACTACAAACTCTCTTAAAAAAACAAAATTAACACCAAGGCTTCACTGTGAAACTGGTGTGACATCATTTCTTTCCTTTTTTGGCCTCCCGGGCCCCTTCTTCTCACCTCCCTCAGCCAGAGCTTCCTTTGCCTTTTCCGGCCCTGTTCTCATGACACAACTGCTTTCATTATCATCTGCAATGAAATCATAAACCATTTTAAAATGACGAAAGGTATCAATCGCATTGTACAGTATTGGAAATTAATTAAAGCAGAATTCACAAACTGTACTGCTGTACCAATTACCAGTAACTGAACAAGTAAGAGTTACCGTAAATTTCTGCTTAACATTCAAAAACAAAAGTGACAGACCCTTTTATACTACTACACACGCTACAGGATATGACCTTGACAGCAAGTTAATCCTAAAATAACATGCTAAAACAAAACTGAAAACTGCAACTTCTAAATTTCTAATTTATGGAATGCTTATTTTGGATCAATTATCACCATACAGATCAAAACTACACCCAACAAGACTCAAAGTGATATCTTCAATACTTAGCTAAATGGAAGAAAGAATTAATTTATAAAGTTAATTTTATAAGAGCCTAATTTCATCAGCCAGCAAACATAGGCTCAAGTGCACATTATGCCTTCTAACACCCCCCATCACAGAGTTATCCCAACATAAGTTACATAAGTCGTATCAGTACTGTAATAATTATAAAAAAAAAAACTAGAGTTTAGGACACAACCTTACCGATTTAGAAGCCATAGGCCAGCGGCGACGGGAACCGGAACTGATGGGCAGCCAACTGCTACCTGCACCGACCCCACCAACCACGGCCGAGCAACAATACATTTTCCATCTAAGTTATATAACTCGGATCCAAAAAATAACAGCTCAAACACATTTCAGCCACCTGCTTGTTTTGCTATTTCCCTTACTATCTCTTACACCTTCAAATAAAATCTCATATGAACTGTAGGTTATATGCCCCTTCTTCAGAAGATCTTCTATCAGTATTTTTGGAGCTGCAATTTCTCTTTTATCAGTACTTAAAATTGTGCTGACCACCTCTGGTACCCACCCTTTCTGTACCATAGTTTGAATAACACTGACAGCTTCTTTTATTCTCCCATTCACACATAGAGAATTTAGCACCCGGCCACAAGTTGCCATAGTTGGAATAAACCCGGAATCTACCATTGTGATTAAGCATTGATAAGCAAGGTCTACCATGCCAGTCTTAGATGAACCATCAATTAATACACGATATGTATATGCATCAGGAGAGAACCCATTTTGTATCATCTCACCTAAAACTTTCTTAGCCATTGGCAAATTCAAGTTAGTACAATACGTGTTAATCAAAATATTATACGTATTTACTGAAGGAGAAAACTTGTGCTGCTCTCTCAATTTAAGGTACAACTGATATGCACCTTCTGGGTCAATCCTCGAAACACCATGAAGTAAAGTGTCATAAATAATACCATCAACGTTCAAGCCTTCATTTTTCATCTTCGATACAATCTCATATGCCTCCTCAGTCTTCTTTGCTTTACATAGCGCCTCTATTAAAATATTATATGTCACCGTGTTAGGGTTACAGCCTTTTGGTACCATATCCTGAAATGTGTCCATTACCTCGTTAATTTTACCAGCTTTACCCAAACCATTTAAAATTGTGTTATATGTGACAACAGTGGGTTTAAGGCCACGTGCCCACATGTCATTGACCAATGATAGAGCCTTGTCTAAGTTTAATCTCCTGCAATACCCATCTATTAACGTATTAAATGTGTATAGATCAGGTAAAAACCCATTCATTAAACAATCATTCAGCACCACATTTGCATCAGTAACATTACCCATTTTACAAAAAGCATCGATCATTATGTTGTATGTGCGAATATCGGGCTTGCATCCATTTTCAGGCATTGAATGAAGAACCTCCAATGCTTGCAGTACAAGGCCTTGTTTAGAGAGGCCCTTTATAAGAGCATTGTACATAAAGATATCAGGTGTAAAGCCACCAGTTTCAGCCTTGTCAAAAAACTCCGCAGCTCTTTTAAAGTCTCCTTCCTCACATAATCCATTAATGAGGGTGCCATAGGTGACATTATCCGGTACAAATCCTCTAAAAGCAGCATCCTTTAGAAGCTCACATGCATCTTGAACCATGCCCTTCTTGCAATACCCGTCGATAATTGTATTGTAAGTAAAGACATCAGGGAAACAACCCGAATTAAACATCCTCGGTAAATATTTCACAGCTTCAGTGACCCTAAGCTCCTTGCAAAGACCATTAATCAAAGTATTGTAGGTCGTCACATCTGGAGTCATACTGTTACGCATGGTTTCCAATAATTTCACTGCCTCGTTCAATCTGTTCCCTTTACAAAGACCCAAAATCAGCAAGTTGTATGAGAACAAGTTTAATCGTAGACCTACTTTCATAACAACAGCTAGAAGCCTCAAACTCTCTAATACTTCCCCTTGTTTACAAAGCACATGCAGCACCTTGTTGAAATCCACTACATCAGGAAACAACCCCATATGAAGCATTTCATCAAACACTTCCCTTGCATCCGAGGTAAAACCGTTTTCATATAGTCCACAGACCACTGTACAATACGTTACACCACTGACAACGCAACCCCTCTCAGGCATGTTTCTCAACAGCCTTAGAGCCATGTGGGGCCTCTCAGTCAGACAAAAGGCCTTTATGCGCACAGTGTACGTGCACGTATCAGCCGCAATTCCTCTATCCACCATGCGCATGTACACCTTGTGCGCCTGATCAAAATACCCACAATCCACCAACGCATTCATAATCACGTTGTACGAAACCACGCCCGGTTCACAATCATAGAACGGCATTCTCTCGAACACGTCAACTGCATCCTGCAGCAGCCCACCTCGCGCATACGCCCGCATCGCTGCGACATAAACCAGCTCGTGGCAAGTTGGGTCGGCGTGGTTCTGCCGCATATGGGATAGAACAGTGTCGACATGGCGTAGTTCGCCATGGGAAGCGAGGTTTTGGAGCAGAGCCCTGTAGGTGGGGATTGGGTGAGGGGTCTGGGAAGCGGCGAAGGCTTGGAGCGAGAGGAGAACATTGGGATGGGTTTGGATGTACTTGGAGATCCGATTGGGGATAAAGTGAGGTTGCATGTGGATGTGGTATGGCAAGTTCAATTGGTAATGGGTAGAGGTGCAGCTAGTGACCTAGAATAAGCGCAAATTAATTAATTAAAATGTCACGGAAAATAAAAAAAGAAATGAAACCCAAGATTACATAAATAAAATGATGAGGTACTGGTACTGGTACTGTGGTACATAATACCTTTTTTAATTTTATTTTAATTTTGGTTTTGGTTTCCAAAATGCATGATATGGATTTTGAATAGTGAAAGTACATAAGGCAAGTGTAGGTAGCTGAGAAATTAAATAAAAGGCTGATATGATATGATATGATATGATATGATATGATATGATATCAAGCAGTTGAGCTTGTTTGTGAGAGGGGGGCAGCAATTATTAGAGAAGAATGAATGGTACATTGCATTGCATAACAGAGCTAGCAAAATAATGATCATCATCATGTAATTGAAGTGAAGTGAAGTGAGGTTGTGTTGGACCTTAATTGCTGAGACGATAGGTCGGTAGAGAGTAAATGAAGGGGGTTGAAGTTAGGCTTCAGAGGTGGCTGAGAGAGAGGGCGGTTGGTGCGGACGCAGCCGTCGGGAGGGGAGAAGTGCGAAAGGGTATGCAGCTGCACCGCCCGAACCCAACTCGCTCCTCCCTGCCGTCCGTCCCTGGCGTAGAAGAACAGAATGGAATAGAATTGAATAGCTCCAGACGGCGTCTCCCTCCCTACGCTTGCAGCTTTGCTTGCTTCACGAAAAAATTATGGGAAAATTATATATTTGCCGCCGAAATGAGAAAAATGCCACCCAAACTATACTTTATGTATAGACTATACTACTATAATTCATAAATTTGTCACTTTTTATGTATGGATATGAATTTTTTCTATCAAAACACAACAAATTTTTTTACTAACCGAAATATCTATCTCAAATCTGACCTGACCCGAAAACCTGCTTGACCCGACCCTGACCCGCGTTTCAGGGAAAGTCCAATTGACCCGAACTTGACCCGTCCCAAACCCGAACTATCCGAAACCCGAGATGCCCTGGGAATAGAGCTGGCAAAATCTAACCAAACCCGAAAAACCCGGGTCGGGTCAGGCGGTTTTTCATGTCGGGTCAAATTTGAGATAGGTATTTCGGTCAGTAAAAAAATTTGTTGTGTTTTGATAAGAAAAATTCATATCTATACACAAAAGGTGGCAAATTTATGAATTACTCTAACTTGGGATATCATTTTTATAAGGACATTGATACCATGCCACAAACTTTGCCTCCACAACCATGTGATGAGGTGGCATATGAGTCGGGAGAGTCATTTTTGTAAAATGTTTTGGGTCGGAGCTACATTTTTATAAAATTGTGAGGGTCATTTTATAAATATTTTTCATGGTAAGATAATTTTGTAAATTTTCTTAGAAATAAAGGATATTTCTGTAAATTTTTCTGAAAAAATAAATATTTTTGTAAATATTTGACAGCGCATCGAGGGTGCTGGAGGCATTGCGTGCGGCAAGTTATATATATTTTTTTTCTAAACACAAACTTTGGGGTCACGTTTTTCTCATTTCCATGTGAGGGCAAATATATAAATCTCCCAAAAATTATTGGGAAAGCGCAGGGGGAGGGTTCAGAATTGGGACTTCACAAATTTTTTTTTTTGCTTTTGTTATGATTGATTTAGGAGGGAGTTTCGTTCAGCGGAGGATAATATCTTCACAGTACTGTGACACTTCTACAAATATTTTTTGTGGATTCGATTTTTACAAACTAATATACCCAACAATAAACTTAAGAACCTCTTAAAAGAACAAACTTTTGAGTTATGACCAATATGCTGTATCGTGAAACTGCTAGTATGCAATTTACCTTTGCTCGTGTACTCAAAATTTTGAATAGAGACATTTCTGGCAAAGAATTACTTGGAAGTTGGAACTTTGAGCAATTCACCAGCTCCCCTTGGATTATCACTTAGAATTAGAAACAGGCATAAAACATATTCAAGATCTACCTAAAGAACTCATTTATGGAACATGTCCTAAAAATTAACCATGTCTACAACAAATTACTCCTTGTCACAATCTAAAAACAACAAGTTACTACCTGTTAAAAATTAAAAACATTGCCTAATCTTATCTTAAAACACGAGAGACAGGTAAACACTGATCAGCAGCAAACAATGCACAAGCATATTAGTCGAAGCGATATAATAGCAACATAAGCAAACTAATTAGTAGTAGTAACATTAACATCAGTTGAAGTTGAAGTAGCCTCCTTTTTCGGTCTCCCCCGTCCCCTTTTCTTCCCACTCACTTGTTCTGATGCGACATCGTTTCTTTCCTTCTTCGGCCTCCCGGGTCCCTTCTTCTCACCTCCCTCAGCCGGAGCTTCCTTTGCCTTTTTCGGCCTCCCAGGCCCCTTCTTCTCACCCTTGACAGGTGGGGCACCACTCTCTGCCTTTCTAGGCCTGCCCGGACTCTTCCTCTTCTTGCCCTCTAGCAACACGACCCCAGGTTCTTTTCTTGGCCTCC
Organism: Cyperus esculentus; assembly: GCA_030179965.1. Lineage (NCBI taxonomy): Eukaryota > Viridiplantae > Streptophyta > Magnoliopsida > Poales > Cyperaceae > Cyperus > Cyperus esculentus. The sequence continues at coordinate 2,677,036 of JASGLE010000029.1, read as the reverse complement.
CAGGTCCCTTCTTTTCACTCTTTGGTGGCCGACCCCGCTTGTGTGCCCCACTCACTGTTGCCTTAGCTATGCCAACTGTCAGGATTTTTGGTGGCCTGCCGGGACCCTTCTTCACTGTCCCCACTTTTAGTGGCCTGCCGGGACCCTTTTTCACTGCTAGGCTTTTCGGCGGCCTGCCAGGCCTCCTTTTTACCTCAAGCAGTTGACTTTTTGGTGGCTTTCCGGGTCCCTTCTTCACTGCCAAGCTTTTTGGAGGCCTGCCAGGTCCTTTTTTCACTGCCAGACTTTTTGGTGGCCTACCAGGGCCTCTTTTTACTGCAAGTTTACTAGACAGCCTGGAAGTTCCTAGAACCTTCTTCGGCCTTCCACGAGTCCGAGGAGTGACGGAGGAACCAAGATTGAGCTTGGACCTTGGAGAGAGCTTGTATGAGCGCTTGTGCATGTGAAGTGCGCCTTCAGTGTGGAGACGGCGCAAGTGGATCAGCAGCAAGGTGTCATGCCTCTTTGGTAGGTCTTTATATGTGGTCTTGATAAACTTAGAGATGGCACGTTTGCTAGAGCCGCCACGTTCGTTTAATGACACAACTGCTTTCATTATCATCTGCAAAGAAATCATAAACCAATTTTAAAATTACAAAAGTTATTAATCTCATTGTACAGACCAAAACTATACCCAACAAGACCCAAAGTGATGTTCTTCAATAATTAACTGACTAATGGAAGAAAGAATTCATTTATAAAGTTAAATTTATAAGAGCTTTAATTTCATCAGCTAGCAATCATAGGCCCAAGTGTGCAGTATGCATTCTGACACCCCTCGTTACAGAGTTACCCGAAAAGAAGTTATATAAGAGGCCATAAACTTTCAATAATTGACAAATTATAATGAATAGTTGGAGAAATTCCCAAAATTGTTGCGTCCTATAGTTGACATTTATTATTGACAACAATCATTCTCAATTTCTCATCATATTGTAAAGTTCACCCACTTACATAAGACACAGAAAGAGATAAGAACCACCCTCTTCTCAAAGAATGAACATCTCAGGAAATACTTTCTTAGGTGAGATATAAATTAACCATAGGCATGTTTCTCAAAATTTCAAACTTAAATTTACATTTGTTTACCACAATAATTTTTCAGGTAGAAAAGGTCCCTATTAGAAATAAATTAGTACGAAACATTTCTTTAATGATAAAACACATAATACAAACTAAATTCATATTCCATATGAAAAATGTATGCTTTCACTGAAATCTAAAGTCAGACAAAATTCTTTTGCACAGGGAACCTAAACTAAATTAGATAAGCAGTACCAAAGTAAAGATGTTATCAAGTTTTCCGTACATTTCAACTAGTCCAGTTCTCTCTTATATATGCACTCTATCAGTTCCTCTTTGAAAGGAAGACCTAAAAATTGCTCATAGATAAAGTCTGTCCCGTTGTCCGTACATCATTTCTATTTTTGCAAAATACATAGTAGTATAGTACATCCATATGTGCTGTTGTCAAAGAGACAGACAATGCTTATGGCTTGTGTAAGCAAAGATGAGGTACTTCACCATTCACCAAAAAGAAAAAGAAAAAAAAAATAAGTGTGGTTGAGCCATCCAAGTAGCATGGACCCTCTTCCCTTTTAATGCATACACATTCTTTTACTTCAATAATTAAAGCCTGACTCCAAACATATCTTTCAATTATGTAAATAAGAGGAATTTTTTGAACATTCTTCATGTGGATTTCTTTTATGTCAATAATTAAACCATGGCTCCAAACACATCTTTCAATTATGTAAATAAGCGAAATTGAACATTTTTTATGTGAATTTATTTCATTTCAATTATTAAACCCTGACTTCAAACACATCTTTCAGGTCGATGCGAGCCACAACAGATGTAACTTACCAAGCCATTTTTAATGCACATACATTCTCCTAATTTTAGATGAGCAACACCCCCATGAAATTATACTACACAAACAAGCTTCCAAACCTGGTAATTTACATTTTACAAAGGACCATACCAATGCACATCCACCTAGGGTTTGCATTCCTTTTTTGGAAAAGCGGTCCAAGCTCACACTTTAAAACAATTTCCCTAATTTTCTCAACTCTTTAAGTGCAAAGCTAACACCACTAAGTAAATTTAAAGCAATTAATTGAGATACGAAAAATTAAAACTTGAGCATGAAAAAGAAAGGGAAAGGTAACTAAATCGGTATATTTCACTAGATATAAACCTCTTTGTAAGGAGGGTGGTTGGAGGAGGGTTTGGCGGCGACAGGCGGGGAAGGAAGAGCCACAGAGGCCGGAGTGGGGATAACCACGGCGGCCGGAGCAGGTACAGTCTCAGTAGCGGCCGGAACGGGTACAGTCTCGGCAGTGGCCGGAGTGGGGATAGCCACAGCTGGCGGAGTGGGGATGGTCGTCGTCACAGTCACAGCGCTCTCCATCTGAGCTGTTTTTTTTTTTCAGTTTTAGTCCCAATCTGGAATCTGGATGGAGATCTTGAAATGGAAGAGATGAGAACAGAAATTAAAAAAGCAGATCGGTAAATAATAATAAAGAAACAAGGAAGGGTTCTTTATTTCAAACACAACACCCTCCCGAATTCATATCCCCTGCAGACTGCAGTACTGTATTGTGCAGTTCAAAAGTTCAGCCGTTGGATCGTCTCGAGAGTCGTGCCGGCGCGGATATCGAGATGATCTAACGGCTGGCGTTGTGAGCTGCAAAATGCAGTAACTTAGTGGATGAGCACATTCGTCCCTTTTTTCTTTTCTTTTTACCGGAGATTTATTTATTGATTTTATTATTGTTATTATTAGGATTAAAGCACAGCGTTGTCGTTGTGGATGGATCTTGTGATGACAGGAGAGAAGTTACTATTACTTACATCTGACGGTGTGGTAAAAATAAGAAACGTACATCTGGGCATCTGGCGGTCAGAAAGAAGGTTTGATGACCGCTTTGCACCGGACAGTCCGGTCAACCGGTCATGTCAGTGAATCATTGGGATTTTGAATTTGTCAATTTTTGTACGTGAAATCGATGGGGCCCGGCCATGGGCTAATTCGTAATTGCGATTTGACCCGACAATGACCGGCCGTGAATAAATAAATCGGAGATAGTTTAAAAATTTTGACATGCAGGATCCGCGTGCTTATCCTCTGCTGCGCAGTATTGTGCTGTGCAGCGAATCAACGATGCAGATTACAGGGAAATTTTCTGCGATTGAGTTGAACGAATCTCTCGAAGCAGATCCAACAGTTGAAGTACTGCGCAGTAGAATACTGCGCTTTAGAGGATATGAATTGGCATGGTCCATTTAATCCATGTAAGTTTGAAACGAGTAATTAATAGTTTAATACATGTATACTTTACATTAGTTGTAACTTGTAAGAGTTATCTATAAGGTTATATTTACTCCTTAAAATTTTGTAAAAGATTAAAATGGTTACACCTGTGGCAAAAAAGTCGCAGCTCGTAGCTTGTTCGTTTTCGATTTAGTTTGAGCTCGAATTTGATTCAGCTCGAATATTCGATTTTTTGTCGGCTCGAATTTGATTTAGTCCGGCTCGATTTTTTTTTTGATTCGATTCAGACTCAGTTCGTAATAACTCAATATACAGTAGTTTCCATATATTTTGAACTATTTAACCAAAATTGTTTGTAATAATCTATCTATCTTATTATTAAATTAATAAAAATATACTTATTTTATTGTTGAATTAATAAAATACCAAAATTTTTAACCATAATTTATTATTAAATTAATAAAAATATATATATAATCAATTTATATTATCAAAGAATGAAAAATTATAATACTTATTCAGCTTTAATTATTGATAGTAATATGGAAAAATAAATATAAATTATAATAATTGAGCTCGTTTGAAGCTCGGGGCTAGAGTTCGAGCTAGTTCGATTCGATTTGACTCGAGTTCAATTTAACTCTAGCTCGGTTCCATTCAAATTCGATTCGATTCGATTTGTTTACTGCCCTAGTTTCATCACAACCATTAAACAGTCAACATATAGCTTGCCACTCATTCAATATATTTTAATTTTCTATGCATTTTTTTTCCCAATTATATCAATAAATTATTTTTACTAGGGCAGGAATTCCGAGCTTCGCACGGAATTATATGAAAATAAATATTTGAATTCTTGAATAAGATTTAAAAAATAAATTGTTTATTTTCATAGACAATTAAATATGTTTGTTATGATCTTCTAAAATTTTTGCAAACATAAATACTAATAAATCTTTAAAATAAAAAAAAATCGATATATGGAACAATGTGATGTTTTGAACTTATATTGTATGTGACGGGATGTGATATCTGAATTTTTTTACGCTCAAAAATTAAGATATATTAACAATTAAGATATATTAACGTGACAACTGCTTTTCTTGGCTATTGTAATTTACTGTACGGTTTATAATATCATTTCTTTGTAAGATAGCCATAGACAAGGTATGTATGTGTGTATATATATATAGCAAGTGGTATCATAATAGAAGTATGAGATGACTTGGACATGATATAGAATTTATGTTGGGCAAAAGAAACAAAATTCAAAATAATTGATTTATAGAAGGGAAAATTGTCAAAATGTCACTCCAAGAATTTTGATAAAGGTTTGTCATCAAGTTATAGAAGGGACGCATCATCTCCAGGTTTGTCACGGAGCATCATGAATTTTGAATGATTAATATGGTTCAAATATTATCTCAAAGGGAGGATTACTTCATGATATTCATAACTTGTAGGGATGAGTTTGATAAATTTCATCTAATTAATTAAAGGAACGGCCAGGGCTCTCTCTGTGTTTCATTTCATCTTATCTAAAAGAGTTACTCTCTCTGGTAAATCACTCTCTCTAGAATTTACGTGGCAGGGTTGTGATTATCTTGCTAACTATGACTAAGCAGCTGGATATATAATGAATCATTTTCTTTTCCTCTGATGTTACTCGAATGTGGTAGTGTATTGGGCTCGTTTATTTCTTTCATACTATGGTCTTCTAAACCGAGCTAGGGTTCCCTTGTATCTCAACAATCATGTTTTGGTGCACTTGATACACGCTGGAAAGATTAAATTAAAGAGGACGGAAATTATTGAGAGTTTCTTGGTACTTCTACTCTTTATTTCCATTTCTTTGTTCTTTTTCGGTTTAAGTTCAAAACACAATGGAATAATTACTTGGTGGCAGGATATCTTTTTGACCAAGATATGGTTAAACGGTTCCTAGTAGTCATGCGTTGGTATAGCTAATTAAATGTTAAAGTGAGAATTAGCGAATCATAGTCAAGCTGGTCATATATATGTGTGTGTGTGTGTGTATGACAGGTTGGACTTGAGTATAAAACTTGAGGTCATTAATCTAGATCATTGGAACTTAATGTGGGCTACATCTTGAATAAATGAAACAGGAACTAGCTTAGTCAGTTGCATAGTATAGTTGACAATTAATTAATAATACATGTGTGCTGCACTGACAAGAACAAAATTTAGATATCATTTCGGATAAGTTTACAAGGACAGACTCAACAAGATCAATGATAATTAGTGAATACGGATCAGGTTTTGATGTACAGTCCCTTTAGTTTGTTTCTGTGTTTGACTGAAAGGATAATTATTTATGTTGTTCTTGAAAGTAATATATATTATGGTTCTAATTGACTCTTAATTAGGAGTTGAGAGTATAGTAACGGTGAGGAGTCGACCATGATCAGCGTATTTAATTGTGGAACCAAAAGATGTGAGCTTGATGACTGGTAGGGTGCTTATCAGTAATCATCAAACATGTGCGGGTTTTGATTATTTATCAAATCTATAAATTGAACTGAATATTTTATTTATCGAAATGTTTCTGTGATGATTGCTTATATATTGATTATGCGTTGAATTGCTTATGTGTATTCATGACTTGATAAAGGTAAGTGATTGCGTATATGGTAATATGTATTTCTGTGTGTGCTTATGGATATTATTGTTGCTGTTGTTGTTGTTGTGGTTGTGGGTGTTGATCATGTACCTAGATAGAGATACCGGCAGGAGGTTAGCTACCTCACTATAGTGCTATGGTTTACGGACATACATTTACAGGCATGTACGGAATATATATATTTGGAGCTCTGGGTTCGTCAGGTACATGAGGATTACGTGCTGGCATGCACGGGATATGCAGGTTGTAGATTCGTCCGGTACAGGTTTGTGTGATATGCGTGATATTTGGATTTCTGGTACGGGTTTGTGTTGCTTGTGTTTATGTTTTGGTATTTGCGTTGGCAGGATATGGAAGCGGATTGGTACGTGTATTTTTGTAGGGAAATCGTGATGGTGGTTTTGGAAAGGAAAATGGAATGTACATATTGACTTGACGTCTAATTCTTTTGTAGTTGCAGTGATAATTATTATCGTCATTGACGTGCAGTTTCATTATCAGATAAACTTGATCTATGTTATTATTAAAACTTGTATTGTAGCTGGTATTCAGTTTCGCTAGTGGATTTGATAAATACCACCGGCTGGAACTAAATACTGCACCGAGAGTGTTTCAGACTCTCACCCGTTCCACTTTTCGTGGGTTCCAGGTTACAGCTTTGCGATGAAAAGACGACTTGGGATGAGCCAAAGGATTGCGGTGATTGCCACAAGGGGTTTTAGGGGATTTTATTATATGATTTGATTCCACTGTATATAAAGGGATTGGGACCTGGGGGTTGGATATTTGGAAATTTGTGGATATCTACTTGTTATTGGTAAAGTATATTATTACATATTTTATAGCCTTTGTGCTTCTCAGTACGGCTACTGTTTCACCTGCTTGCCGGGATGTTACACGGGATTAATTAATTTTATAGCTATTATTTGTGTAACTACTCAACTCGATAAGAAAATAATCAAAATATACATAAGTGGCAACTATTTTAAATCCTTATAGTACAAAATATGTTTATAAATTAATTATAATCATTAACGTGAAATTTTTTATTTAGTACTAGAAAGTAAAAAAGAAAACTTGTAACACATAATTATATGGAAGTTTTTTACACTTAATATCTCTATATCTTTTGGAATTCTAGTGAAGAAAGTAAAAGAAATTTAGCCATTAGATTGATAGTTAACAAAAGATCCAATGGCTAAAAAAATTGATGATGTGGTATGCTTTAGAAGATTTGAAATCCACTCATCTTTCTAGTTTATAGATTTGTAGGTAAAGAACAGATTGCCATTAACACCAGATTAGCTACTTGCCTACTTCTTAGTGATTGCGGGTCGGTTAGATTTTTGAATCCATACCATTACCAGATGGATTTTGCTGGTATACAACTAAAAATCATTGTCTAACCAATCTTATGGTACAACTAATAGCTGTAATAACATCTCAATAAATGTTACTGAATTTCCTTTTTTTACCTAGCAAATGGGCATAAAAGGAAGAAAAGAAATATAGAAACGGTATAATTTGCATTTTTGATGCGCATTACCTTATATTGAATGGGGGGCCCACCATCTGCCTCATATATTGCAATTAAAATCAATTAAGGAGCAATCACTTGCTAATTTGATTGATTGATTCCCCTAATTTTGCTAATGTACTTTTATTTTACCGAAAAATGGAGGTATCTTCATGTATTTAATATAAAACACATTAATTTTCAGTCCAAAATTGGAAACTGGGTCGATCAGCACACCATTAACACACCTTTTTTTTTTTAAATATCTCCATTAACGCACCTGAGCTTAAAATTTCAAAATGGCATCCATATTATAGTTCATACCAATCAATAATTGCTAAATCATGCTTGAGCACCAGTTTTATTGAAATTTTCAAAAAGTTCTCAAATGACTTAATAAAAATGACAACTGTTGAATACAGTTAAGTTGGCAGCCTCTGCCTACTTCTCAAAAAAAAAAAATTTTGAATACAGTTTCCTTATGCATGGAGAAAGAGCTCCGCAGAACCGATCGGTATTGTATGGAGGAAGCAAGAGATGTGAACCAGTCAGTATTACATGGAAGAAGAGGGAGAGACTAAGAAAAGGGTGTGGCGACAACAATACCCGCAGTGACGGACCATGGGTAAATTGAACCCTAAAACCTTGAAGGCAGAGAGAATGGAGGCCACGAATATGCTGAATTTGCATTTGCTCTTCAATTTAATTTGTTATTACCATTTAATAACTTATAAATGTTTGTAATTAAAGAAAATAAACATAGAAGCTTGTGGTTTGAAGATACTAAAAAGTATGCTGAAAATAATTAATACTTACTAATTATAGTTTATGGTACAAAATGACTATATTATCCTTTTGATACGATAATTAATGGGAGAAGATATGCATCCCCGCTCCTAAATCCCCATTAAAAATCCCCGCGTCCCCACACCATGATAACCGTCCCCAAACCTCAATCCCCGGGTCAAATCCCCGCGTTGACCAGATCACATGAGGGCGGTGACAGAGTATTAATACCTACAACACGAAAGAAAGCAGACACTGGATTTCACTGAAAATGTAATAATACTTTGCAATGAGAATACAAATAGTAAATGAAGAAACCAAAAATACATATAATAGAAAATCTTTTCAAATAATTTCAATATGAAATCCCGGGTCAAATCCCCGCGTTGATCAGATCCATTGACTGCCATGACAAAGTATTAATAGCTACAACGCGAAAGACAGCAGACGGTCGATTTCACTCAAAAGTGTAATAATACTTTGCTATCAGAATACAAATAGTAAATGCAGAAATCTAAAATACATATAATAGAAAATAATTTTAATATCAATTCCCCAGTCAAATCAACAAAATACCCGACCAAATAACTTCAACAACCTAAATTTTTGAAGTAATATCACATATAACATAACAAACATATATTATTTTAAGAAGATAACCTAAAATACCTAATGCCACAGGTATATATACTCATTATGAGATATATAATTACTTAAATTTTTACTAAAATAATTATTCAATCGAAATAATTTGTGCTACTTCATTATGAAAATATTAATATTTACTGAAAGAACAAATAATATGCATAACAGCCAAATATTAATAATAATATATGTTACTCTATGGCAAAAATAGAAAACTCATACTGTAAGAACTATAAATACTTATAATTTAGAAGTAAAATAGTTCTACTTGAAACAAAAAAAATCCAACTGAACAATAGTTAAAAAGAAATTTTCACAAAATGACAAGCATTTCAATGATCAGGATAGACAGCAATTAGTACAATTTGAAGAAACCAACTAACCAGTTAACATTCGTACAACATAATTGAAATTCATGCAACATAATTCACAGAACATTCATCAATTAAACTAAAAACAATAACAAACGTAATGAAAAGTCTTAATATCTGAATTGTAACAATCATGGTGCGGCCGAGGCCAATCTGTTTCTTAGGTTGCTCATGTCAGTCAATATCTTGTAGGCGATGATGATACGCTCCTTCGAAATGTCATCCTGCACAACACAGAACAAACAATTCAACTTACACATACTTCAAAAATAAAAATGTTTAAAGAATAAACAAAAATTTACCTGAGTAAATGACATGTTCCAACGTTGGATGTAAGAAAAAACATATCTAAGAATAAAGATAGCACAATCATTTGTCCCATACTGCCTTGGCAACTCCTTTACCCAGTTGAACTTGACATTGTGCCACCTTGGGTTCTCTGTAAACAAAGAACAAAGAACTATTAATACAAGAAATGAAAACAAATAATAGTAAATGTCACAAATATTAATATATTCATTGTACCATATCTCCATGCTAGAAAATACTTGAGCCATGCCAGAGTATTTATATGAGCATTCTGGTAATGCAACCAAGTATTGTATGGCATTGAATTGTAGATTGTAATACCAACTGAATCCAAGTCAACAACAGCAAGAATCCAATGACCATCTGCACATAGTGGGAAAAAGATATACTTGCTTGAAGAAATCTGTACACCAAACAGTTGGGGAGCTTCTTCAAGTAATTTCTTCATCGGAGAGTGACGACCCATAGGCTATGAAAACAAATACAATAAGATCTAAGATTCGTTAATCAATACCGGTTAAAATAGATAAAAATATATATAATACACAAGTAATAATACTTAATTAAGATAAGAAGACAAAAGAATAAAATATTAAATGAAAAATTGATTCTTACAGTTGTATAGGGATTAACATAGAACCAAGGAACAGCAACAGGAACATCCCTCATCATCAAATCCAAACAAACCTGAACCACCTATTAACAGAAAATAGAGTATTAATAACAATTAATTGCAAATCAAAATACTAAAACATTAAAATATAAATATGATTACCTCACAACTCAAATAATTCCCAAAAAGAATATCATAGATCATTTCAGGAGTGATCCACAACTTATTAGTGTTCTCGTAAGCATTCTCATTGAGAGGTATCTTGCCCTCCAGGTAATCAATTACCCAGCTGTCTAGAAAGTCGGTAACGGTATCGTTGAGAAGGTTACGGAAGTCGTAGTAATGTCTCTTCGAAGGAAGAGCTGGCTTTGGTGAAATCACATGCGAAGGGTCACCAAAAATTGTATTCTTGAACGAAAAATCTTCAAGAGAATAATTGAAGTGATATGGAACTGGAGGATTACGAGAAACATAAATTCTGTGCCATTCTTGGTAAGGTTTCGGCTCAAAGGTTTGAGGATCAATAACAGGCTCTGGCAACTCTACTTCTACTTCTTCCTCTTCTTCTTCTACTTTGATTTGCTTCTCAACTTTTGCAACTACTTTAGTAAGTGGTTTCTTCGGTTTTGGAGGTTTTCTACTGGTTTTCTTAATTTTCTTCAAAATACTTGGTGGTACGACAACTGGAGAAACAGATCCAAGCAAAGGACTATTCCTTGGAGAAGCTAAAATAAGTTCAAAACTGGGTACTTCAAAGCTCCACCATTGACCTTGCGATTTAGACTCAGAATCACTCTTATGTTCAGTCTTTCTGACCTTCTTAGGAGGCAATTTCCCTCCAGCCGGAGTTTTACTCTCATACTGCAATTGACCCCTTCTCAGTGGGCTATGAGGAGTTTTCGGTGAAGGTCCCTTCACTTGATCACTTTGAAGACGAGGAGATCTCCTAAGTGGAACAGAATCAACATTCTTCTCAAACTACTGGATTATTTTCTTAATACCCTTGCCTTTGTCTGCAACTTTCTGATGTTCGACTTCATCTGCAAATTTCACTTTCTTCGAAGCCTTCTTGAATGCCTTCTCCTTTGCCTTCTTTTGCTTCCTCAAATATTTTTCTGTAAATATATGTACAACAACAAATACAAAAGAAAATAACAATTAATACATTGATAATGAAACAAAAAATGTTAAATACTATTTTAGTAATACATACATTACTAACTCAAAATGCAAAAACAACTATTTGAAAAGTACAAATACAATTATATACAACTAATAATACACTTCATACAAAAGTACAAATAGTAAAAATATAATAAAAAATATTATACAAAAAATTAATGTACCTTCCAACTGCATCTCTTTATGCATAAGATACTGCCACTCAGCATATGCTACAGCATCACAAAGCTCCTGTCCTTTTTGCGGGTCAAGATCATCAAGACGAGCAAAAGTTTTCTTCTTCACATTGAAGTTCAGTTCATTAAACCTTCTCACATCAACAACTTCCATCAAAGTCTGACAACCGAACAATCCAAAAACCCAAAACACAGGAGCCATTTGAACGAGAAGAAGATACTTGTTCTGATTGTCCACATCAGATAGGTACTGTTCCTGTCCCAAATAACGAACATATTTATGTCCGATAAAACCAATCTGCTTGATCAGCCTCTCAGGTTCAGTAATCTCCAACCGACGAATTTGTGATAATTTCACCCTCATAAGTGCCTCTCTGAATCTTTCCCTTGACCAAGTTTTCTTCATATCCCAGTTGAGGTACCTTGGAATAGCTCCATGAAAAACATGATTATAATTGAAATCAATGCATTCATAGAACCAGGCCTACAAAAAAAATATAAAAAAGGAGAACAAAATAAATTAATTTAAACATGAACAGATAGAAATAAAAACAGTAATTCATCAAACTAATAATATAAACAGCATAGACTTAAAATGTTAATAGAGAACAAAATAAAGACAAGTGCAATCAAAAGTACCAAATACACAGAAGTAATAATATAAACAAAACGAAGTCAAATTATAAATTAAATACTCACAAGTAGACCAAGACCAAATCCAGGAAGACACGATGCGACAAACTTCTTGGGGTTTACTTTCTGTTTCTTCACAATCTTCTCACCTTCCTCAGTTGCCTCCATTTCATATTCTGACTCCGTTGAACTATCGTCTGAACTACTCTCATCCTCCTCAAAACCACCAGTTGTGTCTAGCAGACGACACCACGCAGCACAATAAGGAATGCTCTCGGCAAGCATTTCATACGCAGCAATACCCCAAGCATATCCGGCAATAGCACTAACATTATCAACATAAGGGAAAAGGTTGACTGGAGCTGTTCCACCCGGTTGCGGAAATAAAATGGTGGTTAAGATGTACATGATGAGCAGGCCAACAACGTCATTTGGTGAAGCTTTCTCATCCAAAGCCCGAAGGATGGCTTCTTCTAATTCTTTGCGCTTAATCTCCTTATTGTACCTGTAATAAGAAAGGTAATAAGAAATAAATTAAACAACTAAATATACTAACAAACATATGTCATATTAATATGAAATTTAGATAAATAACAATATGAAAGAAATATGTAATTAAACACAAAAAGAATTATACCGAAAGTAACGGAGTCGTAAAGTTGAGTCATTCAAACACGTTCTCTTCCACACAACAGGATGGCCACCAAAGGGTAATCCAGACACCATGCAGAAATGTTCAGCATTGAAGTCCAAAAGAGTCCCTCTAAATCTGAAATTTGAATCATCCTTGCTCCACAAAAGGAGGAGCTGGTGAAGTGCTGGGTGACTAACTTTGGTGCCATTAGGAAAGGCAAAAAAGTGTAGAAATGGAGTCCCAAGAAGAAGAGACAGATGCTTCGAGTTCAACCGTTTCAAAACTCTTTGATGAAAAAAATTCATCGCGGAGTCAATGGAACAAGTGCTCCCAATAACAGTTTGCTTCTTAGCAGCACCTCTTTGCAGTAGTTTTTCTACATAGAGAAGCAAACAAAATAACATTAGATTAAATTATATCCACAGAATCATCTGTCACAATATTTAAAATAAATAAGTACAAATACTTAGCACAATAAACATAAATTATTATAACCTTTTGTAAGTCCTGCAGGACGTCCTCTTTTCTTCCGAGCTGGTGGAGCTTCTGGAGCTGCATCTGCAGCAGCAGAAGCAATAGCAACATTAAGTAACATCTCCAAAGTGTCATGAAGATTGGGAGCATTATTTTGAGCATCAGTATTTTCTAAATTCAGTATGTGTCAGTAAAAAAATAAGTAGTAACAACTAAAAATATCCACTTCTGAAACAAATAATAATAACAACTATAAAATACAAACATAAAGATATGTACATATATATAACAAATATATATAGCACATGCATAAGAAAACACACAGAAAAATAAATAAAATATAAGCAATTTCAGACATGTACCTTTCTTTCTATCACCATCTCCATCACTATTGTGTGCAGATTCTTCATCACTTTTCTCTTTATCTTCATGGTCTCTTTCATCACCTTTGAAGAAGACATAAGAATATTAATATATAAATTTACAAATATTAATATCTACTTCTGACAGAAATAATATTTACAACTACATAATACAAACACATACAGATGCACAATAAATTCATATAGATATAAAATACAAAGATATAGATATATACATATATATAACAAATATCACACATGCATAAGAAAACAACTAAAAACAATTTCAGACATGTACCATTCTTTCCATCAGCATTCGAATCATTGTTTTGCCCGGAATCTTCATCACTTTTCTCCTCATCTTGAAGGTCTCTTTCTGAAATATAAAATAGAAATATTTACAACTAAAAACATCTATTCCTGAAATAACAAATAGTTACCACTACAAAATACAAATACATATACAACAGATAAAAGTTTCAGAAAATTACCTTTGTCTCCATCATTGTTTTTCAAAGATTTTTCATCTTTTTTCTGGTTATCTTCAAGCTTTCCTTTATCACCATAAAACAGAACAAAAAAAAAAATAAATAAATATTTACAAATAAAAATATCTGCTTCTAAAACAAATAAGAGTTGTAACCACAAAATACAAACATATGCATATATACAACAGATATTACACATGCATAAAAAGAAACACAAAAAAAATACAAATTGAGAACAGAACTTTTGTCTCCATCATTGTTTTTAAGAGATTCTTCATCTTTTTTCTGTTTATTTTCAAGCTTTCCTTTATCACCTTAAAACAGAACATAAAAACATTAAATATAAATATTTACAACTAAAAACATTAGCTTCTAAAACAAATACTAGTTAAATGCATTATACATGTTTTATATATATAACGGACATTATACATTCATAAAATTTCAGACAATTACCTTTGTCTCCATCATTGTTTTGTCCAGATTCTTTACCATATTTCTCTTTTCCATCAGGATTACCTTCATAAAAGACATAATAATATTAAAATAAAGATAGACAACTAAAATAGTTTCAATTACAAAATACAAATACATATACATATATATAACAAATATTATGTATGCATAAAAATACTAAATAGTTACAAATACAATATACCCTTCTGTTTATCATTGTTTTTCCCAGATTGTTCATCACTTTTGTCTTTGTCTTCAAGGTCTATTTCATCCCCTTCAAAAAAAAAAAAATATTAGATAGAACTTTTACAACTAATAACATTTGTTTCAGAAAGATAAAATAGTAACAACTACAGAGTAAAAATGCATGTACATATAGATAAAAATATTGAATATACCCTTCTGTTTATCATTGTTTTTCCCAGATTGTTCATCACTTTTGTCTTTGTCTTCAAGGTCTCTTTCATCCCCTTCAAAAAAAAAAAAATATTAGATAGAACTTTTACAACTAATAACATTTGTTTCAGAAAGATAAAATAGTAACAACTACAGAGTACAAATGCATGTACATATAGATAAAAATATTGAATATACCCTTCTGTTTATCATTGTTTTTCCCAGATTGTTCATCACTTTTGTCTTTGTCTTCAAGGTCTCTTTCATCCCCTTCAAAAAAAAAAAATATTAGATAGAACTTTTACAACTAATAACATTTGTTTCAGAAAGATAAAATAGTAACAACTACAGAGTACAAATGCATGTACATATAGATAAAAATATTGAATATACCCTTCTGTTTATCATTGTTTTTCCCAGATTGTTCATCACTTTTGTCTTTGTCTTCAAGGTCTCTTTCATCCCCTTCAAAAAAAAAAAAAAAAAATATATTGAATAGATACAACTATAACATCTCCTTCTGAAACATAAAACAAATAAATAACCTGCATGCATAAAAACAAATAAAAACAAACTGCATATAAATATATAAAACAAAGAAATAACATGCATGCATAAATAGTATGAATAAAAAAATGAAGGAACACTTCATTACCCTTACCTTGAAGGGGAGGAGATTTTGATTCTCCAGATGAACATGTCATAATTACAATGAAATATAAATATTAATACATAAAAATGCCAGATTTACATTCACACTAACATATTAATAGCAACAGTATCAATATATTAATATAGAGTACAATACATAGTAATATAACATAATTTATAAATTGCAATACGAAATTAATTTCATTTTAATGAGATCGAAGAATTAATACATTGCGTAGAAGTCACTATTATAATATTTAGGAACAATTATCACAAAAATGGTCAATTAATGTGAGAAGGACAAAATTTCATTAGTTCATTTATTCTACAAGATAAATTTCACTATAACCTGGGACAAATCTAAAAATCCTCAGATTCTACCTAAATAACACACTTAATTCAACTAATTTCAAACCAGATCTACATAAAAACTAAAGTTCAAACCACAACAATGAAATCAATGATCAGTTCAAACCCTAACTCCCACAAAAAAAAATTTCACAAACTTGATCACTAATACAGTGCAAACAACATAAAAATAACTTCAATATTGACATTTAAACATTTTCCTTTCATCTGATCGCCCAATCTATCACTGACAGAGATAAGATTCGAACCTAGGGTTTTGTCTTGAGAACTCCGATCAGCATCACTAGCACCCTTACCCTCAGGATGCACTCCCATTGCAGCGAATTGCAAGTTTCTTCAAGAAACTACGGAGATTATGAGGCAAAATCGAACGAAAATGGAGAAAAAAAGGAAAGGCGGAGTGCGGGAGGAGAATTATCGGAAGAGAAGAGAAGAGAGAGTGAAGACTGAGAGAGTGTGTGAGAGAGAGAACGAAATGAAAAGGCACGACTTGCGAGGGAGGACGTTATAGGCATATTTAACAGGATTGTTAAACGTCCTCTCAATCTCCATTTAACACAAACTGGAGAGTCCATTTGATTTAAATTTCAAATTTTGTTATTCGAATTCATTTGAAATTTCTGTATTAGCATAAAACAATGACAATAGATCATATGAAATTCACTGTATTTTAGATATAATATTAATATAAATTAATAAGAGCAATAATAGCAAGACATGAAAAAAATTATATTATTAAGATTGCATATTACAGTCTTGTTAAGTATTTAGACTTTATTAACTGAATATTATGAATTTTCGTAATAAATATTAACATAAATAAAACAAAAAAAAATTAAGAATGACATTAACTTTGCAATCTATTAATATATACTTGTAATATTACTATACATTAACCAACTAACATTACTACATTCACACAAAAATATTAATATCATTAACAGACAACCTTACTATTTGAAAAAAAAATTTCATCATTTGTAGTATAAAACTGTAAGGAATATATGACAGCATCCGCACTAAACAATAAAGAATGAAAAAAAATTACATAGATTGAAATTTAATTCTATAGAGTCTATAATTCTGTAACTATGTAAATTTCAATTTAATTTTGTTTATTTATCCTTGTAATAGCTATGTCCAATTTGCTTTTGTGCGCATACACCCGTGGCCTTCCTTTAGACTTAACTTTCTTCGGTGGAAGAAGTATCGCAGGTCGAGCACCATTAACAACTTCAAATTTAGAAGAAACATAACTTTCATTCCTGCCTTCATAAAAGATTTCAACAGGACCATTTGGATTTTGATAATCTTCCACACCTGAAACAATTAAATATATATATTAGTTACACAAATATGAAAATAGCAATTCAACATAGTAGAAATACTAATTGAAAAGAGTTTAAATACCTGTTGGACGATTATTTTCTTGTACAAAATTGTGATTTCCAGTCATCATGATCTGATCATGCACAAAATTAGGCATATTTTCATTTACTTGATTATAACCAGCAACATATCCTACTTCATTATTGCCTTCATATAATAAAAAAATGAAATAAGAATGAAATTCTTACAATAAAGATATAACATATTTTCATTAGAACAAAGAGAAAGATATAATACACAGAACAGGAAAATTTGTGCCAGATGACATCTTTTCCATCAACATGGAGTATAATCCAACACTTGCACCTAACAATATAGACAAATTATGTAAGTACTAATACATATTTGAAGGATTAGAAATATATATTCAGAAAGGTGTAAATACCTGGAGTTGTTGTTCCTTCAAATCCTGAAACAAAAAAGTTGACAATATCTATAAGTACAAATACTAATTTACATAGATACTAATATATATTCAGTATCATATTAGTACCTGCAAAAGAAGATGATCCAATATGATTTTCATTGCTCCACCTGATTCTTTTCACAGATTGCTCTTCATTCAAAGAATCTTGTGCACCATTAACAACTGGAACATAACCTTAAAAAATTAAAATAGAACAAAACTAATGAATAATAAAACATCAATATCACTTAGAATTGAAACTTTTTTTACATTTAGGTTGTTTACCTTGATCGGAATTATCAAATAGCCTTGAAGCAAATTCCACAATACCACTGAAATTTTCATCATTAGAAGAAGTTGCAGGAGTTCCTACAACATCAATGGTAACATTGCTTGTCCCTCCATTTTCATTTCCAGAGCTCATCACATCATCAATGGTAACATTGCTTCCAATCCCACTGCCTCTTCCTCTCCCAGCACCCCTTCCTCTTCCTCTACCTCTACCTCTAACTTCAGAACCAGTATTGCTGGTATTGATCTGAACACCTTCACCACCTACAAATATCACAGGAAACATATTATTATAAACAAATAAATGTATAAATAATTACTTGTTAAACAGTAATTACCTCCTGAATCATCAGCTGCCCCTGATCTCCTTCCTCTACCTCTTGTTCCAGAATTACCCCTTCCTCTACCTCTGGATCTACTAGTACTTCCACTGTTCTCATTTTCAGAAGGATCAACAATACCTATAAAAAAAAATAAAGCTAAGTGAGAGTTCACATACTTTAAAAAAAATGAAAATAACAAATAAAGCACTAACCACAAATTTTATTCCTCAATTGGATTAAACCATTAATGACATCAGTTTGAGTCTTCTCATCAGCTGATCCCAGGTGAAAAAGCTCAAGGAGTATAGGATTGGATGCTTGGACCAATTCATGATACCTACAACAAAAACAAAAAATTAATGATAATAAAGTCTAAATACAAGATGAATAAAGTACTAATACTTCCTAACCAATAAAATAATAATTGCTTAAAATTGATTAACCTGCTCTGTTCAGGTGGACGAGAGCATATTGAGCTTGGTAGCATCAGATTCATCCTTTTCACATTTTTCTTCCATCTATCAAGTATGTACTTCTCTCGAACAGAAAGAACATCCAACTGTGTCATCACCCCAATGCAATGAGAACACAAAATACCGAACGTCTCAAACTTTGAACAAATGCAAGTAACATCGTGGGACTCCAGATTTATACCAACCTCAAAATCCTTCCTAACTGACAAATCAGTAACTACATAAACAACATTCCCATTTTGGTTCAGCTTAAACCTATACCGCAAATGTAAACAATTCAGAATTTCATTCTGACATTTGTAGAAAGCAAAATTGGTATAAGCTTGTAGAAATTGCTTCTCCATAGGCAATTCTGTTCGACTTTCAGGAGCATGATAACCACAATCATGATCAGCACTATGCTCTCTTTCGAAAATACGCGCCAATGCCTCATCAAATGATTCCACAAAATCACCAAGGTTAGGCCTCTCCCTTAAGAAATGATCCAGAAATGCATTCATGGACTCGACCCTCTGAGTGCTTGTCATGCCAGCCCAAAAAACGTTATTAAGATAGACTGGAACCCACCTATGTCTATCATTGAATATCTTTTGAAACCACGGATCATCAGTTTTGTTATAGTCACTCATTGCTTCTTTCCAACGAGACTCGAACTCACATGTTGACAGAGAATTGTACACAATATCTTTAATCCTAGCAGTCCTATCTTTCTTCCCCTTAACATTGCCCCAGTGCTCAGTAAGTTTGTGGAGAATGTGCCATGAACAGTTGCGGTGAACTGTCTCATCACCAAAAACATCCTTAACAGCATTCTCAATGCTAAGACACTGATCTGTCATAATTGCTTTTGGTTTAACATCACTCATACACTCCATAAACTTCGAAAATGCCCATTGGTACTCTTCTGCACCCTCCTGAGATAACAGGGCACATGCAAATATTACCGACTGTCTGTGATGATTGATACCGACGAAGAGAACCAACGGCATGTCGTACCTACATAAAAATAATAAATATTATGTAAACAAAATATAAATATTAAATTTCATAAGTATAAAGATGAGGCTGAAACACATATTTTTTCAGAAAGTGATAAACATTCAAACATCAATACACTTAAATTAAAGTATAAACACTAAAATAAAAAAAAGGGAAATAGTTACTGAACAAGATATAAATATAGACTGATGATCATATATTCCCACAAAAGATAATACACATTATTTTTAACAGTTTCAAACAAAAACAAACATATGATAAAGAATGTATAAATATTTATCCTTAATGGAAAAAAGAAATAACCTGTTGGTTAGATATGTAGCATCAACAACCAAAACATCATGAAAATATTTGTAAGCCGCTCTACTACGTCCATCAGCCCAAAATATGTTCCACAAACGACCGTCACCCTTTGTGAAATTATAGGCATAAAAAAGTTCGGATCGGAAAGCTTCTTTTTATCAAAGTAATCCGTCAACAGAATCGCATCATCACCTCCTATCTTTCTCAGTTTATCCCTTCTCAGTTTGTCAATGTAATTCCTAGCATCACGACGCGTAAAGGTACATTTACCGTAACCCCCACAATTTTTAATCACACGGTTAATGTTCTCCCATGGACGAATACCTTCATTTTCATTCAATTCTAGTTGTCTTTGGACATGCACTGGAATGTCACGATTGGATGCTACAAGCCAAGTTGTATCGGGAATAAGCTCATGATTGTGCTCAAGGTTCAATTTGCAAACTACCCATCGGTCTTCTAAACCATAATCACTAACTTTCAGAAATGCTTTACATTCAGTCCCAATCACAGATCTCCTTCTCTCAGGCAAAATAGACTTGTCATCATCCTTTTCATCATACTTCTTATACTTGTTACATGAAAACATGTAATCACAGTACCGATCACCCTTCTTGTGATTGCTCCTCCTACAAGCAATAAAACCAACTCTTTTCGCATAACTTTGATACAACTCTAGTGCTTCCATGTATGAATCAAACTCCATACCAATGCATGGTACAACCGACATACTTTCATCATTGACAACTTCTTCCCTAACAGATTCTGATCCATCAATTCTTTCATCACTAATGTCACTTCCCACACAACCATCAGAATTTTCAGCACTATCTTGGTTGACATTCACACCAAAATCATCAACACCACTCAAATTATCAGTCACATCAGATGCCATACTACCAGCAGAACCATTAACTTCCATGATTGTTAAGACACACCTGCATTGAAACACTTATATCAGTTAATACACAAAGATACATTTACTAACTTGCTATAACAATTTTCAGTAACAGCAACAATACAGATTTAAACAAACTAAGAAAATACTGATCACTTGAATCAGTAAGACAGCAGTAGTACAAATATATACTATATGAAGTACAAATACATGTTTAATGAACTATTTACACTAATATAAGTATGAATTGGAACCATATCTGACAACAAAAAAACACTATTCAATTGAATCAGTAAGCCACCAATAGTACAAATATGTACTATACATAGTATAATTACATTGGTAATGAACTATTTACACTAATATAAGTCTCAATTGGAACCAAAACTGAGAACAACATAATACTGATCAATTGAATCAGTAAGACAGCAGTAGTACAAATATTTAATATACAAACTCCAATTACATTGATAATAAACTATTTACACTAATATAAGTACGAATTGGAAAAAAAACTGACAACATCATAATTATGATGAATTCATATTTACAGCAAAATTAACACAAATTTCATACCAGTTGAAAAGAAATATGTCAAATTATCACGGAATTCATCAGTTCTTAGCAACAATTGTAGATCCGCGACATCTAATTGAAACTCAACAAACAACACAAATTCACAGAATTGAATCAATTAATTCTTACCAGATTTGATGTCCGATGAAGTCAGATCGCCGTTAACGTCGTTGCTATGCCATGAGCGACGGACAGAGAAGAACTGGGGAGGTTTCGCATTGAAAATTTGAATCGGAAGAAAGAAGGAGGAAAACAAGATCGGGAATTTCAAATTTGGAAAGTTTGACAGTTATATATGGTAGTTTGGAGGTGGGGCCGGAACGATGAAGGTGAGCCCGGAACGATGCGGGGAATTGAAGCAGGCTGAAGGTTGGGCCGGAAGGACGCGCGGAATTGTTGGGCCAATTTTGTGCGCTGAAGGTGGGACCGGGAGGGCGGGGATTTTGGACGGGGATTCTGGGCTGGGGGATCAGATAATTACTCATAATTAATAATTACAAAGTTGTACGATAAGTTTGGTTGGACACTAATTTTAGGTTGTACAGCAGCAATATTCTTACCAGATTACCCATTACCCGTTTAACTCACAGCTTCCAATTGAACTGAACTTCAACTTCTTCTCCCTTCCCGACTCTCCAAACTCCAAACTCCGACCCACCATTGCCAGACCACATGCGACCTCACTTCCTCCCAAATCGGATCTCCAAGTACATCCAAACCCATCCCAACGTCCTCCTCTCGCTCCAAGCCTTCACCGCTTCCCAGACCCCTCACCCAATCCCCACCTACAGGGCTCTGCTCCAGAACCTTGCTTCCCACGGCGAACTACGCCATGTCGACACTGTTCTCTCCCATATGCGGCAGAATCACGCCGACCCAACTTGCCACGAGCCGGTTTATGTCGCGGCGATGCGGGGGTATGCGCGAGGTGGGCTGCTGCAGGATGCAGTTGATGTGTTCGAGAGAATGCCGTTCTATGATTGCGAACCGGGCGTGGTTTCGTACAACGTGATTATGAATGCGTTGGTGGATTGTGGGTATTTTGATCAGGCGCACAAGGTGTACATGCGCATGGTCGATAGGGGAATCGCGGCCGACACGTGCACGTACACTGTGCGCATAAAGGCCTTTTGTCTGACTGGGAGGCCCCACATGGCTCTAAGGCTGTTGAGAAACATGCCTGAGAGGGGTTGTGTTGTGAGTGCGGTAACGTATTGTACAGTTGTCTGTGGGCTATATGAAAACGGTTTTACCTTGGATGCACGGGAAGTGTTCGATGAAATGCTTCATATGGGATTGTTTCCTGATGTAGTGGATTTCAACAAGGTGCTGCATGTGCTTTGCAAACAAGGGGAAGTATTAGAGAGTTTGAGGCTTCTAGCTGTTGTTATGAAAATAGGTCTACAAATAAACTTGTTCTCATACAACTTGCTGATTTTGGGTCTTTGTAAAGGGCAAAGATTGAATGAGGCCGTGAACTTATTGGAGAACATGCGTAACAGTATGACTCCAGATGTGACGACCTACAATACTTTGATTAATGGTCTTTGCAAGGAGCTTAGGGTCACTGAAGCTGTGAAATATTTGCCGAAGATGTTTAATTCCGGTTGTTTCCCTGATGTCTTTACTTATAATACAATTATCGACGGGTATTGCAAGAAGGGCATGGTTCAAGATGCATGTGAGCTTCTGAAGGATGCTATTTTTAGAGGGTTTGTACCGGATAATGTCACCTATGGAACCCTCATTAATGGATTATGTGAAGAAGGAGATTTTAAAAGAGCTGCGGAGTTTTTTGACAAGGCTGAAACTGGTGGCTTTACACCTGATATCTTTATGTACAATGCTCTTATAAAGGGCCTCTCTAAACAAGGCCTTGTACTGCAAGCATTGGAGGTTCTTCATTCAATGCCTGAAAATGGATGCAAGCCTGATATTCGCACATACAACATAATGATTGATGCTTTTTGTAAAATGGGTAATGTTACTGATGCAAATGTGGTGCTGAATGATTGTTTAATGAATGGTTTTTTACCTGATCTATACACATTTAATACATTATTAGATGGGTATTGCAGGGGATTAAACTTAGACAAGGCTCTATCTTTGGTCAATGACATGTGGGCACGTGGCCTTAAGCCCACTGTTGTCACATATAACACAATTTTAAATGGATTGAGTAAAGCTGGTAAGATTAACGAGGTAATGGACACATTTCAGGATATGGTACCAAAAGGCTGTAACCCTAACACTGTGACATATAATATTTTAATAGAGGCGCTCTGTAAAGCAAAGAAGACTGAGGAGGCATATGAGATTGTATTGAAGATGAAAAATGAAGGCTTGAACGTTGATTGTATTATTTATGACACTTTACTTCATGGTGTTTCGAGGATTGACCCAGAAGGTGCATATCAGTTGTACCTTAAATTGAGAGAGCAGCACAAGTTTACTCCTTCAATAAATACGTATAATATTTTGATTAACACATATTGTACTAACTTGAATCTGCCAATGGCTAAGAAAGTTTTAGGTGAGATGATACAAAATGGGTTCTCTCCCGATGCATATACATATCGTGTATTAATTGATGGTACATCTAAGACGGGCATGGTAGACCTTGCTTATCAATGCTTAATCACAATGGTAGATTCCGGGTTTCTTCCAACTATGGCAACTTGTGGCCGGGTGCTAAATAGTCTGTGTGTGAATGGGAGAACAAAAGAAGCTGTCAGTGTTATTCAAACTATGGTACAGAAAGGGTGGGTACCAGAGGTGGTCAGCACAATCTTGAGTACTGATAAAAGAGAAATTGCAGCTCCAAAAATACTGATAGAAGATCTTCTGAAGAAGGGGCATATAACCTACAGTTCATATGAGATTTTGTTTGAAGGTGTAAGAGATAGCAAGGTAAATAGCAAAGCAAGCAGGTGGCTGAAATGTGTTTGAGCTGTTATTTTTGGATCTGATTTTTATACAACTTAGATAAAAAGGAGCATCAAAATATGTATATAAACTATAAAAAACGATTTATGAAAATTTGTTTGCATTGATAAGAGTAGTGTGTTACATCTATTTGATTTCTCAGCTTCTTTTTTTGAACTGTATGGTTCTGACACATGCCAACATATATATGCTGGTAAATTGGTTTGGCTGAATGTGAATTTGATGGTCCAGTTTAACAGGAAATTTCCAGCAAAATTGGGCTAAATTGTATTGCTTGTATCTGAGAAGAAAGATTGAGCCCAATTACTGATCTGCTGCATGCCAGTATCTATGGTTGGTAGTTGTTAGGATATATATGCACCCCCATACAAATACATGATAAGAATTTGGTTGCTATAAGTTATGTTAGTAATAGTCTAAAGGAATTGACATATGAGATTAAAGTAAATCAAAAACTTTAATTTTGACCAAGTAATTTTTATTGTTATTGTTAGATCATAAACTGGACATGTGTCCTTTTGATTCTATACTGTCTGGAATTTGAAGAATTTACTAGAACTGATGTTTCTATCCTGATGACTTTTTGCAATTTGCATTGAAATTTTTGCTCTAGTTTACAGCAAATCACATTCCAGAAACATCTGAACAAATTACCATTAAAACCTCCTAACAAAGTAGAAACAAAAAATGACATAAAGGTGAGTAATTAAATTTGGCCAAAATGTGTACCTAATCCAACATTGTAAATATTATTCTTCATTAAAATGAAAGTTGAGATGCATTTGAAAATGAAGAAAAGAGTTGGGAAGAGATGTGCATGCAATTGAAGCTGATATTTGATAAGATAACGCTAATTAATGCCTGTCAGATAAAGTGAGATATATTATATTTATATATATTTCTGATTTTGGGCTGCATTATTTTCCATTATGTTGTATATAAAAAAAAAAAAATCATTAGGCTAAGGTGTTTGTTAAAATGCTCAGAAAAAATGTGGTGCAGTGCAAATAATTGTGGGTAGCTTTCAAAGTGTCAAGGTTATTTCTCTCAAAAAAAAAAAAAAAAAAAGTGTCAAGGTTATCTATCCTATCCACTTGACAAGAACCTCTTGACAGAGACAGGCTATGATAATTTATAATTAAAAAATGATCATTAATTTAGGCACTTTATTAAAGTCTTGAAACATTATCTGAATAGAATATTTATATTGGGAGATAATGATCAGTGACGGAGCCAGGAGATAATTAATGGAGGGGAAAAATTTTACGGTTACATTTATTTAATAAAATAAGTATATTCTATTTTGAAACTTAATGTACATAAATTTAAATGTAACATATTTTTTTGTATTGAAATGTATTCTTAACAATGACCATATGCATATTATTTTTAATTATATATGGTCCAAATTAATAAAATCAAAAGATTTAATATAAATTACCATTCATGAACTCTAATATTTGTGAATTAATCAATACTAAATATAAAATTTGAAAGACCAAAAAAATTATATATGATGCATCTATAATATTTTGGGTAGATCAAGGGGGGGTCATGTCCCCCCCAAACCCCCCCTTGGCTCCGTGGCTGATAATGATCAGTAATTTGGGGTTTATCCATTTATATATATGTTGGGGAAATTAATCATGAAGACAGACAGGTGTTATCATGCACTGAATGCCAGCAAAAAAGAAAAAGAAAAAGCAAAGCTAATTGCATCCTCATATTTTTGTGTGAACTGTATCACTCAATGCTTCAATGTTTGACACAATGGCAAAACGTATTTTTCAAACCGTATCTCTCTATATATATAGTTGTTTATTTATTTCCATGATTTTATTCTTTGATCATAACCAACTTATAATTTGTAAAAAGATGTTCTGTGTCTTGACTACAAAATACTTAATAAATAGAATGCATATGATTCCTTCTCTTTTGAGATAAATATATGGATAATTCTATCTTGCCAATTAAAAGGGTCACCCAAATAGCACAACTTTATTTTATTTTATTTTTTTTTAGATAAAGATAAGGGTCAGGTCACTCAAATATTAAATGTCTATAAAAGATTCTCCATCCGGGTTTCGAACCCACGACCTCCCACATGAAGAGCGTTGCTCTTAGCAACTAGACCGAAGGCCGATTCTTAAATTAGTTTTTAATAGGGTAATACCTAGCATCCACACAATATTTGTCCACAGCGTCCATAAGTTACAAAATCATATTTATCTGTTACAAAATCGGATGTATTTGTTACATTCTGAGTGTGTTTATGGACGTATGGATGTACTACCTCTGTCCCAAAATAGATGGATTTTTTGTAGTTCATTTGAACTACAAAAAATCCATCTAAAATGGGACAGAGGTAGTATTTTTCAATGGTCGCAAGATGTTTTTCTTTTTAATATATGCATGATTCTATCTTCAATAGATGAGTTTGGTGGGAACTTTCAAGCATTTATTGGCCTGAGCATGGAAAGCTATATATTTTTTATTTGTTTCTATAATATATATCTCCCTTTTTATATGTCTTTTACATTCTCATCTAGCATTATCTTTTTTTTTTAGATAAAAATGAGAGTCAATCCACTCAAATTTAAATGTCTATAAAAGATTTTTCATTCGAGTTTCGAACCTGCAACTTTTCATACAGAGAGCATTATCCTTAGTCACTAGTTCAAAGACTGCTTCTTCATCTAGCATTATCTTGAATCAATGAATACACAACTCCGTGAACAAAAAAACTCAAACCTGTCTCTGAATACTAGGCTTATCTATTGACAATTTTATTATTTTCAAATTGCATGAATGATCCCATTAGATTTGTGAAGAATTAGTCTAACATCATTTTTTTTATAAATAATGCACCTCAGTTGTTATATACGTACGTCCCTACGCCATTCATTTCCCAAAATGGATAATAATTGAAAAACCGTGTTATTCGGTGAATATTTTACATGTACATATATAATACATAACAATAATACGGATATTGCAGTGACAATTAACCCATTTTTTGTAGAAACAATTTTTGAACAACCAAGAATAAAATGGTGTTTGAACAGCTCAAAATTAAGCTGTCAAAGTAAACTCCGTTAATGTTTGATGCGTATGTAAATAAAATCAAATGATATATATATATATATTTTTGTATACACATAAATATGATATATACAACATATTCTATCAATTAGTTTTGTTATTTAAGAATTTAAAATGTAGTTATTTAAGATAATTTCATGGTCACCGATCAGTCACAAAAAAAACATGGTTATTTAATCCATTTCAATATGCAGTTGACCTAACCGAACTCCAACAGCCTGACATTTTCAATTTGTTGTTTTCTTGTTTGCTTTTATCAAACCAAGAAGAAGAATAAGGTGGTCTGGTATATATATCTGGTACAAACAAATAAATATATCTATCAGAATGGATGGGCTCTGAACTGAACTCTTACCTTTATAGTTTATATATTTCCAATTTAAATTCTTGTACATTACTGTAGAAACCGTGTACCGCCGTATGTTGGCAGCAAAAATCTGTGGATACTGCGGACACCAAATTTATGCTATCTGACAATACAATAATGCACATTTTAATTTTTAATTTCTTGTGTTCAACTAGACGTTTAATTTTTTTTTTTTTTTTTTTGGTTACATAAAAATAATGCCTGAATTTCTGTTGATGTGTTATGAGTTATGAGTTATGGCCATATTGCTAGAGAAGATTTTGAGTTGCAACTCTAGATGGTTTACTTCAAATTTTATTCATTTATTTTGATGTACAAATTGTTTCACATGCATTAATTAATTTAAGATCTCAAAGCTGAAATAATTGAGAAAACAATATTGATAATATCCAACATTTTTTTATCGATTCTCAAATGCAATTGTATTAAAGTACTGGATTTATGGCCAAATTAATTAAGTTTGTTTTGAAAGTTGGATCAACCAACCGACATGAATAACTTGTATGAATTAATAAATTTTAATTATTGGGTGATTTACCTTTTTATTTTTACCAAAAAAAAAAAGATTAATTCTTCCAAACGAATTCAGAATTTAGTCATTCAGCACTAATTAATTAGCTCACACAGGAGTTATTAGATTTTCTATGTTAAGGTTTCTAAACTGATTTAAAGATCAAACCTAATTACCTAATATATTTCACAAGTGAGGCTTTTTCTTCCTAACTTTACTTTTTAAACAAACAAAAGTACGTGCATGTTTCCTTAAAAGTGATGAGTTAAAAGACGACCTAATATCTCATGCTAAAGGTAAAAAGAAAAAAAAAAAAAAAGGAACAGCTGCAGTACCAAATTAATAACAGTTCCGTTAGTTAATTTAAAAATAATCGAAATGCTGAATATAGAAACAAATTTTAATCTTTGAAGAAAAAATATTAGGATGTATTCACATCATTGTAATTTGAAAATGGAATTAAGCATCCAACAAAAAATTGAGTTTCTCGTTAGAATATTTTTTTTTTTGAAAAAGAAAAGCACCCATGCGGGACCCGCTTTTATTACTTTACGAAAGCCATACAAAATAGGGGGTAGAAACACAAAATGTGCTTACTACACCAAGATCCGAATACTAAAACATAAGCAAATAACAATCAAGGCTAGTGTAAGCTTACTAGTTTTGACAACAAAAGTAATATTGAAACTGCTAAACTAGTCATCTAACAAATCTTCATCGGAAAGATCATTGTCAGAATCAAATTCCAAAACAGCTTGTAACACATTGTCTTTCAAAATCATCTTCTTGGACATCATCTACACCTTCTTCAAACTGCATCTGGACTTCACCTACATCTTCAGCATTCATCAAGTCTTGCACCACTGAATTATCTCCAAGAGCAAGTGATGCCCAGGCAATATCAGAAGATGATTGAGTTAGATCAATCACAGTCCTGTGAAGTAGATTAGCACCTGTAGAGTGCTCTCCTGTCCAAAAAACAAATAATTGCCAAATGGAAAAACATATAGAGTTAGGGTTAATTCTTCCTTGGTTCCTAAAAATAATGTTATTTCGTTCATTCCAAACTATCCAGAGGCAAGCAGCTAACAATGGACCCCAAACAGAAAGTCATTGTGAGGAAGACATTCAATTGATTGCCACAGTTCATGAAGTGAATGAAGATTTAACAAGGAACCTTGAGGATGGAATAAACAAATTTTAGACCAGAAAAATGAAATTATATTGCAATGCAAAAATAAATGGGAAACTGATTCGATGGCCTGACAAAACTCACAATTCAGTTGAC
The DNA here is from genome assembly GCA_030179965.1 of Cyperus esculentus. Taxonomy (NCBI): domain Eukaryota; kingdom Viridiplantae; phylum Streptophyta; class Magnoliopsida; order Poales; family Cyperaceae; genus Cyperus; species Cyperus esculentus. The sequence goes on along the minus strand of JASGLE010000029.1, from coordinate 2,647,146 downwards.
CAGGCCACCCTCGTTTCCTCAAGTTATCCTTAGTTAATATTCTATTATTAACAGATAACCAGAGATGTAGTTTAAACTTAAGAGGTATTTTCAATGCCCAAACTAACTTGGCTAAAGGACATATTACCCCTCCTGAATTAAGAAATCTGTACATTGTATTAACTGAGAATATACCATTAGAAGTTAATTGCCAAGTAGCAGAATCAGCTTGAGATGTAAAAGGAACAGACTTGATTATATTAATTAAATTGTCTTTTCCTTCCTCATAGCTAAGCTACTGCACGGGTTAATCCTAACTTAATAGACCCATTATTCCAAACACTAGCAAGAGTGCTTTTATCATTCTTAGTTTTAGCATAAACTAAAGGAAATTGAATAGATAGAGGGGTATTCAAGAACCAAATGTCATTCCAGAAATGAATAGAAGTCGCATCCCCCACTGTCCTCACAATATTAATACGTAGAAAATTATGTACTGACATTACACCTTTCCAAAAAAGAGAATAAAGTGAAGGTTTATTTGAATAAGAAGAAACAATAGATTTCCACAAGTTATTATTTTCCTTATAAACAAATTTTCAGCCCCATTTTGATAGTAGAGATATATTCATTTGGCTAGATAATACTTTCTAATTGGGGAAGAAGGTACACCTGCCCAAAGGAATTTTTTTCTGATTTGATCTATTTTAAACAAAACCCATTTGAGAATTCTAAATAAAGAGATATAGTAAAGATGAATAGCAGATAAAACTGAATCTAACATAACTAATCTCGTTAGAACATTAATCTACTTAATGATAAACTCTTGATAATATACTTTTGAGTACTCATATATATATATATATTTTTTTTTTCGAAAGTAGTGATCTCGATGGATCACCGATTCCATTGAAATATGAAACCAGGATTAATACAAGAGTTCAAAAGAAAAAAGAAAGAATTGCAGATGGCCACCACCTAAGGTCCTACATAGCTCAAACAGCTCAACTATGTGAGCATACATCATAACAGTTCACAAAATAACAACTTAACTAACAGATAAAGCAACCAACTAACAAGTTACAACCAATTAAAACCCAGTTAAAAGCAGCTTCCAGTCAATTTGAGTCATCACCAGAGGAGCTGTATTCTTCCAGTATCACAGGAGCCCCCACCATCCCCCTGTCCATAACATAAAGAGTGCAAGAGAGTGAGCAATGAGAGAAGAAATAGGTTTAACTACTACACCAGAATCAAACACCATTCTATTTCTTTCTCCTCAAATTACCCAACAAATTGCCCCAACTAAAGACATATTCTATTTATTTACAACATTGGAACCCTCATTACATTTCTCCCACATTTCCTCTAAAGAAGAGCTTCTGCTGAACTCTCCTGACAATACTGTATCAGCCCACACCCATAAAGGAAAGACTGTAGAGCATGTCAGGAACAAATGGTTTGCATCCTCATGGTCTTGCTGGTACAAAGGACATGTACAATTCCCAGGCCAACCTCTCTTCCTCATAGCATCTTTGGTCAAAACCTTGTGATGAAACACAAGCCACAAGAAGGATCTGATCTTAAGAGGAACCCCTGACTTCCATAGATTTGAGAATTTAGGAATCAGTATCCCTCCAAAGTTTAGGAATTCATACTGAATTTTGACCTTATAAGTTGCTTTGCCTCTCCAGCTTCTATGGTCCTCTACTCCAGCATGAGGAGTAAAAGCCATAATCAAGTTTTGAGCCTCTTCCCATTCCTTCTACCTTTCATGACTTAATGATCTTTTAAAAGAGATCTGATATCTAGTTGCACCTCCATTTGCCCATGCTTCTTTAACAGTCACTGATGGTTGGGAAGCAAGGGCAAATAAGTCAGGAAAGAGTGAGGCCAAGGACAGTTCTCCTAACCAAGCATCAGTCCAGAATTTAGTGTGCCCTCCATCTCCGACATTTATTCTGGCTCCCGGATTAACCATCTCAGCTTCCTGTTCTACTGCTTTCCAAAAAGGAGATTGAACTCTACATTGGAATTTCTTAGCTTGAATAATATTTTTCCACAGTAACTGACAGTCCCAGTTAGTGAACTGCCATCTCCACTTCCCCAGTAATGCCCTATTCATCACATCCAAATTTTTGATCCCCTAGCCATCTTGCTGTATGGATTTACATATTCTGTCCCAAGCTATAAGAGTATACTTCTTTTTTTCATCAGTTCCTTGCCATAGAAATTTTATCAACATACAGTTAATTTTCTTCCTTGCTCAGACTGGCATTCTATGAAGGGAGAGTGTGTAAAGAGGAACAGAAGTAAGGACTGCTTTAAGCATCACAATCCTTCCTCCCTGAGCAAAAAACCTCCCTTTCTAGCTGGAGAGTTTTTTCTGTATCTCTGAATGAGCTCATTCCAGACAGCTCTTCCTGGTTTTCTCCAGTGTATGGGGATACCTAGATAATTCATTGGCACCTCTCCAATTTTGCATCCTAATATTTCTGCTATTTGATAAGCCTCCTCAAGGGTTAAATTGATAGGTAGAATGTCACTCTTTACATAATTAATTTTAGGGGTAATGACCCCAGACCCCCCTGAACTTTCGGGTTTTGACAACTTGGCCCCCGAACTTTTAATTTGGACAAATGCCCCCCCGAACTACCGATTTGTGACAAATCGCCCCCCGGATGTTAATTAGCCATCTAATACTCCATTTACAAGTACGAAAAGACCAAAATACCCTTATGTATATCTTCATGATATTTTAAATATAAATAAGTTCAAAAAAATATTTAATTAAAAATCACTAGATATTAAAAATATATAAGAAATTATTACATATTTTTTAAATACAAAAATCTATACAAAATATTTATCGTTTACTTTTTGTTCTTTTATTTCATCAACGTAATATTTACATATATGTAACTAATTTTAATGAAAAAATCAATTACCATTTTAAATGATTTAAAATTTTCAATCAAATTTGAAGTTAACAATTTTTTTTATCATCATTAATGTATTAGTTCGTAATTTCTCATATTAAAAGAATTATTATGTATCATAAATATCTATCTTTGAAAAAAAACAATATACAAATTCAAGCAAAATAAAATAAAATAAAAATAGTAAGGCGTAAAAATTTAGTTATATACAATAAAATAAAAAAATAATATACAAATATTTAGTTATATACCAGTACTATTAATAATTAATTCAGATTTAATATTCATGAGGCATAAAAATTTTTAAAACTGAATTTAATCTATTTATATTTAAAATATCATGAATATATACATAAGGGTATTTTGGTCTTTTCATACTTTTTAATGGAGTATTAGATGGCTAATTAATAGCCGGGGGGCGATTTGTCACAAATCGGTAGTTCGGGGGGGCATTTGTCCAAATTAAAAGTTCGGGGGCCAAGTTGTCAAAACCCGAAAGTTCGGGGGGGTCTGGCGTCATTACCCCTTAATTTTAAGACCAGACATTCCCTCAAATGCCACCAGTGCCCATTTGAGCAACTCCATACTGTCAGGAGAAGGTTTCAGCATGACAATAGTATCATCTGCATATTGGAGGTGAGTAACCTTTTGACCATTCTCTAATATTGGTCCCAGCCCTTCAAAAGTTCCAGCTTGAGCCCCTTTCATCATAATTTTGCTGAAACCTTCCACAGCAAAAACAAATAGTAGAGGGGACAGTGGATCCCCTTGCCTGACTCCTCTAGTGCATTCAAAATATTCAGTCAAATCACCATTTACATTCACACAAACTCTGCCTCCATGCAACAGTTGTTGTATCCAATAAATCCATTGCCGGTGAAATCCTTTATCTTTGAAGGCTTTGAGGAGATAGGACCAATCCAGCCTATCAAAGGCTTTTTCGAAATCAAGTTTCAGAAAAATACCCTTCTCCCTAGTCACATGAGAGAAATGTAGTATCTCTTAAGCAGCAACCACTCCATCAAGGATAAATCTGTCATTCAAGAATGCATTCTGAGTGGGTCCAACCAATCTTTGCATAACCTTTTCTAGCCTGGTAGTGAGCACCCTGGTGATAAGCTTGTATATGCAATTCAACAAGCTAATTGGCCTGTAATCCTTTATCTGTGTAGCCTCCCCCTTCTTAGGTATTAAGCATACCATACCTCTATTCAGAATGAGATATTCAATTTACCTTCAAAGAAAGCATGGAACAGCTTCATTACATCACTACCCACTATATCTCAAAATTTCTGATAAAAACATCTATATTGTTCTAGTATTCTCAAACTGAATTTAAACTTTTCCAAGGAAGTTTGATATCCATTTTGGTCAATTGGCTGTGTTTTTTTATTTTAAAATATATATTACAAATTTATTTATAACCGCAGTGCAATGTTTCAAATATATATCTACATGGTTTGCACAAAACATATTATTCGTCGCATCAGTAAAATGTTGATGATATTCTACACGACTTGCACAAAAAGAAATAAATAAAACAATTAAAGAACTAAAGGTGAAAGTCGTTTAGAGGAATTCTGGGGACAAGTTGTGTCTTCCAATTATTTCGTTCTCCCTTTTTTCGTGATAATAAACTTTCATAATTAAGTAATTAATAGGAACTTAATTGGGTCAGATCAATTAATAATTACTGTTCTATATATGGAGCAAAATAAATGCAAGCTAGATAGCAAAATGCAAAGAATTAATATAGTATGGTCAGATGAAAATTATTCAAGTACAAAGCTTTGACATCACAAGTGAGCTAGGTTCAAAGTTAAATACCTAATATAGAGAGACTAATTGAGCAATTAAAACACAAAGATATTAATTAGTACTTCATTAGATCAAACCTAAATACCTAATTAGTTTCACAAGTGCGCAGCTTCGCATTCTAACTTTATATTTTTGAACAAAAGTAAGTCACACATTTTGTAGCTATTACCTAATTAGTCTCATGCTAGCTTAAAGTGAAAATACAAAGGGAAACAACTATATATATAGTACCAAATTAATTAATAGTACCCCCATTAGTGTAAACTATAGTACCTTTCATGTGTTGATATGTCACCTAGTATAATATATACCTCTTTCCAACAGGCCAAAATGGATAATGAATAATGGGGATTTAGATTTTTTATCTCCAACTTTTGATCTTGAACGAAGTCAATTTGGGATAAACTGGCATGATCACTAGCTCGGCTGAACAAAAGTAACGGAGTAAGGTTCAATAAATTACTGATATAATTATTCAACTTATAAGTTGGTGTTGAATTGAATAATTAGTATGATAATAAGTTAAATAAGAGTTAGACTATTATACTAACGTTAGCATTTCGGACTGAAATGCTAACGCCTCAAATTCCATGTTATCGTGTCCGAAATCACGATTTATGGTGCTCAATAAATTCTTTATATAAAAATATTTGAGAATACAATTTTTTTCATTTTTAGAGCTTTTTAACTATTTGCTTTGAATTTTAGAAAATAGCTCATAAATATTAATAAAATATTGATGTTTGTACATGTTATTTTCAAAAATGTAAAACAAATACTTAGAAAACTCTAAAAATGAAAAATTTTTGTATTCCCCAATATTTTCATATAAAGAATTTATTGAGCATCATAACTCGTGATTTCGGACACGATAACATAAAATTTGAGGCGTTAGCATTACGGCCCGAAATGCTAACGTTAGTATAATAGTCTAGCTCGTTAAATAAATAGTATATATATGTTAAGTTGAATAATTAGTTTGTCTGACTAATTCAAAATATATAGTATCCTGACCATATTTGGACCGTTTTCATTACTTTTTATGTCTCATAAACTACATTTGGTAAAAAAAAAAATACAAAATACAAAATATCATTGATACATTAATCTAACCTAGACTCTAGTCAAGGCCAAATTAAAAAATATATATATCTCAAATACATATATACTAGGTGCATAATTATGATGAGCTAGATAACGATAACGGCTATAGAAAAAGAAAAAGGACAAAGAGAAGCCAGTGAGGTGAGACGTCCCCATCTGTCCGTGAAGAGGCGAGTAGACGATGGGAACGAGCCCTCACGCGCACCCCACGTGCTGCCCTTAGTTTTCCCATTGCTAGCTTCTAGCCTTGGGCTGCGTTAATAGATGTATATTGAAAAGTTGTCCACATACGTTCGTAGATGTATATAGAATATAACATATATATACATCTCAAAATATAACAGATTCATCTCGAAATGTAACATGTGAATGCTATATATGAACAACTTTTTTAGTAGTATTACTCAACATGCAGTATTAAGCTATCAATTTATTAGGACTTAAGAGAGGTCAGATTCAGAAAGAGCACCCAATTTTGAGTTGAGCTAAAGATTAAACAATATATAAAGCTATCTTGACTTACCCGGCCAGTTACCCTTATCTTATATATGGCCTTATGGGTAGTATATAACTATAATATATTTTGTGGGGGTGTTTTCCGTTTGACTTGCATCGATCAATCATATATATATAGTTGTATTTTGAAATGAATACCTTGATATTTTTGTTGTTGAAATTTTGGAAAGATCTGCATTAATCATTATAATGGGAAAGGACGTATATAGGAAGATAAAATTTTGTATATATTTTGCTTTTGATTTGATATATTATACATTATATTATAGATCAAATAATTCAGATGATCATAGTGCTGCTAGCTGCCGCTGTTATAATTTAACGAGTAATCCCTATCATTTACAATACTCTTCATAAGTTACATTTTAAGATGTAATTGTTATATTTCGGAATTAATCTGTTACATACTAGGCATGTGTATAGACGTATAGACGATTTTTCGATCGACGCAAGATGTTTCTCTAATCTAATCATCTCTAAATCTAATTGAAAGATGATGAGATGTATATATCTGGTGAGAAATAGTAACAGCACAGAGGGGGGTGGGAGAGGTGCTTGATGCTTGAGCATATCCATTCATGTGGCAGGTTGTGGGGTCATATGGAAAGCTATATCCTATTATCCTGTCCCCTTCATCTGTACTATGTGAAACCCCACAGATTTATACGCGGATAATGTGCTCAACAACTCCCCTTTCAATTCAATTCCTCTCAATATCATATCATTTTTTCAATCAACTCGGTAGCTAGCATTTAGCAATGCATGGTGCTTGTTGTTGTTGGTGATTAGCAATGTCCCAAATCCCAATCCTTGTGACCACAAGTAGTTGCACGTTTTGATTGTTTCATAATTGTTGAAAATTGGGGGAAAAAATGAATTTTATTTTGAGTTATCAGGAAAATAAAATTGAGTTGCACTCGTATTAACCGAATATATAAGAGAAGATATTGCCATTGAGGAGAAGAAATTTAATTTGAACTCAATTAATATATTACTCAATTAAGGTACTTCACTTCAATTGCAGTACTACATGCTAGAAATTAAATCAGGGATATTAAATATATCAAAACTTTATTATCGATAATATATATATATATATATATATTGATAGTGTTAGAAAAAAGTAATTGATTATCTTTTTTATAGATAAGGAAGAAGAAATTAATTAGGAGCTATACATATATAGTAGCCGTTGAACTTGACTTAACAAAAATAGGCATAACTTTTTTCTGCAAAAAAAAAAAAAGGTACAGAAACACAAACGCCCCGCCCCATCGCAGCTCATACAGTCACATTCATATATACATTACACATAGAATATTCGATGGTAAATGCCATGTTTATACTATACTATACTATATACGCCTCATTATATTAATATAACTAATATAATGACTAATGAGTAATACCTAGCATTGACAGAAAAACTGTACACAGCGTCCATATGTTACATTTCAGGATTTATCTAATACATCTTTTTTATGTATATGTATGTATGGACAGTTTTTGGATGGACGCGAGAGGTTTCTCTAATATAATCCAACTCTGAGTCAGTGCTCATCCTCCGTACGTAGCGCTGCATTGTGTAGCGCAGGATGTGAACCGTTAGATCATCTCAAGATTCAAGCCAACACAGATTCCGAGATGATCTAACGGTTCAGATCCCATCTCGCGCTACACAATGCGGCGCTACAGAGGATATGTAATCCTCTAACCACTGATCGAAGAAAGAAGCGAATAAACCATTTCGAGTAGTTTCATCCCTTCTAATATTCCCCCTCCTTTTCCTTTATATAACCCCTCGCTTTCTCCTCCTCTTTGGCACAAACACAAAGCCACACAACTGCAGCTCATTTGATCATCTACATGGACATCGCCGGCCGACCGAGACGGGTCACCGGGCCGCTCTGCTCGGCTGCCCGGGCCCGGCTAACCGGCGAAAGTAGCAACGTGTATAAGTATTGTTCAAGCAGTAGCGGTAGCGAACACGAGGCCGCGACGTGTTTGTCACGGCTCGTGCAGGCGTTCCTTGAAGTTGATAGCGAGGAATCCGATGCCTCCCGGGATCAAGAACCGGATTGCAGGGATGATGAGTGCGGCGGTAGCGGGTACACGGATTCCTCGGAGATGATGATCAAGGAGTTGCTTGATCCGGCGGCGGAGACCGACATGTTTAGGGTTCGGTTGGTGTCGGCAGTCAGGAGTGCGACCGAGGCGGAGAAGGGTTTGAGGTGGGAGAAACCGGGAGTGTTCCGGCGCGCCGTGGTGGCTCGGCTGCGGAATTCAGGGTACGATGCTGGGGTGTGTAAGTCGAGGTGGGAGACGAGCGGCGGACTCACCGGCGGTAGCCACGAGTACCTCGACGTCGTGTACAATCAAACAAGGTAATTATTGTTAGAACTCGAACTAGCTCTGATATTAATTGTTGGAAATTCGAATCAATCTGATAGCAATTGCTGAAATATACTCAAATTCTCTGAATAATTTGTGTTGATTTTTTAATTATAACTTTCAAATTTCAAAATATTCATACAATTTTGAAGCATTTTGTTCATATCATAAACTTGTTTGAATGGCAAATATTATTAGGAATTAATGCATGTACAGATTCAGCATGATCATTATACCGGTATTAATTTAATTTGTTTGCTAATTTGATTTGATCCGTGTGAATTTACAGGTACATTGTGGAGCCGGAGTTCGGGCCCGGGATCGAGATAGCCCGGGCGACGGAGGAGTACCGGAGAATAGTGCAAGCAATGCCGGATGTGGTGGTGGCCAAAGCAGACGCGGTAGGCCGGGCAGTGAGGCTGGTGGCAGAGGCGGCCAGGAGGTCGCTGAGGGCGAACGGGATGCACATGCCGCCGTGGCGGAAGAGCCGGTATATGCTCGCCAAATGGCTTGGGCCGTACAAGCGCAGCACGAGCGTTCCGATGGGACCGGTACCCGGTCATACCGACGTGCAATGTAGGGCAGTCGGTTTTGCACCGGCATCCGCGGTCGAGGGGTTCCGGCTAGTTCGGGCTGCCCGGATGAGGTAGAGGAAATTATATATATAGGCAATAAAATTGTAGTGATATAGTGATAATGTTAATGTTTTTTTCTTAATTAATTAATTGCGGGAGGGAATTTATTGAGTATGAGTTAATTTTTTATGTTGTAATATAGTTTTGTATAGTAGCAGCAGAGGTAAGATTTTTTTTTTTTGCCCGGGCAGTAATATCATTTATGTATTTTATAAAAAATTCAGATCATTTTAAAAAATTATAATTTGAATGATATTTCTGGAAATTCAGTGTACTCGCCAGTAAAGTTTTTTTTATTATTTTATTTTATTATTTTTTTGAGATAAAGATGAGGGTCAAGCCACTCAAATTTAAATGTTTATAAAGATCTTCTATCCGGATTTTGAACTCGCGACCTCTCCCACACCGAGAGGGACGGCGCTCCTCTGATGTATGGTAAAGTATGACCACCAATTACAGAGTTCGGTTCGGTGGGTCTACCTCAGTCACTCTCTCTTTCTCTTTCTGCCGGGTTTGGTTGCAGCAAGTCAGAGGATATGAATGACACAGAGAGTATTGCCTTTAGCCACTAGACCAAAGGTTGGTTCTTTACTCGCCAGTAAAGTTGTACTACAAGAATTAGAAGTAGCTAAAGAAATTGTATATTAGGCTATTAGCTAAGGGGATTTATTTAATTAATATTAAATATTAGATATATACTTCTTTTTTATATTTTTCTATAGGATTACAATGCAAGTTGGAACTTGGAAGCTTCCATCTCTTTTGGTTCAAAATTAAATGACTCTTGTATATATGGGCGCTCTTGACAAGCAAACAAATATCTTTCTTGTGAGGCGCATGAATTTTATAATACAAGACAACTTCTTTAATTAAATTAACATATCTTGATTTGGGACTAATGTATATAAAGCAAACACGTCATGTAAAAAAAAAGATTTGGAAGATAATTTAAGTTAAATTATGCAGAGGCACATGGGTAAATCTCGGACTAATCTCATGCTTTATGGTTTATATTCCCTAAAGTGCGTAATATACCCTTGCAACACCTGAGTTTTATGAAACAACACTGCAGATCTGCCACAAATTATTGGAACACCTAATTGATTCTAAGCTGTTTTATAATAAAAGCATGTTTTAGGAGCTTTTTTATTGGTAGGGATCCAGTAGTAATTCATACTCTAGAAATAGGGGTAAGCTTTTAAGCTTTTTAGCTATGCCACATCATCATTAATCTCAACCATTAAATTTTTTTCTCTCTTCTTTATCTCAATCAAATAGTTCAAATTATTTTTTTCTTTTTTCATTAAAGAGATAATATAATTTGTCTAAAGAACAATTTAAGACTCAAAATATTTGCTACTCTTTGTATTCTTTTATATGAATTGATATGTAACTAAAAATACATTGTATAGAAATTATTTTCAATCCAATATTTATTTAATAAAATATATATATGAAACATGTATATTTATTTTCAATATCTATTAATTTATGTAATATTATTTTTCGAGCGAAGCCCCGATTCACAGCTCTAGTAATGAATAATGGTGCTAATTAATAGCTTCGGTTTGTTTATGTTGTTTATGATATAACAAATTTGAGTTTTATTAGCTAGTCTGATCTAGATGAGTTGTTTATCACTCATTAATCATTATATATGTATTTAAGAAATTAATAAGATCTCGATTTCATCTTGAGAAGTAAAAAACAAATATCTGCATGTATATAATATTGTACGTATGATATCAATGGTACATACTACATAATCAAATTGTTTGTCGTATTATAGTATCTATTTTGTTAGTCTAAAAAATAATAATAATTATAATAATAATAAAGATGTCCCCACCATTACCAACTTGATAGTAAAACTTCTGATCATGGAATTTATTCAACTATATATTCGGACCTAAAAAGGCATATTGATGTAGCTTAATTAGTTAATCTTACACAAATTAATTATATATGACCAGGGAATATAAAAATCACAGAAGGTATATTAATTATCTACATATCTACCGACATTAAGGTCAAATGTTGTGGTAATCTGGTGGTAATTTTGTTGCAAACTTTCTTAGCCGGGAATAAACATGGAATTCCTGGGAAATATGCTAATGAAGTAACGAGGTTCCGGTACATGGTATTTCAGATACCGGGTGCGGAAATGCTTCTCTGAAAAAAGGGACCCAGCACGAAGGACAAAAAAGTTGGGAACGTGCTGATCAAAGAATGTGCTGGATGCACATAGGGTATGACCATATGAGACAGAATGTGATATCAGATGCTCCAGCATATTCTTTGATGGGGACAACCTACTGTCCATATAGATTTTATCCGTAGAGTTTGACAACATTCACTGATAAATAGATTACATGGGTCACATTTGTAACAACATGTAAGTGTGGATGTGTCCACTCTGTGGACGCAACATGTTTCCCTTCTTTGATGGTGATGAGCAAAGATATATTGTTTTGAGTGGTAGATAGCGTCCACCCGCTTTATTTATTTTACCGTATTTTCAATGAATAAATATTATTTTTCAGTAAACATATATGTCCCGTTTTACTTATCCAACTGTTCACTGTATTTTTAATGAACAAATATTATTTTTTAGTGAACATATATGTCTTTCTGATTAATAGATATCATTTTCTAGTGAACAAATATACTACGATTTTCAGTGAACATTTATGCAACCGTGGTAAGCATATAGATGCACGTGGTGTGTCAGAAATGCAAGAGGGATGGACTCTACATGTTTTTCTATTGTTTTTTTTGTTTGACAAAATGACGAGATTAATTTTTAGTTTTTAGTCTATTAATTTTGGACTACGTTTTTAGTCTATAATTTTCAAGAATTTATTTTATGTGAGGTTGTCAATAGGGGTCTTTTTTTTTTTTTTTTTTATCTCCTTCTGATATCCACACAGACAGCAAACATTTTGCAAAATTCAATATGGGATTTTAATTTTTATGAAGCTAAAATAGCATGGATCAACGTTTAATATTGTCCACAAAGCTTATGATATTATCAAGTTTTTTTCAACTCGTGTATCACGTTGAAATAATTTAACCAGAGGAATTGTAACTTAGCAATGAATTTAGGAATCGGATATTGTCCAAAGCCATTTGGACGGTCCAAAGGATTTAGAGAGCCATACGATCTAATTGTTGGTGATTGATCGACTGTGATTTGATCATGCATGTGCTAAAAATAGTATGCTGGTTATATTTAGAATGATGAGGTCACACGCTTTTACCGTTGATAAATATACAAATTGAATCGAACGGTTTAGTCATGTCTTTGGACGGAGGCCGTCTAAAAGGCTTTGAACAAAATTTTAACCCATGAATTTATTAAGCAAAATTTCTTATTCTTATTATTATCTTTTGTTTCAATTTGAATGCATCTGAAACTAAGAAAGCTTGAAAGCGTTTTTTGGGGGATTTATTGATAGTCATGCAATTGAGTTTCATGCATATGTTAATATCATTTGATAAAAATATGAAGGATCCTTATTACATTCAAATGATAAGGTTAAATCAAAACTACTGTTTCTGCAAATTGTTTTATTTTTTGATTGAGATAGTTGAGTTCGTCAGTCCAAATATGATCCATGAATGCTAACTTGTAAATTTTTTCTTAATTAATGAAATTTATATTGGGCAATCGCCTGTTACAATTACAACCAAGAGAGGACAAAAAAAAAAAGAAAAGAAAAAGAAAACCGTTAAATAACCAACAAAAATATTCTCTTTTTAACTCTCTCTATTTTTTGGCACATAATTCTAATAGAAGAACTATAATGTTGCATGCTATATATGCTAAATAATATACAACCCCCAGTACATTGGGCAATCAAATTTCCATCAAACAATCCATCTCAACTCTTGAATTCACATCAGCTGCCATAGATTCTTTTGAGTCTATGCAAAATGGGACCCATAATAAAACAACACCCCCTATTTCTAAAATCTGGACCGTTTAGATTGATCCAACGGTCTATTTTAACTACGGCACCATCATGCCATAGTTTTTTATGGCAGCAGATGGGAACCCCTCAACTCTTCATAGTCTTGTGGGTTGAATTACAACATGCTGCAATTAATTGTGTTTTATAAAATGAGAGACTTATTATTTTACTAAGACCAAATAAGGTACAAATATGAAAACTGAAAAGAAAAATACAAATTAAAGGAGATCATATATACTTACCTTTATTTGGGTTCTGTTGTATGTATAAGGTACATGTATCAGATCATCCATGGTTTTTATGATGGCAGGATAAGAGAACTCCATATTTGTTCTATTTTCCAAAGTTAAGATCTCAGTCCATGAATCCCCATCATCATCAGAAAATGCCATCTTCAATTCTTCCCTTGAGTATGTGTTGTATGCAACAATCAGTTCTCTGCCATTCAGTTTAAGCCCATCAATCCCTATCAAATTTGAAAATGTAGTTGCTATTATCATTAGTACTTTTCCATGATTCAGATTATTCATTTCACCTCATAGAAGATAACCATTTCATTTCACAAAGACTTTACTATATATAACTTTCTACTACAATACCTGGTTAAGATGTTCAATATCTGTACTTTTGCTGGTATATCTCCATAAATTGCTCTTTCTTAAAGCGTTAAAATTATATTATCTTCCTTGCTGATTTAGCTTATTTTAATTCAAAATTTAGAAGGTATTTTAGCAATTAGCAATATGGTTTACTGGGCATCACTTCTCTTGCGCTCTGGGTGAGGCTTCAGTTGGGATAATATGGACTTTTGGCCGAAATTAATTACTGGAAATACTAGTGATCTCCAAAAACTGTACTAATTATCAGTTTCTGTGAGAAGTTATAAGCATACCCCGTAATTCAATTAAACCTTGGTTGACAATCAATTTTTTCAAGACCGCATGTGCAGGTACTTGGTTCCGGCAAACTAGTTTTGTCCCCAAGCTCAGTTATTTGGTCAATTATCAGAACATGTCCTGAGCTTATAAAAGCTGCTGGATATACATGTTGTTGCAATCCTCATACCCACCATAGAAACACTGACTTGTTCGTACCAGCCAAATTGGACTGATCATAACAAAATGGCTGACAGAATATGAAAAGAGGTTGAAGGAAACCTGAATTGGGGTTTGGTAACTGTGTTGGCTGTGCAGAACTCCAAGTTATACCACCATCAGTTGATTCTGACATGTAGATCCTGCTGAGATTAGTGAACGGCCGCAGTAGAACACGTAATGTACCACTTTCGGTTTGGTACGGAACAGGTTGAATGACACCTCTTGGATTGCCTTTGATGTAAATAGGACCGTGTTTCTGCCATGTGTACCCATAGTCTGACGTTACCTGAGCAAAATATTCTGATAATTAGACGTAGGTTATGAAATCATGATCCATAATTTACAGCCAGGAAAAAAGAAGTTCAGCAAATTTTCTTTGATGTAGAACTTGTTATCTTTGTAAAGGCAAATATATTAAGAGAGGTGAAAGGTTTTTTTCACAAACCTCTACCCATGAACCCCACGAGTTCCAGCTCTCTACAGAGGATCCACACAGCAAGCGACCGTCACTCAGAAGAAAAGGCTGCAAATAGTAACATCTTACAGTTACATATTACTCAATGACGGACATACGCAGCAATCCCTCTTTGGTAAGTCGGAAGTAGAGGATTTTTTAGCTTTAGGTTTGAAATGCATGTCTGCGCCACAGAAAGCACATTGTATTCAATCCTGCACTCTTTGGTAATGAAATATACAAAACAATATATTTTTTCCATTTCAGTAATTCTATTGCCGTTTTTATACTGTGATGAAGAATTTTGATATGCAGTCTTAACTAAAAATAGCCGGTAATAAACATTCTGAGATCTTTAACATTTTGATATGCAGTCTCAAATTTTTTCAACAAGAACCTTGTCTTTTATTGGTCCAAGAATGCCTGGTGGTAGCTGTTCCCTGGGTTGCCATGTCGCACCACCATCAAATGACCTTTTCATGAATCCACTCCACCTAATTGAGTATAAATATAGAAATTTAACATATTGATATCATTGTATAATGTTGGAAGAGTTGTTATCATGATTAATTATTATTTTCTCAGAAACCAATTAAGATACAAAACAACCTAGCAAGATGCTCGAGAAAATTTAACAGAAAGGCTTGATTAGTAAAAAAATTCATATTCATATCCCTAATAAAGTAACTAGGTAAGCTAATATTTGCTTAAATATCACTGAGAATCTGCAAGCTTAACATAATGACCATTAGGTCAGTGACGAAGTAGAATAGATGAACTTGATTTTTCCTTTTGTCAAATTTTTCTTGCATCACATCCAGGATTTAAAATTCATTGAGAAACAAACACACAATAGGATCTATTTGAGTGCTACATATGTAAGTATAAGTAGTGAAATTGGTTGTTGTCTGATGAATCTGAAATACTTACGATTGTACATCTAGTCCGATTTTGTAGAAGAGAAGCAAGATGTTGTTAGGTGTCTTATACAAGACAGGATTCCACATCGACACATTTTCCTCTCTGTCCGCTACAAATGGGGAGCTCCAGTTTCCATCCTATAAAAATAATAAAGCATTGAAATTTTGGAGTCAATTGCATGGATGTCTAATTTAGTAATTTATAACCTAATACAAGAATCAAGGGTAATTAAATAATTTATAATAAAGCCAGATTGAACTGAAAAGGCCTACCTTGTACCTTTGAAGCCATATTTTTACATCAGGGGCACCTTCCTTGGACCCACCAAAATAAGCAATCAATAGGTGGTTTCGCTCTACCTACTACACAAAAATTACATAAGAACAAGGTTATCCATATGTAAAATCACAATATTTTCCCAAACATTAATTAGAATATAATGCAAAAGAAGTAAAAGGGGAAGAAAAATAAAGGTTTTATTTTTCTATAGAAGGTAATATGCTGATGGTTTCATTTTAAGAAATCAACAGTCAAAACTTTCTTACAAAGTTGATCATATACCTCCAACAAATTAAAAAAAAAATAATTTTCAATTTGCAAATCAAAAGAGATTGAAGTACCTCTACAATGGTTGATGCATGGCAGTTATTGAAAGGTGCACTTCCTGCATTAAATGTAAATTCTTTGTTCACCACTGTCCAATTGTAGCTTGAATTTCCATCATTAATGGCGCGACGGAAAATTTTCTCTTTCTCACATCTTTATTTAACAAAACCAAAACTTAATATATTCCTCATGAGTGGATTAAAAAAATATATTATAGAAAAAGTTAGCAGAATTATCTACACTCCTGTTATCGTCTTCAATTATCTTCTAGTTGTTTATAATTTTTTTTTTCAAATCTGTATTTGAAGCTTTGAATAAAAATTAGCTCGATACATGTCTATCGTCTTTGATCTTACTTAGCATAGTTTAAACACTCACATATTAATACTTGAAATGACATAACAAGATGAAGTATATCCTTGCTGGTATTACAGGACCAAATCATTTTCAACCAAGATTTCTATACCTTAGAAATATTTATAGGTAAGAAAATAACCTGAACAATTGTGAAGATGCACCGAGGGATAGAGAAATCACCGATATGCTTAAGACCAAAACCCACATAAAATATTTGCATGCAGCTGCATTCAACTATGCAAATAATTGGGGTCAGTGCCGAAGCAATGGTGTATATAATAAATTTTCATAGTAAGAGCTAATTAAGTTTCCTCAAATCTTCAACATCTGGAGACAGAACTTAATAACCAGTTATTTTCTCTGAAGCACAAATGTTGAAAAAGATTTTACTGATATAACTGTCATTTGCAGCGAATTATTCAGGTTTAATGGGATCATGTCATATCAAATAACTTTATGCATCAGAGTAACATTTAACTGCCCAGGATAAAAAATTATAATCGATTTTTTCAATAAAAAAATAATACATGTACGAAGATTGATTGTGCCTGGCTGAAAACATGAAGGCGCGAAAGCAATTAAATGTCATACTTATGAGGGGACAATATATAGTTAAATCTTAAACAATTTCGTTCAGAGGAAAAACTGCTATTTATCTAAAGCTGCTTATGTTAAATAAATAATAAAAAAAAAAGAGTTAACTGCTTTTTTGTTAGACCCATATATAGAAATTAATATTAGCAAAAATGAACTATCTAGAGTGTGTGTATGCAGAAGAACCAATTACAGAATCTAAATTGAAAATGGTCTATCATGTATGTACCAGTATTATCATTATCGGAATTCTTCAATTTTCTACGAATCAAAATCAACCCAATTAAACAAACTGTCTAAAGGTTCCATAATTACATTAGCTCCCCAATTCTAAAATGAGTACACCTAATCTTTCTCCAGCTCCTCAATGTCGATTTGTATGTTTTGTACAATTAAGTGACCAACCAATGTAGATTTAATTTCCCAGACACATTTGACGCAATATATCCATCCTAGTTTCAAACCAGAAAGAATCTAGCTAGTTAATTACATCGATCCAAGGTATAACAGAAGTACTTTAAATCTGTAAATTTGCAAGGACTTCTCATTCTCAACAAGTATTAATGTTCCCTATATATATACAACTGACAGACTTACCAATCACGCAAATATGGGAAATTTATAAGAATTGGTTACTTGAAAAAGGAAATTAAGGGAGTACAATGTACAATGTATAATGTGTTTCACTGAGCACATATAATTTAGTGATATGTTTGCTTTGGGTACCTTACCTCTTTGTAAGGAGTTTGGAGGCAGAGCTTGGAAGTGACCTCCTCAGAGCTCCCCATGTAACGGCCGGAGATGGAGGGTTAGCTACTTAACTTTCTTGGTTTCTTCTCCGTCAAAATCAGAGAGGAAGAGGGATCAAGAAAACCCATTAATGGGAGGGATTTTGGGATTTAGGAAAGACTAAAATGTATAATTGAGGCGATTATTTTTAAAAAGTGGCAATTGTCAGTCAGACCCGTAAAAAGACTCAAATTATATGTATCTTATTTTGAAATCAGAGAAGGTTATATAACTGGGTTTTTTTTATTAATAATAAAATAAAAATAAAAATTACAACCGTAAAAACTGTTTACTAAAAATTACAAAAATAGTTTTCAGGGTAAGCCGCACTCTGAGAGGTGAGCCGCACTCTTACTACCCGATATTTTTTCCTGTTCTTCCTCTCTTTCTTTTCTTCTTTCTTTCTTTCTTTCTGTCTTGCTTTCTTTATTTTCTTCTTTTTTTCTTTCTGTCTGCGCCCCCTCACCCCCGCCCCCGCCCCCGCACCTCCTCCTCTCCGGGCAGCCACCAGCGCCCGACCTGCAGCCGCCAGCAGCAGCCCTTTGCCCCCGATCTGTCTTCTCGGAGTAGTATAAAAAGGTACCATTTCATGATTCGCATTTCAGACGTCAAATGAACTCGAAACATGGTCAAACTTTCTGAATATGTTGTTCAACATACCTATTTTACATGTGCAAAATTTAATATATGGTTTGTGTTCAAAACAAAGGAGAAATCGCAAGAAGAAAGTGGTACGATTACCACGAAAGTGCATTTCCTTTCCATTTGAAGCAGAGTATTCGAAAAATTCATGAAAATTCACCAAAAATTCGAAAAAATGTAAAACTTTGTCTAGAGACACTTCGCAAAGAAAGAAACAAAGAAAGAAAGATGCCCGTGCTCGGTTAATAATTGATAGCTACTGAGAGTGCGGCTCACCTCTAAACTAAGCCGCACTCTAGACTAAGAGTGCGGCTTACCCCAAAACTAGGCCGCACTCTGAGAGTGCAGTTTTTTTATTTTTATAATTTTGATTTTTGATTTTTTTATTAATAAAAAAACCCTATATAACTTATAACTGATGCAAATGAGTAGTCTGTATTTTCTTCAGAAGAATGATTTGAAATTTAAATCATTGAATGTGAAAACCATCCTCATTAAAATATAAAAAGGAGGGAGAAATTAAGGAGCTTGCAAATATAAAAAAAAGGACAAGGGAAATTATTATTCCTCAATGTATTTTGTGTGCGATTCAACATGGAAGTTTGACTTCATCATACGGTCAAACTCAAAAGAAGGTTTAATTTTGAATTTATAATTGTCAAAGTGAGATCAAAGAATAAAATTCTAAATTGTTTTTCCGTTAATATTTCCTATCCGACGATTATGCGGCAATTTAACAATTTTTTCTCCTTTAAAAATTTGTTAAACAAATTGTCGTCTCTCCAAAAAGTTCAACAAAATGCCCTCATATATCATTTGTTCCCCTTCCCCCATGTTAAATCTCATAAAAAAATACAATGTTTTTCTCTGCCATTCATTAAATCTGTACACTCTTTTCATATTTTTTGTCAATGAAATTTATATTAGGCAATGGCCTGTTACATTCAAGAGGGAAAAAAAAAAAGAAAAAAAGAAGACTGTAAAAAAAATTATGGGTAATGTTGAATAACCAAGAAAAATACTATTTTTTCTCCTTTCCTGTATACACAAATAATACTAATAATTAATAAATGAACTATATTACATGTTATAGATGCTAAGTGATATACTGATATACAGGTACCGCTGAGCATGAACCATCCATCTCAACACTTCATAGCCTTGTGGGTTGAATTACAACATGCTGCAATTAATTGTGTTTAGAAAATGAGACACTGACAAAGACCAAACAAGGTACAAATTATGTGAAAACTGATAATTAAGTAAAATACAAATCAAAAGGAGTTCATATATACTTACCTTTATTTGGGTTCTGTTGTATGTATAAGTAACATGTATCAGATCATCCATGGTTTTTATGACAGAAGGATAGGAGAACTCCATATTTTTTCTATTTTCCAGAGTCAAGATCTCAGTCCATGAATCCCCATCATCATCAGAAAATGCCATTTTCAATTCTTCCCTGGAGTATGTGTTGTATGCAACAATCAATTCTCTGCCATTCAGTTTAAGCCCATCAATCCCTATCAAATTCGAAAATGTAGTTTACCAGCAAAATGTCGATTGATAAAACCGAAAACACGATCGAATTCATAACGGAAAGACGGTTATAGGTTGAGGAAAATTAAACCTGAATTGGGGTTTGGTAACTGTGTTGGCTGTGCAGAACTCCAGGTTGTACCGCCATCGGTTGATTCCGACATGTAGGTCCTGTTGAGGTTAGAGAACGACCGCAGCAGAACACGTAACGTACCGTTTTGAGTCTGGTACGGCACCGGTTGGATGACGCCCAGTGGGTTCCCTTTGATGTATATTGGACCGTGTTTCTGCCATGTGTACCCGTAGTCTGACGTTACCTGAGCAGATATTCTGGTAATTAGCAGTATGGTATGAAATAAAGATCCATAACTTGCAATCAGTAAATCTTTTTAGCAGTTACCGACTGGTTCGATACTTCGATATATTAGTTCTTGAAGCAGCTCTTGTTTTTGTCAAAGTAAATAAAAAAAAAATTGAGAGGTAAGTTTCACAAACCTCTATCCATGATCCCCATGAATTGAAGCTCTCTACGGAGGATCCGCACAGCAAGCGACCGTCGCTCAGAAGAAAAGGCTACAAAAAACAACATATTATGATTCTTATGCAGCTTTAGCCTGCTTTAACCTTAAATATAATGAAACTAATGGTGATGAATTTTAGTAAGAAATCTCAGTTAAAATTAATCAGTAAAAAACATTCTAAAATCTAGTCTCAAATTGTTTCGACCAGAACCTTGTTCTTTGTCGGTCCGAGGATGCCCGGTGGTAGTTGCTCCCTGGGTTGCCATGTCGTACCACCGTCAAATGATCTTCTCATGAATCCACTCCACCTATTTGAGTTCAAGAATGTAAGTAACTTTACCATATTGAGTGCAACAACTACTTATATCGAGTTAAACGGTCTGATTTTGGTTCGGTACTTAAAAATCATACTGGTTATATAATGTTGCAAGAACTGTCATCATGATTTTTTATTTTAACAGAAAATATATGTATTAAGATGCAAATACTCTAGCAAGATGCTAGAAGTAGATTTTGGAAGAATCATACTCGGTACTTAAAACTTAACATCTGAAAGCTTATATAGCATGAATGACCATCGCATTACTTTCAAATGACAAAGTAGATCCCGATCTATGATCTCAATCTATTTGACGAGGCAGACGTTTTAAGTCCAAAATTCTAATTGTTTTTAAGCTCATTTTGCATCAGATCAAGGCGCTGAGTATATACTACTGAAAAACAAACACATGAACAGATCTATTTATGAACTTGTTACTTCCTAACTTCCTAATTTAAGAGAGCGACGACTACGCCGTAAGAGCTCAATGCAAGCATAAATTGTGAAATTTCTTGCTGCACGATGAATGTAAAAGACGTACGACTGTACATCGAGACCAATTTTGTAGAAGAGAAGCAAGGTGTTGTTGGGTGTCTTGTACAAGATAGGATTCCACATCGGCACGTTTACCCCTCTGTCCACTGCAACTGGAGTGCTCCAGTTTCCATCCTATAAAACAATATAGCATCAAAAGTTCTGAAGTCAAGTTCTTGGATGTCTAATTTGTAACAAGATCCAAGGGTAATTAAGTAATTAATAACAGGGTCAGATTGAACTTGAAAAGTCCTATATTGCCAATGCTACCTTGTACCTTTGAAGCCATATTTTTACATCAGGGGCACCTTCCTTAGAACCACCAAAATAGGCAACTAATAGGTGGTTTCGCTCTACCTACTAAACAGAAAATTAGTACATAAGAACAAGCTTAATTATCCATATATAAAACACAATATTTCTCAAATGTTACAATACATATGATGATAGTCTATTTCTAAAAATTTAACAACAACTTCAAATTGAAAGTTGATCATATGCTCTAATAAATTCAAAGGTTTCAATGTGTAAAATCAAAGAGAATGAAGTACCTCTACTATGGTTGATGCATGGCAGCTATTGAAAGGTGCCCTTCCTGCATTGAACGTAAATTCTTTGCTCACCACTGTCCAATTGTAGCCTTGAATTCCATCACTAGTGGCGCGACGGAATGTTCTGATCTCTTTCTCATGTCTTTTTTCAGCAAATTAAAATTTAGTTTATTAGTCAGGAGCAAAAAAAAAAAAATCAAAGAGATTGTGATCTGTACTCATGTTACCGTCTTCAATTATCTTTTCTTTGTTTGATTTTTTTTTTTTTTTTTCAAATGTCCTTGAAGATTTGAGATTGTATAATAAATTAGCACAAAAGATGTATATGGTCTTTAACTTAACATACTTTAAACACTCGCATGTTGCAATAAAAAACATACTGATATACATTCTTACTGGTACTACAGGGACAAACCATTTTCAACCAAGAATGATATGCCTTGGAAATATTTATAGCTAAGAGGATTAATTAACCTGAACAATAGTGAAGATGCACCGAGGGATAGAGAAATCACCGATATGCTTAAGAACAAAACCCTTGTAAGATATTTGCATGCATCCGCGTTCAACTACGCAAATAATTGGGGTCAGTGGTGAAGCAGTGGTGTATATGTATAACAATAAAATCCCATATCTTAAGAGCTAATTATGTTCCATCAATCTTCAACATCTTGTGAATATATAGTTATTTCTCTGTTGCATGCATGGCTGTTGAAACTTGAAAAAAGTAACTACTGATACAGTTGTCATCTTGCAGTTAATCAAATATTTAAATCTAATGGGATCATGATGTGCGATCAATGTAATCTTATGCATCAGATTAACATTTAACTACCGAGGATAAAGTTTCATAACAATTCTTGCAGGATGAACAGAACTGCAGATATACGAAGAATTGTTTATGCCTGCTCAAAGTACGTACGAAGGTACAGAAGCAGAAAAATGAGGGGAAAATATATAGATTAACGTCTTCCTTCGATGGAAACACTGCTTATGTTAAAGTTAAATAAAAAGGGTTAACTGCCTACAAATGATCCATTTTTTTGCCAAGGTTTATTTCGCAAAAATGCATAAACAAGAGAATGTGCACTCAAAAGAACCAATGTTACACAGTTCAAATTGAGTGTATGGCCTTTGTATGTAACAGTACTTCAATATTATTGTCTTATTAACATTTGACGCGCTTCATTTTGTCTTCAAACTCTGGAGTTTTGGAACAGTACACCAATTTTGTTTAGTAAAAAAAAAAAAAAAATTAAAGCTCTGAATTGTATGATAAATGAAAAAAATGGAAAATGTGCTGCTTTGAAAAAAAAGTAGTATAATTGTTGCTTTGTACCTCTTTGTAAGGAGTTTGGAGGCAGAGCTTGGCGGCAACCTCCTCAGACTCAGAGCTCTCCATCTTGGTTTAATTCTTCTACGTCAACATATTAGGGAGGGGGAGGGGGTCATCAAGTAATTAAACCAGATTAATGGGAGGAGGATGGGATTAGAGAATATTAAGACTAAATCAATCAGCATGAAGAAGAGGGAGGCAACTACCGTTACGTTGTCATTATTTTAAAAAGAGGCAGTTGTCAGTCAACCCATAAAATATATATACAACTTCTTTTTTTATCAAATCATAAGTTTGCATAATTAAGGATATTTATAAGAGTAGTAGGTAGCGATTAACGTTTTCACTTATCCAACTGTCCGACGAATTTTAGTTAACAAATTCCATTGTTCAGGAGACATTTATATCTTTTCGATTAATAGATATCATTTTTTAAATGAATATGTACACTACGGTTTTCATAAATATTTATGGAACTGTGTGAATTCCTACCATTAGTTCAGTCTAGTTTTCTTGGCGGGTGTGTCAGACTGTGAGAGAGAATTAGATGATTGACCTATTTATAGAGTTGGACTGTACATTTTTTCCTATATATAACAAATGCCAATAAATAAGTAGTCTGCATTTGGTTTTATGAAATGAATTATTTGGAAGTTTGAACCATTGAATGGGAAAACCATATATCCTTATTGAATGAAGTGCTCATCCTCTGTGCCGCTACATTTGTAGCACAGGATGTGAACCGTTGGATCATCTTGAGATTCGAGCTGGCATAGATCCCGAGATGATCTAACGGTTCACATCCTGCGCTACAGAGGATATGAAATCTGTTGAATGGGTAGGCGAGTAGTTAAGTTTGCTTTGAGAAGGACAAATATTCCTCGAATATTTTTGTGTTCCATTGAATTACAAGGAAGTTTGACTTGGACAAGGCGATCAAAAGAAGGAATGGTCAAAAAAAAAAAAAAAAAAAAAAGGATTACGTTATCACAATTTAAGTTGTGAATTATTCCTATTTTCTTTTTTTTTTCTTCTTCTTCATTTGTAGTGTTTAATTGTTGTTTGCTTTCACAATGATAGGATGAAGGATATTGCTTTGATGCTCAATGCAGACTTGAAGATACTGGTTGATTGGGATCCTCAGCTGGGAACAGAGATCTAAACAAATTTAAACAAATTTACCACTAACAAATTTAAACAAATTTCAACTTTGCTGTAAATTTTTCAGACATCTATGAGTTCAGAGAATTGTTATTTATAGCACACTCATTCTTGACTTTCCTTGACTGCTTCATCTTCTATGCTCTATTGCTCAACCTTTGACACTGCATCAAGGCTACCAGTATTTAAACAAACTCCACCATAACATTTAATACCCCTCACCTCACCATTCCAAGAACTGAATCATAATCCAACATCTCTATGCACCCTAAATTCATTAAGAGAATTGACCCAATTAAGTGTTGAAGCATACCAGAAACTGTATCAGTACCATGTTACCAATCAAAGCAGATAAACGTCTGTTTAATCACATGATATAAATTGTTCTGTCAGGTACAACAAGAAGTTGGAAAACAAAACACAATGCACATTGACCATATCCATGTTCTTATAATGAATGGCTTTATAGCAAACAACTGGTCATGTTTCTCTTTTCTTTTTAAAGAAAAAATAAATAAAAGAGTTGGTGTACGAAAAGTAGATGCTTTGACAATGAGGATCAGGAGCGCATAGGTTCGTCATCTTAAAACCACTAATGTGACAGCAATTGCAGGTAGTCCTCTTGCATTAAAGGATCTTGAAACCTTTGTGAGGTTGAACCCTCAGAGTTTCACCCAGCATCTCTGATATCCGAGGCTATACAGCTAATTTAATTGGGGTTATAGCCCTTCTTTCTTCATTCTGTCATCATGGACATAATAGCCCCATCCATTTTCCTTTCAGTGTATAAATTTAATCAATGCATCATCAGTGTGATGATTAGGTTACAAATTGTTGATCAACATAGAGTCGAGCACGTTCGTCACATCATGAAGACTATCATCAGTTGTGAAGCCCTAAAGCAAACCATTATATGAAACAATATCTGGTTTTGGACCTATCCCAATCAACATATAAAGCAACCTATGATGTTCCCTTTGACGCTGTTTGCAAAGTGAATCATAAGTGCAATGAAGGTCACAACATTCTTGTCTTGACCCTAATTCGAACTGTCCAAAATCACATTTTTATGAGATTTCCTGATTTGACCCTGTCTGTCGTCTCAATTTCACCATTCTTGATTAGATTGTCTATAAGACTATTACAGGTCGCAACATCAGGCTCAAGGCCTTTAGAAATCATGTCTTGTACAAACTCTACTGCTTTCTCGATTTCACCTTTCTTCGACAGCCCATATATAATGCTCCTATAGGTCACGACATCAAACTCAAGGCCTTTAGAAATCATGTCATGCAGGAAATCTGTTGCCTTCTGAATCTCACCTGACTGGCACAGCCCATGAATTATAGTGTTATAGGTCACAACATCCGGCTTATGCCCTTTAGAAATCATGTCATCCAGAAAATTACTTGCCTTCTCGTTTTCGCCTCTCTTGCACAGTCCATCTATAAGAGTGTTGTAGGTAATGACATCGATCTTATCTTTAGAAATCATGTCATGTAGAAACTCTAATGCTTCCTCGATTTCACCTTTCTTGCACAACCCATATAGAATAGTGTTATGGGTCACAACATCAGCCTCGAGGCCTTTAGAATTCATGTCGTTTAAAAAATATATTGCCTTCTCAACTTCACATTTCTTGCACATCCCACAAATTATAGAGTTGTAGGTCACAACATCAGGCGCATGCCCTTTAGAAATCATGACATCTAAATATTCCATTGCCTTCTCGTATTCGCCTTTCTTGCACAGCCCATCTATGAGAGTATTATAGGTCACGACATTAGGTTCATGCCCGACAGAAGTCATGTGATGCAGAAAACTGATCGCCTTCTTCGTTTTACCTTTCTTGCACAGCCCGCTCATGAGGGTGTTATAGGTTACGAGATCAGGCGCATGCCCTTTGGAAATCATCTCATCGAAAACATCCATTGCCTTCGCAAGTTCCCTTTTCCTGCACAGCCCATTTATAATAGTGGTATACGTAACAGCATTAGGCTCACACCCGTTAGAAATCATATCGTGCTGAAAATCCACTGCCTTCCGAAATTCACCTTTCTTGATCAGCTTATCCATAAGAATTGTATACGATACCACATTGGGTGAGCATCCCATCTTCGGCATTGTCTCGAGCGCCATACTTGTGGCCTCATCAATTCTATAGTTCCAACACAGGCCTTTCAGTATCGGACTGAAGATCACATCATTGAGCTTACGACCTTCTTTGAGAAACCGTCCCAAAAAACCCAACATCAGGCTGACCTGATTTGACTGTGCACAGCAGTCCATCAAGATTGCGTAGGTATAGTCGTTCAGAACAACATCGTCATCTTGGTCTAATCGGGTGAAGAGGGAAAACACGGGGTTGTTTGGCTTTTTTGTGCGAACCAATGCAGCAAAGAGTTTATTGAATTGGCTAATGGTGGATGGAGGATTCTGGGCATGTAATAGCTGGTCGAATTGGCGAAGTGCCTCTTGGGTAGAAATGGAATTGATGCCGGGTCGGGATTTGGGTCCAGGTAAGGCAGCACAGACAACGTGGAGGCCTCGGCGAGAAGCCAATGGAGTTGGGGATCGGGATTTGGTTATTGATTGAGATACTGATGGTGAAATTGAAGAGAAGGGAGCAATAGAGAATGCACACTCCATTGTGACTGTATGTTCTTTTACCAGTACTGCATTCAAAAATAGCACAAAATAAAATCAACATAAATTGTAAACAACAATTCGGATATTAAATTGGTCAGCATTGTATCTTTTGCAGTTAGAAACAAACAACAAAACAGTAAAATTTCAGCTCTAATTACAGCCAATAATTAAATACAATACAACTGGTTTCACTTAATACATATGTCAAAGTAAATATATCAAATTATTGGCAATTCACTGTGTGTAGTATAGGGCTAATTGGCCAATTGGATATCTACTCCCACAATGGTCTCCCATATGTTGGTGTATATTAATGTTATGCTACGGATCAGCTATTTCAGCTCTAATTACAGCCAATAATTAAATACAATACAACTGGTTTCACTTCATACATATGTCAAAGTAAATATATCAAATTATTGGCAATTCACTGTGTGTAGTATAGGGCTAATTGGCCAATTGGGTATCTACTCCCACAATGGTCTCCCATATGTTGGTGTATATTAATGTTATGCTACGGATCAGCTATGCAACCTTTCATTTTATATCGAACGGTTCTTATCAAACATGCATGCCTCTTTAATTGTATCTAAAGGTCATATCGTGATCATCCGACTATAAAAAATGAAAAGTCCGTATTTCATCCGATCCGCAGCAGAATTAGCCATTAGTGTTTAGGCTTTAGAGCACACAAATTGCCCCAAAATTGGACAGTTGACCCCAGATAGTAAAAAGGAATTAAAAATATGGGACATTGTAAAGTATTAGCAAAACTGCACAGGAATACTGGTACCTGTCTGTCAGCAAGGACGACAATCTCGAAGGTGTGTGTGAGACTGTGAGGACTGCAAGGAAGGAAGAAGATGAGTGGTTCGAATTGCAGGAGTCAGAAAGGAAGGATTCCGAAATGGGCCATTATTGGGCTCTCTGTTTTGGGCTGGGCTGGGGAGAATTGTTAGCCCAACAGGCCTTGATCATTTCGGCCCAATTGATTTATGAACGCGACGGCCCAGAATGCTCAGCCCAGGCCCAGTTACCATCCCCTCGCTATTGCCTTTTAAGAATAGCTGGCGTCCACCTTTTTTAACGTATCTATGGTCCACCGTATTTTTCAATTGACAAATATCGTTTTCAGTAAACATTTATACTTTTCCGATTAATATATATGATTTTTCAGTGAATATATGTACTACAGTTTCTAGTAAACATTTATGCAACTGTGCTGATTACGTGAGTGCACATGATATGAGTGTGTCAAACTATTAGAGAGATGGATGGATGACCTAATTTAAAATAGAGGAGGGATCTATTGACAATACTTATTTTGACAATTTTGGCAATGAGATTTTTTGAAAATTTGTAAAAATCATGAAAAATCGTAAAAATGAAAAATGGTTCATGAATGTATTACTTAACTTATATATTGATAGTATTTTAAATTTCAATCAATTTGAACATCATTTAATGAGTTATCAAAATTTTGTGTATTTTTTCAACAGTTATAAAGAGATAACAAACATTGCTTAAATTGAATATAACTGGAAACATAATCAATCTATAAGTTAAGCAATACTTCCGTAAACTTTTTTTCTATTTTGAAGGTTTTTTATAATTTTTTATAAATTTTTAAAAATTATTATTATCAAAATTGTCAAGTTAACCATTGTCAATGGATCCCTCCTCTGTATAATATAATATAGGGTGGACTGTTCATATTTTTCTTTACAATCTTATGCTTATCAGCAAACCAGTTGAAAACCAGAATACCAGTGATGAATGATGAATGAATGAATAAAAAGGGGTAATGAATGATTTGGATTGACAGAAGGCAGAGCAATGCAGTAACGTGGCGGGCGAAAGGGGGAAAGCGCCAAAGAAAGGATTTGCCACGTGAAGGTCTTGCTCGAACCTCATCCCCTGCTCTGCTCTGCTCAGCGCCATTCCGTAGTTTTTGTTCCATTCGATGCGGTTACGAGCCGCGGCGCTCCTTCCTTCCTTCCCCCCGGCGCCATACCATGCACTGCGTGTCATAATGTCACGATGTCAGGTTTTTGCTTTAGGAAATTGAATTCTACTCCATGGGATTTTCTGAGTATGGAAATGCAAAATTATACAATGCAGCATGTTACTGAAGAATTGTCCATTAGTGAGTAGTGACTGAAGAAGTAATGGGTTCTTAATTTCAGCACTTAGTATTAATTTGGATACAATTTACGGTTGAAAGAAAATATGATAATAATTTGTGCTATTCTGAATAAGTAGTTTTTTTTTTTATGTTGGCAATTTATAAAGACATTTAATTTTAAAAGTAATAATTTAATATAATATGTTGGCAATTTATAAAGACCTTTAATTCTCTCTTATTTCAATGGATTGTTAAAATAATACAATAGCATAATCCAATATCATATCAGAAAGAAAAGCACTATGCTTTCATTATTTTTATTTTTGATAAACTAAAACCATAATTTGATAACCAAGGACCGTCCAAACAAAGAGATTATGCTTTATTGGATAACAAATGTGACAAGATAAGTTTTTTCATCGTTCTCACGGAAAAGATGAAGTTTTATATCTTATAATCATATATTACATGGATAAAGTATATCCTGAATTTCTTGGATTTAAAACAAATCTTAATACGTCAATGAATTTCTTTACTTGAGCACATCAAACAAATATATTTATAAATTATATATGGACTATATACTCTTTTAAAATTGAAAGATATACAATGTTCATGAAACTAAATAATTAGTTGACATTTTGACATTACCAACTATTCAACAAATATTTTCATATTAATTAACATAGCTCCTTTTTGTTATCATAGATTATAAATTTCAAAAATGAAATTGTGCTAGGTACTAACAACCCGCACCATTTGGTTGAAAATATGAACAAGCTGCAGAAGATACGGGCACCTTCTGTAAGCTCTATCTCCTCTGTTTTTTCTGCCCCACACTCTTCCTCGTGTGCGTCACCACCTTACTTTATTCAAGCAAAATTACTCTTCTCCATTTCTTTATGTAACTGCAGATCCCAGAAAAATTATTTAGACTCACAGCCGCAGTTAATTTTGAGCAGACGATATATAAGTTGCTATATCTGTACCATTAATCTATAGAAGAGGGATTCACAATGTCTATCTTAACAATCTTGATAATGCCAATTTTCAAAAATTTCAAAAAAAAAAAAATAGTTAGAAATTCTAAAAAATAGAAAAAAGTTTACGGTACTATTATTTAAGTTATAGATTGATTATGTTTCTGATTATATTTAATTTAAGTGACATTTGATAGCTTTTCAAAGATCCATTAAATTACAACCGTTAAAAAATGTATAAAATTTTTATAAGTCATCAAACAATGTTTAAATTCAATTGAAATTTGAAACACTATCTATCTATTAGTTAAATAATACATCCATCAACTTTTTTTCATTTTTAAAAATTTATATGATTTTATTCAAATTTTTTAAAATTAGTGTTGTCAAGATTGTCAAGATAGATATTGTCAATGGATCCCTCCTCTAATCTATAAGTCAGAAGTACCAAAATATATAAGTGAGAAATTAAGGGTATCAATATGATGGTCTATAGTAACTGGAGAGGAAATTTAGAATACAACCAAAATTCCTTTGACGATCTTTTCCTAGAACAAGACTACAAATTAATTACTTGGAACAAATCATCTGTATGTAAGTATTAGTTTGAAGTCTAAATTATAAATGACACAAGCAATGATAGTTTTCTATGATCCATAGAAAGTTTATATTTTTGTTATTTTTGCATCAAATTTATGGCTTCAGAAACAAATATGATGATTTTTAATCGCTAATGTTGTTACACCAAATGATAGTTATTTTTTTGCTTGAGTTGTACACGCTAAATATGCATGTCCAGCTCTGTTAATTTTGACAAATGATTTATTAATCTTCATTTCCTTACAAATATTACTTAACAAATTATAACATAATAAAATTATAAGAAATTAATTACAAAATAAGATATAGTATTATACTTCCTTTTTACATTGCACCTTTTCATTGATTTCATCCTTATAATTTAATTTTCAAGTTTCAGCTCATGTAAAAAAATAAAAAAATAAAAGCAATCTAACTAAAAAAAAATAATATAAATTTGATGATAGTTTTTACTTTCTAGGGGAAAAAATTAAAGAAGCACAGCTAATTAATTGCATGTAATAAATAGTTTTCTTTGTGATATTCAATTTACATTTCTATGCCAAGTCTATTTGCCAATTTCCCTTGCCATCTGTACTTCATTTTCCAATTTGTACTTTCCCCATTTTCTTCTCTTATATAAACCCTAAACCTCATCTGTACTCACACACAAAACCATCAAAAACTTCACTAAAAAGAACACAAAAGACACTCTTCTATACTTCCATGGCACTACACTCACTTTTCATAGTGAACCTCCTCCTGTCCCTCACCCTCTCCACCGCTTTCCAACTCGGGCCGATCCGCCTTGTCAGGGACAACGCCGGCACCGTCACGGGTACCATAAGCCCGGGACGGAAGGTCGGGGGCCGTAGCGAAGTGAAAAACGTCGAATCGAACAAGGACGTGCAGGATCTTGGCCGGTTTGCGGTGCAGGAGTACAATCGACAGCTCGGGGAGAACCATACATCAAGCGAAAAGCTTTTGAGTTTCTCTCAGGTCGTGGAGGCTCAGCGGCAGGTCGTCTCGGGCCTGAAGTACTACATGCGGGTCGTGACGCATGAGAAGTCCGAGGGTCATGGGAAGAGGGTTTTCGATGCGGTTGTCTGGGTCAAACCGTGGCTTGGATCGCGGCTGCTGATTTCCTTCGAACCGGCTCGAAATTAAGCAGTGATTGACGTACCGGTCGGTCCGTCGGTCCGTCGGTATGATGAAAGATGATGATCAGTTGGGGCTTTTGTTGTGTGTATGAGCTTTTGTGTAAAGACGTCAACTTTGTTAATTTGAATAATCTGCCTTGTGAGTAGTTTCGGATATGAGAATGAAGTTGCAAAATTTGTTATCAGTTTGTTAATTTTAAGTTAATTTCGGGGTGGTACATAATTGCAATTATAACCTTTAAACACACGGGAGATCAATATTTTAGAGAAACATCTTGCCTCCATCGAAAAATTGTCCATATATTCATAGACATATACGGAATTTAACATATATATATAACCTAAAATATAACAGATCGATACATCCCAAATTGTAACCTATGTGTAATATCCGGTAGTTTTGAATTTTTAAATTAAAATCCTATATAGGTATTTTTGTTAAATTATTGGCTTCTTTAATTTGTGATTTATATTCAATGAAGACTTAATTTACTAAATAATTTTGTAAGAAAGTGTATGGAAATAAATGTCTATCCTTATAATGTAAATGTTTACGTACTAATTAGTGAAACATTTGATGAAATTAGTATAATAAGATTTCAATAAATAGAAATGGTACATTTTAATAATGAGATGTAGTGTTTTATGTATAACGGGGTATCCCGGCCAAAATTATGGTTCCATAATTAGACATGATAGCCATCCATATAATTCGATTCAGTAAACTTCCAGTTTGAATAGCCAACCCAACCCACATAAGTGACTCCATGATCTCACTTTTATACATTACTAGAGCTGCAACTCCGGCTTCGCCCCTAAATATGATAAAAAAAACAATAAAGCTTATAAAATAAAAATATTTATTTTAAAAAAGGGAGTTGATAACTGCACCCCTTAAAAAAACCCCTTAACCGCATCCCAATACATTTTTAGTTAAAAAATTCTTTTTCAAATACAACAAATCACTTTTACCGGTTGCAATTCACATCCTCAATCGAACAAAACACTTATATATATACAATAGAAAGATCAAGAATAAAAAAAATTTACTCAAAATTTATGAGAGTATGAGAAAGAAAGATAAAATATTACCAATTTAGTTTGGGGGATGGATAAGGGGTGTAGTTAGGGGGGCAAATATAATTTCTCTTTAAAAAATTAAGCATAATTTTAAAATTTTTGATGTGAATAATATTTGATGATGATGATGTATAATTTATAAATAATAATAGCACATAAATGTTGGACCACTTTAAAGATTAAACGTAGACATCATATCATCTATTAAATGGGGAGAAATAATAAATATAAACCATTGGATCAAAGTAGATGAAGAGATTTAAACAAAATCAATGGTTAATAATATTGATGATGTGGCATAGTTGAGGTGCTTGGAGAGTTACCCCTCTTTCTAGTTTATAGATTAAATATTATACAGCAATTAAAGCTTTTTCCGATTTAATTGTTATTAAACCAGCGCCTTAATTAAACCAAAACCCTACTACATCAGACAGAAAGTCGAAGAAAGACACAGAGAGAGTCCGTGACAGAGAAAGAAGGGAAGTCATCATGTCGGTCGGTCGATCAGTCGGTCGGGACTTGCACGTACGAACGAGGAGGAGGATGGAAGCCGGGTGGTGTTTGATCTTGCACCGTTGCACGTGCGGGAAGGCGGAACGCTCAAGCGGCAATCGAGACGGCACGAGTTGAAGCGTCTGCCGACAAATCGACATATCACGGTGCGTGGTCTTCCCTTTGGCTTTATAATTTATATCCGTGTGTCGATCGTTTTGTTGTCGAAACTATCATATATTGAATGATTGCAATGTTTTTCAGATGAATTTGATTATCTGACATTGCAATCCTTCTAATTGAACCTTCCGGAATTTGATATCTTATATTAATCAGTAATTGTATAATATATAATTGAATTGAATAATACTAGTTAAGGATAGACTCATATAATTAATGATATATGCTATACTTTGATAATTTCTGTGAAACTACACTTTTAATTGATAAATTTTTTATTAATTGAATCTTGATAAACAATATATTTATTGAAGAGATTATACTTCCAATTGTAATCGTATTTTGATGAATCTTGATTAATTGAATCGGATACAGACCGTATAATGAAGTTATATATATTCATGATGTATCAGACAAAACAGAGTTTGAATATGCGAAATTTATTTTATTTGGACGATTGACATAGATTATTTTTAGATAATTGTAGAGTTAAAACAAGTTAAATTGAAAGAATATATAAATTGACATATGGAATTAGATGCCAATAGGATAATTGACCCTTTTGTAAGAATGGTATTAGTTTGAATCGAGACTATAAATTTATCACTTCGTTTGCCCCCATTGTCTGGGCTATGCCCCCGATTGCGTGAATCTTCGGTACCATGTTATTCCGCCCTCTCTATCTGGGACATTGGTTGAGGGATATAGTCTGGCAACGAGCATCGACTAATTGATTGATCGATAGATTAATTGACATTTATATAGTTTCGTATCAGTCATTGACTTTAGTTGATAGAGTATGTGTTCGAATTGGGACGGTAGACCAAGAATCGGGTTTAAGAATATGGTACTAACAAATTAGACAGACTTCAAATTAACAATTAATTGAATTAAATTGAACGCACTTTGAAATTGATCTCGATTGTTATACATTCATTCGGAATTCCTTTTACACTGGGAAACACTCGGTTTCTCGTGCGCATCTTTGTTATAAGAAGAGACTTCCGCTGTAATTTGTTTTAAATTGTTGTGTCTTGATAAAAAAAAAAGTTATGTTGTAAAATGTAATATGAAATTGTGGTCTTGCGTTGAAAAGCGTGGCAGACGGCTCAAATTTTCTTGTTATGAAAATCCGGACCGTTACAGTATGCATAGACGCTATGGACAGTTTTTCTATGTACACTAGGTATCACTCAATATTTTATGTCATCAATAATTGTCGTTGGGGAAGGGTTCCAGTAACACCCTCATGAGCCCCCAAATGCCACAAAACCTCAACCTTTGGATGTAATATGGATCTCTCTCTGGTTTGGATTAATTTTGTTTGGTGGGAATATGTTATATGCTAAAAGTAGCTTCTCGTTAAGGCTTAACTCAAGATTTTGATAAGAAATGTGAAGAGTTAAATGATCAATGACACCGTGTTTAAAATCTCTACAATAACAACAACTTTTATTTTTACAATTTTTTAGGAAAATATTGTTGGATAGAAGAAAAGTTCATTTATATATATGACATAGAAGGGCTAATTTATTTGTTATAATGAAAATTGTTATGGACAACTGGGAGCATTTAACAAATACAAGTTATACGAGAAAAAATTGTTATGGATAATCGGGACTATTTAACAAATACAAGTTGTACGAGAAAAAACTTGTTGCAAAAATACTTGATCCATCTGATGAAGAGAATAGTATAACATCGGCATAGATTGTGGTGAAGAAGATTAACATCACCATATGTACTTATTAGTAGTGTTTCATATTTTTTATCTCAGATAAAGTATTATATATTAAGAATCTCCAAAAAAACAATCATTAAAAAAATATATTAAAAAGACAATGAATTAGCAAAGTCACGGTGAGTCCCTTGTACAATTAGTAAACAATTGTACATATTGTATTAAATGGTACTTAAAAAATAAATAATTCATGATATGACAAGTGCTTTCATATTTTTGTATCGTTATCTAATTCTAATCTTAACTTTTTCAAACAAAAAAGAAGTTGATAGCATGAGTTCGCATTTTGCAAGATACGAGTGTGTTTGGATGGTGCAAGGAGTAGTTCAAGATTAGTGATATTTGGGTTAGTGGTTGAGAGTAGTGTGAGGTTAGTACTAACTTGGAAAACGTACGAGTAGAACTAATTTTTTACTATTCCAGTTAGTAAAATATTGTTTTGATGATAACTTTGGAGTATGATGGAGGGAATGAATAAAATAATGAATTTCTTTTTTTCAACTAATCCTATTTTTATCAAACAATCTCGAACTAGCCCTACTAAATAGGTTAGACCTTGGCCTTCCCCTCCCTGGTTAGAAGAAATTCCCTATGTATGCCCATGCCGGCTGAAACTACTACCTAAGCTGCTTACATCAACTCCATCCATAAGATAAATCCTCTAGTTCAGCTTACACACCTTACTAAGAACTAATATCCTCCCTACTACAATAACTTACTAATAACTTACTTTCCCTGTCACAAGCCCTAAAGCCTACTGTGCAAACTCTGCTAGCTTTTATTTGACATTCGCTCTTCAGTTCACATCTTGTACATTGAATAAGAGTATTCTGACCCTGTGTGTAGTTTTACTTGACATCCTCCTTCCACGAATTGTAAGAGAAATACTACATTTATACCAATAAAAATAATGATTTGGAAATATATTCTATTATTGTCACAATTCTCTCTTGTTGGTTTAGTAAAGTAGTGCTACTCAACAACTATACCAATTCTCGAATTTATGTTTGGATTATGTTATTGTTTGGGTTAGTATGCTACTGAAGGGTAATACTAATCTTAGGGGATCTAAACACACCCGTAAAATCTTTAGAAAACTCCAAATTTTTAGCAAAATGTGATATTTAGGCACTCACTTGTTTTTTTTGTTAGGAAAAAGTGAACAAGTGATTTGCTTTCATTAAAATGGTCCCATTCATTTGTATAGATTATAGTCAACAACTTCATATAGTCAACAACCTGAACAAGTCTCACTCAACAAAAAAATGGAAAGATATAAACTCAGTGAGTCAGCTGACAAGCTCATATACTCAACAACCAGAACAAGACATCTTTTCTCAAAAAAAAAAAAAAAAAAAAAACTCTCCTAAAACTATCTCTTTGATCAATGAAGGCTACGAAGCCAAGCGCTATCAAGGCCTCAACATACCACGACAACCTCTCATAAGGGCCCCTCACAGCGTCTCGAATCCAGTATAGCAGCATGTCTGTAATCCCCCACGATAGCAACATCACACTTGTTCTCCTAAGTCCATCACTCATCAGGGCTATCAACAGCTGCTCGATCAGGCATCCAAAACCAGCTGCAGGACCAATATATGTCACAATGGGGTACATCTCAGATGAGACCCACTCCCTCATCGTTAAGCTGCTCATTGTAGTTGCCAATCTGGAATATGCTTCACCAACAACTGCAGAGGACAACTCCCATGAGGCTTGGCACAGAGTATCGTCACATGTTCATATCTAGAGGATTTGCACGGGGACTGCCTTGCTCTCTTTCTTTGGCCTGATTCTTGCATGTTTCGTAACAATCTCCCCTTTGAGGGCCAGGATTACCCTAAAAGAATTAAAAAAATATCTTCATTTTATCCTAATTCTTATCATGGTTGGGGCTTGCACAAGGATGATTGTCATACGACAACTGAATTATGTCTCAATCGTCGTCGCGGTGACAATTACTCTAGTTGATAGAATGTCTTAGGGTAATTAATAGAGAGGATTTTTGTTACTTGACCAAGGCGGTTTATACATTTTAGCTTTACAAAAACTTACAAAAAAAAAAAAAAAAAAGTCTGTGGAGTTATCTTTAAAGTTGAGCCATCCAAATAAGTGACATCTCAAAATATCTTAAAAATAGTAAAAAAATTCTAAAAAATATAAAATTTGGTTTACAAGTGAAATTGCATATGAAGATCATAATGAACGGTTCGGATCGACTATTAATATTTTGAAATTGAAAATATGAACCAATAGTACGGCGCAATTTGTATTATTAATCGTACCATAACCCCACTCAATAATTATTGTTGGAGAAGGGTTCCAATAACACCCTTATGTGCCCCAAATGCCACAAAACCTCGACCTTTGGATGTAATATGGATCTCTCTCTGGTTTGGATTAATTTTGTTTGGTGGGAATATAGCTAAATTAATGTAGCTGCCCGTTAATGCTTTACCCAAGATTTTCATGAGGGAAGAGTTAAATTATCAATGACACCACGTTTAAAATCTCTACAATAACAAAAACGTTAATTTTTTTTTTTACAATTTTTTAGGAAAATATTGTTGGGCTAATTAAAGAAAAGTTCATTTAGAACTAACTTTTGACTATTCCGGTTAGTAAAATATTGTTTGGATGGTAACTTTGAAGTAGTGATGGAGGGAGTGATTGAAATAATGAAAAAAAAAAATTTCAACTAATCTTATATGTTTTTGAGGGAAACAACTAATCTTATATTTATCATGATACTATGTAAATTTGTACCAATAAAAAAAATTATTTGAAAATATATTATATTATTATCACAATTCTCACTCATGAGTAGTGCTACTCAACATCTTGTTGGTTTAGTAGAGTAGTGCTACTCATCAACAACCACACCAATTCTCGAATTTATGTTTGGATTATGTTGTTGTTTGGGTTAGTATGCTACTCAAGGGTAGTATTAATCTTAGGGGATCCAAACATACCCGTAAAATCTTTAGAAAACTCCAATTTTTTTAGTAAAAATGTGATTTTTAGCCACTCACTTTTTTTTTTTGAGGGAAAAGTGAACAAGTGGTTTGCTTTTATTAAAATGGTCTCATTCATTCATATAGATTCTAGTCAACAACCTGAACAAGTCTCATTAAAAAAAAAATGAAAAGATATAAACTCAATGAGTCAGCTAACAAGCTCATATACTCAACAACCTGAACAAGTCATATTTTCTCCAAAAACAAAAATAAAAAAGCTCCTGAAACTATCTCTTTGATCAACAAAGACTACGAAGCCAAGCTATCAAGGCCTAAACATACCACAACAACCTCTCATAAGGGTCCCTCACAGCGTCTCAAATCCAGAATAGCAGCATGCCTGTAATCCCCCACAACAGCAACATCACACCTGTCCTCCTAAGTCTATCACTCATATGGGTTATCAACAGCTGCCCGATCAAGCATCCAAAACCAGCTTTATTATCAATATAGGTCACAATGGGGTACATCTCAGATGAGACCCACTCCCTCAAATCGAAAACAATTGAAGCAACACCGACACCCATAAGCGTAGATGCAACAAGTGTTGTTGAAACTTGCAATGACCTAAAAGCTAGGCGATTCAGCAAGGAATGCCAATGGATCCTCCAGGTCGGAACACTAACAGCTTGATTAACCCAAATGATCACCCTCTGTCTGGAAAGACTGATAGGGGCTCCGTCTATCAGGTCAGTCGATGTAGACTGTGGAATCCTGTTGACTGCACGCAGAGACTGGTGCAGACAGAGACAGATGAGGTACGGTGGGCGGAGGTAAGAATACCAACCCATTGGTTGGGCGGAGGTACGGCGGGCGATGCCGGTGGAACATCCTCGGTCCGGGGTGAAAGCCGATGCAAGTTGCCTGCGTCAGCTCCGGTAGTGGCCTGGGGTGCAAGAACCGAAGGTGGTCCCTGAGTAGGGTTACTCGTCTCGCCGCCCTTTTCTTTCTCAGCCATGATTGATTAGGGTTATGCTCAGTAAATGGAGGTTATAAGGATTGTATTGTTGATCTCTTACATTCGTAGCTGATATTTTCTAATATCTAAACAAACAGAAATGTAAGAAAAAATTAACACCAATAAATTTTTTTTTTTTTTTTTTTGAAGAAAGTGAAATAACTCCACTAGCTTCATTGAAACCTTTTATTTTGTGTCCATGGAGGATTGAACTTATGACCTCTTGGAAGTCATCCTAGTTAGCTACCACTTGAGCTACTAGGTCATTTGCTTAACACCAATAAGCTCATATAGTAGAAATATAAAATGAATATCTTCTAGTTAGAAATATAAAATGATAACATGAAAGATAAAGATATAGAAAAATAACGTACCTATATAGTAGCTATATAAGCTCATATTAGTTGCGTGTAACACACCTAAGTCGAGTCATGCTAAAAGCAATGAAGAACATGTAGAAAAGTTGAAAACATGTGAATTCAGAGCTAATGAATTATGATTTCGGACTATAATATTATTTTCTGAGACGATATATAATTTTGGTCAAAAATATTCGTATTAGAAAGGAAAGCCTCGTTCAAAGGTCCACGGATCATTTCTTTACTCCACACAAAACGTGCTACCAGACTATGTAAGCCTGCTAGGTTGCGTTTTAACTTTTAACGCACATATATACATCTTTTAAC
The DNA here is from genome assembly GCA_030179965.1 of Cyperus esculentus. Taxonomy (NCBI): domain Eukaryota; kingdom Viridiplantae; phylum Streptophyta; class Magnoliopsida; order Poales; family Cyperaceae; genus Cyperus; species Cyperus esculentus. The sequence goes on along the minus strand of JASGLE010000029.1, from coordinate 2,606,722 downwards.
ATTTCTTTACTCCATCAACGACCATCAAATTTATATAGAAATTAGAACGGTCTAAATTTAATAATTCTTAATGGAGTCTCAAATGACACTCAAATTGAATGAAACTTGAAACACGATCGATCTATAAGTAAATGAATATGTTTATAAAAGATTTTTCATTTTTAAGATTTTTTATAAATTTATATGATTTAGTGTAAGAGTTGTGTCAAAATATAAGTGTGTCATTTGATCCCTCCTCAAATATTAATAAGATCTTGAATCCAAAATCTTAGCGTCAAAATTAAAAATTAAAAATATGAAATAAAATATGAGTCTGTAATATTTATTTGCTGGTATAAATTTGTGGCATTAAAATCCTTATCGTTAATTAGCATTTTGTAATTACTAATTTCCAAAGCGAAGATTCAAAAGGGAGGAAATGCTTATCCGGGCTTGACTCAACCCACAAAAATTAAAAGGTACTAGAATATACAGTTGCTGCATTGCGAGTTTGATACCCGGGTTTATTTATTCTAGGTACAACTTCTCACCAAATCAGCTTGGCAAATTTTGGTCCAATCGATCTGGGCTTTACCGGTGCTTTGGGATTTTGATATGGGCTTTGTTTTGTGCAGTATTGCCGTCTTTACTTTTTAAGGATATGATATCGCATCATTAAAAACATCCTCTGCATTCGGTATCCGTAGTAAAATTAATTTAAGCTCTTAAATCAATTTTAAGTCACCAAACGGAAGTGATTTAAGGTGTAGTAAGTTAACGCAGCTATATAAGTGTAGTAAACTAAATCACCAACATTTTACATCTTTTACACATAATATCAACTTTACTTCATCTATTTACTTTACTACCACCAAACATTACTGATTTAAGGTGATTTAACGTTTTACTCCGCTTTAACTTACTACACTTGCCAAACGGGAGATCAATTGCGATGGTAAATCGATTTGGAGATTTGGAGGCGGCAAAACAAAAGGGGAAAAAATAAAAAAAGATTAATAAATTGAGTGACGAAAACTTCGATTGATTCCTCAATATAACGCAAGTCCAATGGCGATATAAAGTTGATTAATTTGGAGTTTTGGACCCTTTTTGTGCAGTTATGTAAAGTGAGACACTATTTTCAGACTTTTCAATATCTGAGAAAAAAGAAGTCTCTCTGTTTTTTTTTTTTTTTTTTTTCTGTGTTTAATCACCAGAGCATGTAAGAACTCACCATAAAAAACCATTAAAACTGATTTGATTAGCACTTTCCTCAAACTGTTCTACAACACAAAAACCAGATAGCATCGATGTTCTTATGGCATCATGTTTGCAATAAATATTTGACTATCCAAACGTACCAAGTGGTTAGAGCGAGTTATGTTTATGTATGATGTCTGCGTGCAGAGGGGAAGGTAGGGATTTATATCACCTACTGCGCAGTATCTTACGGCGTATCAGGTGAACTGTCGGATTATATTGAGATTCGTGCATCTGCAATCTTGAAATCCCTCCTAAAAATCTAAAGGTCGTCTATACACCGTATGACGTGCTGCGCAATAGAGAACAATTACGCGGAAGGTAGGGACCCATAGCGGCTGCTGGAGGCTGTCAGACAAACAGCTCCATGCAGAAATCATAATTATTGATTAATTAATTAATTATACATGCATCAATCAACAGCAGGTACAGTACCTTTTTTTTTTTTTTTTTGAACATCAACAGGTACAGTACTTGCTTACCATCAATTTATTTCCTCTCTATCATGCTTCCCAATCAATGGATCAACAGGTCCCCCCCCCCCCCCCCCCCCCAAAAAAAAATTTTAAAAAGAAATTATTATGTACTTATTATTTGTTAAATCTTATTTATTAGTTAAGCTCAAGTGTCATTCAAGCTTATCATACTTTTTTTTTCTTTTATTAAATTTTAATGGCTGTCAGCTAGCTGTTAGGCTAGAAAGTTACAGTACAAAGAGGAGAGTTTAGTTTAACAGTTTTAACAGTAGAGCGAGATCTTTTTACAACAATTTATCTTGACAATTTTGATAGTATTTTTTCAATTTAAGTAAAAAATTAAGATGAAAATTATCCATGTTTTGAGTTTTGTAATAGTAGTTTTAGTCCCTGACAGTTTTCAATAGAGATCACTTGAAAATGAAGGCATTAATGAAAATTATACACAATTTGTTGTCATATTGACCTGATTACTTCATATTTTTCATGTATATACCGTTTAAGAAATAGAAAATATTTTTTGCGCTCACTTAGGTACCAAACTAATTCACTATCAAAGAATTTTTTTTATGTAGGTGTTGTGTATGAGATATAGTGTACACTTTACATATGCTAGAATTAAAATACAAATTATTTGAGAAACTATACTTTCATCTTTCTATCATATTTAAAAAAAAAAAAAAAAGACTATTTCATCAGCAAAAATCCTGCTCTCAGTAACAAAATGGAAGAGCAAAAGGCCCAATTCAGATCCTCTTCAGAAAGTAACAAAGAAGCCCAGTAAACATGAAAAAACCAACTGCACTGAAAGGATTTACCATTCATTTTGATTTTGGGTTGAAAAGCATTTAATCCATAATCTTATTGATGTTTAGTCACAAATTTGTACAAGCTGCCTAATAATTTGTGTGTCGACTTGTCACCTAATTTGTGTGTCAAAATCATGCTTAAAAATTGCATTAATGCTCCTGCAGGTGTCTTTGAAAAAGTGGTGTGATACTATATATAACTAACTTAACTACTTGAAAATAAATTTGAGATGTGAACTCTTTTGGTGAACTATGGCTATTTAATGGTTTATGTCTCTTCTTGTTTGTGTACCTTCTTCTCATCTCTTCACTGTGCACAAATTTAATTTTGGAACAAACAAACTTGTCGCTTCCTAACGCCTCCATATATCCTGCTTCATCAAAATTAAACCTTCTCTTTTTAAAAAAAGGCCTCATTATTTTTAAAAAAATTAAACTGTACGTAACTACTTAAAAAAAAAATACTGTAAAACAGCATACCCAGAACGCATAATGACGATAGAAAAATGTTATAGAGATACCAAAATTGATACTAATTGTGTTACTGTTCATATTAAATAGAAATGTATTCATATTAACTATTTTACTATGTAATTTACTTTGTACAGTGTAGTGAGATATATTTTACAAATAAGTTGAATATTTAATGAGTTAATTTGAATACTAATACAGCTGGTATCGAATTTGGTATCATTAATCTATGTATCAGTTCCCATTACAATAATCAAGTAAGATGCTTTTTTTTTTTTTTTTCTTACTTCAAAACGGTATGAAGATGAGGCATAATATTTTCCATTTCCTGATTTCTGTAATAATTTCTATTAGAATGAGATTTTTGCTTGCAGGAAAAACAATATATCTGGTCCCAATACATAACACGGTGAATGTCAAATTGATGATGAATCAAGATTTGTGGGGACTTACAAATCTGAACCAAAAACAAATTCTTTGATTATTCTTGAGATATGATTACAAACTCAAAAAAAAAAAAAAAGTAAAACTACAAAAATTGTCCAAATACAATGCCGTACTATATATGTACAGTATATCTGTATATGATGTGTATTGGACAAGAAAAAATCATTGAAATACATTTGACTGGAAAAAAATTTTTTGCATATTTTTAATTGAAAACATGCTAGCCAATTAAGGATAATATATTGTTATTTTTGGCTGCATTTCTTAATAATTTGTGCTAGAGTCCTGGCTACATTTGATTTGGTGCTTTTCTTATACAACTAGTTAATTACTTTTTAACCTAATTACATTTTTTAATCATATCATGACAAAAATATTTACCTGAGAGTTAATTAATTATTATCAGTTAATACAAAGTCAATAGTGCCTTAATTAAAGTGAGCTCAAATTCAAATGAATTGATGACAGATTCACAAGATTACAACGACTTTGGGGCATAAATAAAGTATCTCAAAAGTCAAGTAAATAAATAAATACATATCCTGGTGTACTAAACTAAACTTGTCTGGTTTTTACAGCAAAATCTGTGTACCGGAGTAGGGATTGGTTGTATATAAATGCTGTACCAACAACCATAGACAAATTGTCCTTCATCCGGATTAATTGATCCTTGAGTCAATTTAATGTTGTATGTTTGTGCTCTCATATGATATGCCTACACACATGTATCACATAGTGCAATTACATGACAGAATTGTTTTGCCTTTTTTTTTTGCCCTGTTTATTTTTTCATTCTTTTTTAATTATTCTAATCCTTTAGTCAGAATTTCTAGCTGGGTGTTGTTTAGGAAAATTTTATAATGTAGGAAACAGCAGTAATCCTTACTGTATATAAAAGCATATTGAAAAAAATGACATGAAAGGGCTATCTTCCCTAAATAAGAAATCTGAGCCGTTGATCATTTTCTTGGATAGATCAGAACCGTTGATGTACATTGATGCCCGTTGACGTTCTCAGCCCATTAAAATTAAAGGTCCATATAAATTATCTCAATTTAAGACCCATTATATATTATTTTAAAAGTTTATTATAAGAAATAACAATTTTAGCACAAAGCAAGGCGTAGGCTTTTTACTAACAATATTAAAAAGAAGATGAGAAGTAATTTTACTGTTTATCCTTGAATGTTAACTTTATGGGTAACATTGAAATTGAAGAGTAGATTTCAATCTTTTGCTATATCACAACAAGAGTTTCCCAATAATAAAAATAGAGCCAACCATATTTATGGACCAGAATAATGCAAAAAGAAATGTGGAAAGGAAAGGGGACTGTGCAAATACTGTTTGTTTTGGGGTCAACATCAGAAATTGACAGGTAACCTTCTATGCCTCACTCACTCTTGGAGGATCATAATTCATAATATCATACACATACATACACTACAAAGAAAGATTAGCATTTACAACTGGCATCTAATCTTTCTCTTTGTAGTTTGTACACTTTTGTTCCTTTATTATGGCTCCCCTGTTCCCTTAACAGTATATATAATTATGCACATATTCCTGATGCCCCTTCAAAAGTTTCAAAATTGTTGGGTACACCCTCAACCAAAAATTCTGTATACAAAATTTTAAGTATACCTTATGGATTATACAATTCTTACAGTATATGTTTTGGGGTTAATTAGAAAAGAGGCAAGATATGTTCTTTATATTATTTTTGAGGATGAATCTCTTTTGAGTCAATTTTAAATGTGGTTCTTAATTGAGAACATCTACCATTTTTAATCTGTTGATTTGAATAATTTCTTGAAATACATGTACTGTAGAAAATTGAATTTAGGTTAGCAATATCCCTTTTCATATTGGGTTGCTCGCATTAAACTTCCTCAATCAAAATGTTCCTTCCAAAGGAGCAAAATGATATCTTCAAATCTAACAAGAGACAACCCCAAAGCATGTACAACTGGCTCCTACTATGTACAAAGTTTGGTAATTGGTACCCGGTCCCTTTATATGAGAAAGGAGACTTAGATGTAAAGACTAAAGAGCACCTCTTGTCAAATGGGTCATAAAATAATTACACAAAAGAGAGTACTAATTGCTTGTGACATTTTCCAAACTCTCACTAATATATTATTAATTTACTCATTATTCAATGGCTAATTCTGCTATGGATCAGATGAAATATGGGAAGTTCATTTTTCATAATCGGAATTTTAGATACAATTAAAGAAACATATTTGATAATAATCGTTCGATTCAAAATGAAAGATTGCTTAGCTGATCCACAGCATAACCACTCTTATTCTATTAAGTGTAAAGAGCACCCAATGTTTGAAACAGAAAGGGGATTATATGGCATAACAGGAAATTAATATCCATAATTGGTGTCTTTTTCTCATTAAAACAAAATGTTTTTGAAATGGTCTCCTTAATGAGTGCATCCAGCACAGGTTTTACAAAATGGGAAAAACTGGAGCAGTTGCTTCTTATTTGAGGATAGTTTTAGCTTGCCTGAATTGAGAATCAGTTGAGGGAAGCAGAATGGATGATCAACCTCTTGACTAATTTGACAACTCCATATTGGTTGGTTCATGAACAATTTTTACCACAATTTATAAAATCAGACATACTGATATTGTGAATTCATAGGTGTTCGTGATTAGATATCAGAGAAACACTTTCTGGTAACAAGCTAGATAGAAAAAACATGCTGAGGTTTCAGAAGAAAAGAATATAACAAAGCACTAAATTAATTCATCACATCAGTAAGAAGGTACTCCACAACAGTAGAAATACACGACACTGCGAAGACAGTGATGCTGGTAATTTATTCGGACAAAGAAAGTAAAACCTTGAAAACTTTTGCTCTAAATTGCGGCAAACATGCGGTGCTAATCACTATACATTCATTTCATTTCTTAGACAACTCCACCATCCTCTGCAATGTACCAAAGACAATATAATTTCGGATTAGAAATCAAGGAGAAAATGATTTAAATAATCAGAAATGGCATGCGTTTGACCTGACTGCTAAGATAGCTTACGCTACGTAAAGTATTGCGTATATGGTAAATTATTCAGACTATCCAAAGTTTGCAAGTTTATCAGCTGACATATTGGAGAGAAAAACAACACATATGGAAAGAGATAGAAGGGGAAATGAGTACTGTTATGTACCACAATTACTACTAACCTTTAATTTTTTTCTGTGTCCAGATCTCTCCCAGCATTGCCACACCAATACCAGCCGCGATACAAGAGCCATATATAGCAATAGACTTCGGTCGAGAGAGTCGTGGCATGAAGTACGACTCTGGTATCTGTCTCAATTTTTTGGGCAACCGTTTTTTTTGCAACTGGCATGCTTGCAGTTGAGGCGCTGGTCACTCCTACTGTTTTCCAGTCCACATTTTTAAGCAAATCTTTTGTGCCCTCAGCTTCCATATCGGATAAAAAAAACTGTACTTGCACAAACAAAAGAAGAAAACTCATAAAATTCAGTTTTAACAATGATCAAGCATTTTTTTTGTCCAAATTTGTAATATCCAAGCACCAGTCTTGGTGATTATGGACTGCATTATATGAATTGTCGGTACAATATTGATGAGCTTTTCTCCTGTTAATTTTTGTAAATTGTAAGTACAAATATTACAAGGTGGTATCGACTTGCACAATCTGATATTCATTTCAGTGTACATTGGGGAAAAAATATCTGATCAACATTGCATTGGCCTTAGGTTTGAAACCTGTATAAGAATGGTAATTTTGTACTTACTAAGATTAGTACATACAGAAGTTAGCAGCGCACAATTCACAATACAAATATTACGATTTGATATGATATTTACGATAACAGATGCCGAATCTCGACTTTGAATCAGCAGATTCATGAATCAGATGCCGTATCCGAAAATTAAGAAAAATTGGCTTGCAATTCTGCAATGGCTGGGGGTATTGTCACTGGTTTCAAAAGTTAAAACATGGAGTGTTTCTGCTATAGATCGGCTAAGCAACCTTTCATTTTGAACCAAGTTGTTCTTATCAAACATTTCTCTTTAATTGTATCTAGCAGACATATCGCGACCGTCTGATTCTAAAAAATAAATGGCCCGTATTTCATCCAATCCATCAGCATGTTAGAATCATGTCAAGATTTGGAGTGACTGTCACTGGTTTTGTAATTTGTACCAGTCAATCGGCTCAGTGCAGCACGCTGAATTCCCCTTTTCCACAGACATAAACATGAGAATAAAAATGACAGCACAGAGCTAGATCGTAAAGTGAGAGAGAGAGAGAGAGCAGAAACCAGTGATGAGGAGGCTCGCGTGAGAGAGAGAGAGGGAGAGGGAGCACAGTCCCGGCGGCGTCACGGCGCCGAGCAGAGTAGCCTAGCTTAGTCGCCGGTGAACTGAAAGGAGAAGGGGTTTTATCGAACGAACCGGGTTTTTTTTGTTTGTTTCGGGCCAGCGAAGGGACCTTGAACCGGACCGGGGAAACCAAGCTCATCGACGACTACGAGACAACTCCATCATGCATTGCGGTGATCTTGGAACAGATCCGACGGCCGAGAGGCGCTAATCTATACTCCTTTAAAAAGAAGCTAAGGATTGGACCCTCCATTGATGGTCATAGTCTAACTTCTATGTTAATCTTCATTCATCAAATAATGAAAGGCTCACATCGCATCCATTTCCTATTGCACTCTTCTCTATTTCTAACTTAACACAAAACCAAAGTGGCAAAGTGTGACTTTTTCACTCTACTAAAGTTACAAACCTATTTCTTCTCTTTGATTCTTTCATCCCATTTAGCTTGAATAAAAATTAAAGTTACCGGCAGCAGCGCACGGGTACACTTCTAGTCAACAAAATGACCCAACTTCATGGCTCTCGTTATTAATGGTGGGATAAATATAGAGAATCCACATTTCAAGTGTCCACGTGTTCATAAATGTACAATTTTTGTAACACATATCTCAAATTTTATAATACTATCTCAAATTTGTGTCAATGTGGACTGTGGATACATTTATTATGGACACTAGGTATGACCCTTATATTGAGCCTTTTGTTTTGTGCCCACCTACTTATCTCCATTTTTATAGAAAATATGCTCCCTGAGGCCCTGTTCGGCGTCTGTGGGAAATGAACTGTTCTTGTGGGAAAATCAAAATTCACTGAGAGTGAATTTTTATTTTCCCCTGAGAAAAGTGTCATTCCCTCATCCTCCGAACACGCCCTGAAATGTTACATTTTTGTGGGGCCTGTACGCATTGAGAGGGGGTAAGTAGTTAGGATCCCAAGCAAGTGATGTGATAATTAATTTGGAGTTTGAGCCGTCTGATGAATGTCTTAAACGGTTCGGATTTGATGGAAAACATATCATGTTTCTCTAAGTTTTTCCAAGTTGTTAGATATGTACCGTTATGTGCTGTATTTACCAAGTGGCAAAGCATTTTTTTTTAAGATGATTATTAAATAAGAGTGACACTTTGATTGATCATAAGAGATAAATTTGATGTCGTTTTTTAAGTAAGACTTCTCAATTATTTTTGTTAATATGTTTTCTAGGTCTAATTATTTGAACTATGTATTATTAATTTTATTCTCTAATACAAGTACCAACATAAATAACATGATTGAACATTAATTAATTCATGAAAAGTACAACCCGGTACAAGGTGCAAGTGATTACTCTAATTCAATTAATATTCAAATTAATTTAGCATAATATGCAAGCTAGCACATAAATTGTTGTGAGTGTATTTACATAGTGATGACGGGAAAAAATCGAAGAAGCTTCTGTGTATAAATGGATTCATCGGGTATGTTATATATGTAATGCAAAGTTGTTTTGGCTTCACTTGATTACGTACATTAATTCTGAATTTTGATAGATTGGAATTACATTTTCCAAAACAAATAGCACATGTTTTAGTGTGTACCGGCAAAACTCTTTAAGTTTAATTAAGAGGGATAGATAGTCTCAATATTACACACAGAAGCAGTTGCCAAAAAAAATAAATTATGTTATCACATAAGAAAAAAGAATCCACCACAAAAAAAAAAAAAAAAATCACAAATTTTACCACATAAATAGTTGCCACTTCAATTAAAAAACTAACCGTCACGACGTTAGTTGTTGGAAATTGTGTTTATTCTTGAGAATTTTCTTTAAAAAAAATAGTTTTCAATTAATTTTGACTCTAGGTATAGCAAATAGGTATCAATTCATAGGCATTAAAATTAATATGAATATATGAACCAGATCTGATTTCATATTTTTTTTTTCATGTATATAAATATATGTCAATGCAAGATGAGGAAACAGCTCAGATGGGAATTAATCTGTATTGACCCAGCTGCAACACAGTCAAAGACACAAAAGAACAGACCCTTAATTATTCCCATATACTATTATTCAAAATGATTGGGTATTGGAAGTACAGATAAGAAAGAGAAGAAGGGCAGCCCATGCATCAAGTAGTGACATTAATAATAATAATAATAAGGACGTTGCTTCCATGCTCATACACAGATAATTTTATCGGTCAGAGATGGATCTCATAATGGGTAATATTCATTTATAATCGTCAGATCGAAAATAAAACTTTTTTTTGTGGGAGTATTGGAGTAAAATTCTAATAAATAATTCTAAGAAAAATTAATAAGGGAAATTTGTAAAAAAAAATAATAAGGAATTGAAGGATAAATAATTGAGTATTTATGTATTTAAAATTTTAAATGTTTGGATTCCTTGATCTGATGATCTCTCTTTAATTATGCCTTGTATCCCGGCCATGAAACAAATTTAAAGCCAAGTTCAATGTGAAAGAATCAAACAACATTGTACATGTATTAATATATTTATTCTAAGATTAATTAACACTTGATGACAACTCAATCAATCTAACTAATCCAACTTAATATAACAAAATTACAAAGCTTGATGCACGGATTTATTATAATCTTAATTAAGTTCAGGTCATAGCTAATAAAACGATAGGCTGATCTGATTATCTTAGTTTAATCCCTCAATCAATTATTTGCTTAATTACAGATCAGGAATATTAATTTTTACAAGCCATTGAAACACTAGATCTGAACCTACACTCTGCGAATTTTTTAAATTCAATTTGGTGGGTTTTTTTTTATGTTTTAATATTCACAAAAGGCTCATAAATTTCCAATTTGCATTGCATTCCTTGCAAGGTTGAGCAAGATTGTTGTTTGATAATTATGAACATTGATTTAGCTTTGATGCATAATTATTATAGCACTAGTGCTAGTGTAGATCTCAAATGATGATTAGCTGATTTTTACATCAATGATGTTACTTGAAAAAAAAAAAGAAGAAAAGAAAAAAAAAGAGAGAGAGAGAGTTATAGTTTCTTTCACCATAATAATCTGCGCGTGAATTATATATAGCTAGCAATCTACACTTTCTGTTAAAGCAAGTAGCAATTGATCTCCATTTAGGGCTGTTTGTTTCTTTGCAGGTGCAAAGCATATGCAACTCCTTCTATTTTGCACTAGTACTCCGCTGTTTGTTTCCTTGCAAGTCATGTCTGCATCGACTTGCTTGTTGCAGTAGTTTATCCTACATCCAAATTCAATGTAGAATAAGCTGTTAGTTTCTTTGGATCATACTGTAAAAAAAATTTTAAAAAAAGTGAAAATTTTGGACTCAAATGAGATGGCAACTATATAGACACATAGGTTTTTAGTTAATTAAAGGGCTCGAAAGCCTTCAATTTAATTAATTTTTTTGGAGATTTAAAAGCATGATTTTTACTAATTAGAAGTATAATTTAGTAAAAAACCCACAAACTTACATTTACATGACAGCCCAACATTAATAGAGTAATCTGTAATACATTGCACAAAATAAATTACTACATTGGTAGTAATTTATTATAATAAATGTTTTTAGTATAACTATATTTAAATTAATTACTACTAATTGGTAGCTAAGTATCTGACCTACCTATCCATTTTTCATAAAAAAAAATTGCAACACTCATAAAAAAATAAATAATGAATAAACAAGTTCCATGGATGAATGTAACTTGCAAGGGTAGCATAACCTAAGGTTCAGCTCCCTTCTACTAGGAAAAAATTGGACCATTACCATGTGTCATGGTATGGATTGTTCCAAGCTCATGACTACATTTTAAAAATGAAGCAACTGGACCATCCTACTATATATCCTACACTCAAATTATTATCAATCAAGACTACCACCATTCAGTATATATATAATTTTAACAATCCAGATGAGTGATGACATACAATCATACATCCACTTGGTTGTTAACAAATTACTGAATACAGGAGCTTACCCATTGAAGCATCAGCAAGTTGGCGTCGAAATCAACTGAGATCCATTTTGGATCTCAGGTCCTGAGATTCCACTATAGACGGCTCAGATTGTTTCAAAAAAACCCCTCTAAAAACCACATCCTTCGGATCGTGATTGCAGGATCCTGAGATCCACTTTGGATCGCAGCAAATACGGACCCGTTCTATCTTATAGTGAATTTTAATAGTCAATCCTTGTGTAATCTTTGCAGTATACCAGTGATCTGATATCCAGCTGGTTGATGTTTAGGACAGTATCTGGAATTGGTCATCTGTGATCTGAGTCAGAGGATACGGCATCCTTGACAAGACCGGACAATTTCAGCACAAACCGAATGATGTTATTTTATCAAGATTCGTGTTGTGCAAAAGCTATAGACTTTGAAGCGCTGTTGATGGTCGCGCTTCAGTCAATAGCATCTTGCTTAGAAATGTAGAATTGGCAGTACAATACACTTGACACTACAGAATGTAACAATAATACTAATTTTCTGATTATCTGGATTAATCTGGTTTTAAGGCATCCAATATTATGTTTTTTTTTTTTTAACAACAGCATCAACTGATCAGAATTAAAAAAAAAATTCTAATAAGACAAGCAATATTATCTGTTTAGTTCTAATTTTTCGGTGGTTATTTTTCTAACACACCACCAAATATGTAACAACAATACTAATTAGCTACAACCAAATATTACACATCTATAATGGTACATAGATTGTCCAAAGAATAACAATATGCCGAAAAATAAGTAGCAACTAGACGGGGGGAATTTACTTAAATTCATAGGCTGTTAGCTGGATCGTCGCGTGATTATTCCTCTTCCTCTCTCTCTTTCTATCTCATCTCTATGTACACATAAACTCTGAACAAGGAATTTACGACTTCAAAGTTCCATCTTCATATGAGCTTGTTGCATTGCACCTACAAAATTCAATAATGATATAAAAAAAACTGTAAGTAAGGTTTCATATTAACATAATCAGGTACAAAGTTGAAATAAAGTCAATAAAAATAAATAATATGAAATCATGAGACACACCATTGAAGGCTTGAGAGGATACAGGAAGTTCTTCTTGATTCTGTCTCATATCCATCTGAACTACATTTTGCAGATCATCGTGCCAGAATGCCGCCCCAAGCTACCACAAATAAATGAAAAAAAGCAATTAAGAATTAATACCCACAAATTAATTGGTATTAGGAAAAAGATTAAAGTGTCCCATATACCCCAAAGCGAAAAGAAGAATATGTACCTGAGAAGTGGCATCTGAGACGGCATTAAAGAATGGGTGAATGGTGCTGTGGGGGTCGACTGGAGAGTGGCTAGGGGTAACAAAATGGAGGGGATTCCCTTGTTGTTGGCTGTTACTGAATGGCAACGCCGAACCAGATGTGTCCAGTGGAAATGATGGATTCAGCAATGGAGCACATGCTTGTTGCATCTGAATTTCACACACCCACAACAAGAAATAAACAAAGAAAGCTGATGAGTACAATACAGAACAAGTAGGTCATGAAATCAAAAAATTCCAAGGGACCTACTTCAGTAGATAATTGCATTTGTGTAGAAAAGAGTAACCGACTTTGTGCACAAATTGGTCAATAACTCGTGTACAATCGGGTTTGTAATTCAGTAATAATACTGAACAATTTTCCATTTTTCATAACAGGTAAGTAAAATCTCTGTTTACTGTGCCTTTCTACGAAAACTTTACTGCTGTCCAATTCTTTGTGCACATATGATTGGAATTATTGTTTTTTTTTTTTTTACCAAGGAATGTAAGCTTACATCTTTGGGAAGGATGCTCGGTAAATTGTTGAAATCTAGTTGTGGGTTCACTGTAGCCAGCTTCATTGATAAGAACTGGATCACAGAGATTAGAAAAGGAGAAATTTAGAACATATAAATTTACTTTTCTATTTGAACAAAATTGTACATAGAGATTTTGTACATACCTCAACCTGCCGTTGCAACGATTGCACATAGTTTATGATTTCATCAAGCATCACAGCTTTGCCTACTACCTACATCCACCAACAAAATCACTAAATACTCTAAATTCCATAAACTTCAACAACAACAAATACAGAATCCTATAAAATATGGTAAAAATGCAGTGACTGATTTAAGAGATTAGATAATTATATAATCCGATATGTTAGGGACAGAACATTTTAATTATATTTTTTTTAATTTTGAGGAGCGAAAGTGTTAAAGGAATAAAAAAATGTAAAAAAAAAATAAAATAAAATAAAATTGTCACCTTATTGCAACCTGGTACCAGGTCTTGGAGTAACTTCATCCTCTGACTAATTTTCTCTCTTCTAACCTAAACAAATACAAAACAAGGAAGAAAATAACTTCATTGATCATAAATGCTACAAGTTATGTTTTGAATATATTTTCAAAAGTCATACCCGCTCCGCTAAGCTGTGGCTGTCAGTCGCTTCGCCTCTTCGAGCTCTGACATGAATGTAATCCTTGGGAGGCTCAGGTGGCTTTGTATCCTTGCCTTTGCTTTTGGAACCATTTCCATTTTCTGTCGTGCCAGTACTGACACTCCCATTCGGTTCTGACTTGGGCTTGATTGCGTCTTCTTGTGTCCCGTTACTTTCCACTGACTTGCATCTCTTTGTATCCGATCCCTTGTCCTCAGAAACCTTTAAATGAAGGATAAAAATATCAGATCTTGTAAAGTTGTACCGCTATATATTAGGTGTTATTGGTCAGAAAAATGAAGTGTCAATTGAGTCTCAACAAGTGAAATTCAGTAGTATTCAGAACTTAACATATTCAGTGCAGGTTTAATTGAGATAAACTGGCTTGAAATGACGGTAATTCCAAACCTAAATGGGCAACGAGGCTGAATTAGGCTTCAACTGGGATTCATGTAAAGTTGAAAATAGTACTTAATTAGGTCTATTTGTCAATTTTGTTCAATCTAGATTTTGAGTGCTAAAGAGTTATGCTAATTGGCTTATGAATTGACTAGATTCAGTTTTCTGTTTATCAAAATAAAATCCAAGTAAATGTGGAAAAAATTTGATTGCAGTTATTAAAATTCTTTTCACTGTTCTGATAAAAAAACTCTTCATATTAGTTATTTAATACATGAAAAGGACATCAGCTTATTTGGAAATCAAAACAAACTCTTCATAACACCACTAATTGTATAAATTCTCAATACTGGTAATGAAAATGACAACAATACCCAAGTTAATGATCAATTTAGGGCCACTTTTTTCATTGTACCTTTTGTGTCTCTTTCCCTTTTCCTTTTGCAGATGCCTTTCGTTTTCTAACACCGTTATCCGACGGACCCGGCAACCCAATCTGACCGCTACCTGATACCGGGTCTGATACTGACGACTCATCACGGCCGCTGACAGCATTGCTGACACCCAAATGCGCCTTATCAAGCAATTGTGTGACTTGCCCACCACCCAACATTCCGGCTTCTGCCCGTTTACCCTTAATGGATGATAAATCAAATTGGGTCCCAAAATCAGGATAGTTCCGCCCGTCGAAGCAAGAGAGTCTGGCAGCCCTTTCAGTGAAGCTGGGATCGGGTTGGAACTGGTCCATGTGGTTCATCGGTACGAGATTTGGCATCATGGGCATGAGACCCGGCCTGCCTCCTCCCATTGAGAGGTTAAGCTCTGGTGGAGGTGAAGTAAGGGGCCCGGTACCGGTACCGGTACCAATTGGGCCATTGGTACCGACATAGTGACCCTGAGGCGAGATTTCGGGCTGCGAGAGAAGATTCGGAGCTGAGGAAGACACAATTGAGGTGAGTGCAGAGTCCAATTGAGCATTTGGATCTATGGAATGATCCCAATTGAGATTCAGGAAGCAATGGGGCAGCTCACCCGGCTCTCCACAGTTCATATTTGGGAAATTCTAAATGACCCAATTTGGGACAATTCTCAGTGATGAGCAACAAATTTGCACAATGTAGGGGAATTGAGGAGGAGATCTCCCTTGTTTGCTCAGAGTTGAGTCACAATTGGAAAGATTCTGCAGATAAGAATCAAGATCTCCCCCCAATTGCTCAAAAGGGAAGCACCCAGTTGGGTTTTTGGTTTTTGGGACAGCTCTGGCACCAAAGCAGGGTTGCCTTTTTGTGGGTTCTGGAGGAAATGTGCTGAAACAGAGAAGTGAGTGGAGAATGTGAGAAGGGAGAGGGTTTGGCACTTAAGCAAGTAGTGTAGGAAAAGGGAAAGAGAGGAACTTGAGTTATGTTTGAGAGGAGAAGTGATGGATGACCTGATTATCTCCTTGCCATGTACAAGTAAATCTTTATGGGCTGCTTGAAGACAGCTTTTGTGCCATGAATAAAGGAGTTTAGTATAGTGTAGAGAGAAAGAGAGAGGTGGTGGGGATGAGGTGAGGTGAGAGGTAAAGAAAGAAAGAACTAAAAGGGCAAAGGGGGTGGATGTATGTATAATATAATAATAATGGAATGGAGATTTATTTATTTGTTTGTTTGTTAATCTAATTATTATAACAATAACATTGTTAGTTTGTTATAATCTTCAATTTAATTATTTATTGTGTAATATGTTGTAGACTACACTTGTATGAACATTAACTTTGTTAGACTATAGTATAATGGAATGGAGATTTATTTATTTGTTAATCTAATTATTATAACTATAACATTGTTAGTTTGTTATAAACTTATAATCTTTAATTTAATTATTTATTGTATAATATATTGTATAATATAGTATACTACACTTGTATGAATATTAACTTTGTTATACTATGTTGAAGAGAAAAGCAGATCGTGTTTTCCTGATCGGATGGTCAGGATTGGTTGCTACACCAATCTCAAAGTACTTTGGTGTTTGCCGTACCGATCTCGAAATACTTCGGTGTATCTAGACCGTTGGATCAAGAAAAGCAGGGTCTACTTTTCTTTTCAGAAAAAGCAGCAGATTCATATCCATGTTCGGGGGATGAAAATCTGCACCGATCTCAAAGTACTTCCGATCAGACAGTCGATATTGGTTGTGGCACCGATCTCAATGTACCTCAGTGTTTTTCAACCGTCGGATCAAGAAAAGCTGCAGGGTCTACTTTTCTTTTCAGAAAAACAACGGATTCATATATATCCATGTTTGGGGGCATAAAAATATAAAATGCATAATTAGAAGAGAGAATTAGAGGAGAGAAGAGTTGGGGGTGGGGGGAGTCCCTAAGCAGATGTTGTTTGTCATAAGTAATTGAGATCACCAATGATTAATTGGAGAGAGTGAGAGAGAGAGAAGGGGGGACAAAACTACAAAAACTACAAAAGCAGAGCAGCCATGCTAATGCTAATTAACAGTTTCCCTTCTCCTCTTTCTTTTCCTTCTTTCCCTTTCTTTTTTTATTTTTATTTTTATCACTCCTTCACTCCCATTGGCCACACAGTACGTCGCCGGGTGGTTAAATGCTATGCGCACATACACATGTACCATAACATACCCCACAGTCATTTTAATAATATGATTACAATAACATAGGAACCAGTTAGCTGGTAAGATTAACGAGTTCGGTTCATAAATATAACTAGTTAGAAAATTATACACCATGATGTGCAATTCTACAATGAAATGTAGTTTGTATTTAAATGTGAAAACTATTAATTATTGTTAAGCTTTATATGATTTATTATTACTTTTTTGTCGTGAATTATAATTAGAAGGATCAATAAATTTATCGAAGGTCCCACTAAAGCCCATTTATATTTAATCAAATCAAGTTCTAATATTTCGATAAATAGGGTGAGGCTTACTGTCGACTAAAGTAACGCTACTAATATTTCCTTTTATTTTTTGTTATAATAATATGTTTGTAAAAAAAACATATCCAATACTTATAGTGCATTATAATGACAATATTAATTGAGCAATTTTAGATCAAAATTTCTAAAAATAAGAAATTTTCATTCATATTTTAATTAGTCCCTATGAGATTTAGTAAACCTCATAGTCAACATAACCAGCATTCATAAAAACAAAAAAAATTGTTTCTGTGCTGCCCACAATTACTCATCTGTGTAAGCATTTTAGTTCATGAAGCAATTATGCAATAAATCCTAATTTCAGAATTAGGTTTGTTTTAGTTGCTGGTGCTGTGGTGCATCTTATTGGGACTCAGCACACAACTTACTTTTCTCCTTTTCTCCCTTCTCTTTGGTAAAAAGGACGTGACATATTTTATTGTTTCGAAAGAAAAAGATACCTGACATATTTTAACAACTAGCTAGCTAAGCTCCCTCCGTCCATTTCCTGATCCAGTCACTTTTCCCCTTAAATCTCTCTCCTGAAAAAGAGAAGATTGTTTATTTATTCGTTTACTTCGAGAAAACTGAATTACCAATTCGGCTGTAGATTAATTAGTCAAGACCTTATTAGGCGTACCAAGAGGGAATAGTGTTAAAGAAATGGAGGATCTAAATCAAACTTCAACCGAATTGAACTGGTTCGAACTCGAACCGAGCTCAATTATTATAATTTTATATTTATTTTTCATATTTTAATAAATAGTTTTTTTCGAAAAGTTGATAGCAGCTACCAACATATATTTTAATAAATAGTTAGAGCTAAAATGAGCATACTATTTTGTTATTCTTTGATAATATTAATTAATTATCTATATTTTTACTAATTTCATAATAAATTATGATTAAAATTTATTATATTTTATTAATTCAGCAATAAAATAAGTATATTTTGTTAATTAAATAATAAAATAGGTATATTATTACAAACAATTTTTACAATGTAGATCAACAGCGACATTGATAAAAGTGAATAGTTACCTTATATAATTTAAGCTAACAATTTCTTGGATAGATATATTATTATTTATCAGTACATTTTGTAATGCAAACTTGTTAGTTGCCATTACTTTTGGGACGATCAATTGGACTCATAATTAAGCTCACCCAAATATATTAAATGCACTTCAATTTTTTATCAACAAAATAAATAAAAGAAAGTTCTTAACTAATCTATAAAATTAAAACATTTTTAAAACATTTATTCTATTTTTCGTGTGGAACATATTTTCTTTTAAGACCTCAGTACTGTTCACTAGGCACCCAAATGTACACAGCGACACTGACAACACAGTTTTTTTTTTTTTTTTTTTGAATAACACTGACAACACAGTCAATGTGATGTAGTACATGGTGAGAGTGTACCAGTACCAGTACGAGTACTGCTGCTGAGGTTGTTTCTTTCTGCTTCAAACTCTTTGAAAAGAAGCCAAGAAGGGATACATAAAGAATACCCAAAATAAAAAATAAAAAAAAAAGTTATACCTAGTGTTCATAGAAAAACCGTCAACAGCGTCTATATGTTATATTCCGGAATGTATTTGTTATATTTTGGAATGTATATGTTACATTCTGTACACGTTTATGGATGTGAGTCCGAATTTGGTGTTATTCTTTGAGAATAACAGGGCCCTATTTTTTCAATATGGACTGTTAGATCCGATCGGCCAAATTAAGATTATAGGGTTCTTTTCCACAATTAATCCCATCCTTGATTTTGATCCGATGGTCCAAAGTTGAATACAGGGTCCTGTAACAGCGGAAGTGAACGCTATTGACGGTTTTTCAATGGAAGCAAGATGTTTCTCAAAAAAAAGAAAAGAAAAGAAATAGGTTACATTCCTGAATGTATTTTTACATTTCATGACGTATCTTTTACATTCTGTACACGCTTATGGACGTAAGGACACTTTTTCAATGGACTCAAGTTGTTTCTCAAAACAAAAAAAAAAAAAGGAAAAGAAGAGAGAGAGAGTAATTTATTTTGCTTGAACCGCACCCTTTGCCTTTTGCATTGTTTGACACTGTTTGCATTGACTCTTTAACTTTTTTGCAGTGCCGGAAAAGATCCTTTTTTTTCTTTGAGAATAGAAAAGATCCTTTAACCTTGCCCCCAATAGACCAAAATCAACCAACCCCACTACACTACATTACCACAAAGTAAATAAATAAAGCTTGCTTGATTGATTGGAGATTTGGAGGTAGAGGTGGCAAATCGGGGCGGGTTGGGTTCCGGTTCCGGTCAGGCGGGTCGGGTCAGGTCGGGTGATGAGCGGGTCGGGTCGGATCAATTTTAATATCATCATTTTTTGGATCGTATATTGATTTGAATTGGATTGGATGCTATTTGATCTCAGGTCGGGTCAGTTTCGGGTCAGGTCGGATTGGGTCGAGTCAGTTTGACTTTCTGAAAAATGCTGGATCGGGTCGGGTTCGAATCGAGTTGGGTCAGACGAATTTCTCGAGTCGGGTTGGGTTCTGCCACCTCTAATTGGAGGCCAGAGCAGAAGACATGGATCTTCTTCTATTCTCGGTTTAACTTGCTGTTTTCTTTCCCTATCTCCCCCAATTTACTAATGCTTTTAAGTAAGTCTTTTTTTCTTTTCCTTTCTTAATAAAAATCTAATTGTAACTTTTGATTTACACCAAATGTGAGTTACAACTTTTGCACACTAATTTGCAAAAAGTGTTACAAAACTTTAATTGATGTGCTGAATTTGATGGTGCATATTTTTTTGAGTTTATTCATTTGATTAATATCAGAGGAAATTAAATGCAAGGCAAATAAATTAATTAATTCTTAATTATAATAGCTAATAAAAGTTTTGATCCAATCCAAAAATTGAATATGTAGCCCTCCACAATCAAATTGTACTAAAATTTATTTAATGTTATGTAATACGGACCCAAAATTTTACTTTTCCAGAATCCTATGTAAAAATGTCAAATCAAATTGCCAGGATTCAATGATTGAGAGACGAATATTTTTTTGAGTGAAGAGAGACGAATATTAGCAAGCCTCTTGGAAATTGTAAAAGACCAGATTCGTTCTCAATATATCTTGTAATTTGATTACATTATCTTTACCCTAACAAGGACAAAAGAAATTAAATACCAGAAACCATATTCATTTTTGTACTCTACTTCTTCTCACAATATAATTATAATTAATTATAATTCCTTCAAAAAAAAATAAATAAAGGAATATTAAATTTGCAAAACAACAGCAGCAGCACCCAGATTTGAATTGCAGCTAGCAGTGTAGCAAACTTTTCTTAAAAAAAAAAAAAAAAAAAAAAGGTGTACCAAACTGCACAAAACTGAGAATTGTCAATTATGAGGACCAAAAGGTATATGAACCAAGCATGCCATTAATAAATATGAGAGCATAATAATTATTTAAGGGCATGAATAATTAAATAAGGTGAGGATTATTCTATGACAGGCCTCGGGATTGCTGCTGACAGTCACATGCATGTTGGGTTAGCAAAAATGATCCCTGATTGGATCCATCCTTGACATTTTACATTATTTATGCAAGTTTTTTTATTTCATTTTTTGTGGGAAATTTTTAAATTTAAAAATTTTTCCATTTGTTTTTTAACTTAGAGTGGTAGGTAGCGACCACCCATTTTATCAATCCACCGATTTACCGTATATTTTTAGTGTAAATATCGTTTTTCAGTAAATATTTATACATTTCCGCTCAACACATCATTTTCTAGTAAATAGATACATTACGGTTTCCAGTAAATATTTATGCAACTGTTACGAGCACACAGGTACATGTGGGTGTGTCAGATTGTGAGAGATGGGTGGATGGGTGGCCTACTTTATAGAGTGGACTCAACATGTGTTTCCTTTTTTTTTATTCATTTTTTTGTGGGTAATTTTTAGAGCATCTCCAAGAGATCCCTAATAATTTATTCCCAATATGATAATATTAGGAGTTGCTCCAAATTTTTGGAATCCAAATTATATCTTAAACTCCAAGAGTTTCCTTAAAGATGGATCCCAATAAATTTAAAATGGGCCACGTCACTGGGCCTGACCAATCAAACGGCGGAGAGGGAACGGGAGGATTACTGGAAATGCGGAGGGAGTGCCTAGAAATAGCTAATATTGGCTTCGATTTGGGGATAGCGCAAAAATTGCGAAGGGTTTGGGGCTTCTGTTGGAGCCCAGTTTTTGTCCTTAATTCCTAATAATTGACTTTAGGAATAGTTTAAGGATACTCTTGGAGATGCTCTTACATTTTCAAAATTTTAAATATTTCCATTTGTTTTACTTATCTCTATAAGCAATATTGTTGGTCTGAGCTAGGTGGGATGCAACCAATTGCCCTATCTGCCTCTTGCCCTCTTTGACCTTTTCATTTCATTTCCATTATCCCCGCTTGAATCCAAGTTTAGTGTTTAAAATTGGTAAATTGCTATTGTCAAGGTTCAAAACTTCAAATCCATCCTTAGTCAAAAATCTAGTGCATGAAAAAATATTGATCCAGTAATTTGGGTTTTTTTTTTATTATTATTATCTTGGCACCACTTTGTTGTTCTGAGGTGGGAAGCAACTAAGTATATATCCTGGTTTACCATTTCATTTCCATTACGCAGCTAAGCTTACATCCAAGATTAGTTTTTAAATTTTATTTTCACAATTTGATCTTTGTATAATTTTTTTAGCGCTTGATTACCCAGTAATTATAGTTTTTCTTACTTAATTATCTTCATTTTGGGTTGGATTTGGTCTGCAGATCTCTTCAAGTTTGGTCATAGTTTTACATCTCGGCTGATTTTCGCTAAATAATAATTAATATTCGGTTTCCAAACACATGATATTGTGGTGTGACAATTTGGTGTCAAATTATTGTCAAATAATTTGGATCAGTATCGATCCTTAAAAAAATTTGGTGTTCAAGTTTAGATCAGCATACTTATTATTCTCAAACCGAATCAGTTCTAGATCATATATAGAGGTGACAAAATTTGACCCGACCTGAAATCCGAACCGACCCGAGTTTTAAGGAAAGTCAAATTGACCCGAACCCGACCCGTGTTCCAAGAAAAGCGAGACTGACCCGAACCCGACCCGTGTTCCAGGGAAAGCGAGACTGACCCGAACCCGACCCGGGAATAGAGGTGCAAAATCTGACCAGACCAGAAAAACCCGCTCGACCTGAACCCGACCTGCCCCGAAAAATGCCGGCAGACGTCAACCCGATACCCGACCCGACAATCTACCACCTCTAATCATATACTACTGTACGTATACAAATTTATCATTTCGATTTTTGGGCAATTTAATTACTTGCTTGTAAATGGCTGGATGATCCGCTTCGAATTTAATTAGGACTTGTCCGGTCCTGATTAGGGACGGTGCATTTGAGGAGCCATTTGTTCTTGATAAAATTATAATTATAATTATTGAAGAATATATATAACAACTGAGTAGACGTATGGTGCAAACATTAGCATTTCGGAGTGAAATGCTAACGGTTTAAATTATATTTTTTAATATCATAAATTTTGATTTATGGTTTCCATTAAATTTATCATATGAAAATACTTGGGAATACAAAACTTTTTCGTTTTTGGAGCTTTTTAAGTATTTATTTCAGATTTTTTATTAATATTTTAGAGTCATTTTGAAAAATCCGAAATAATTACTTAAAAAGCTCCAAAAATGAAAATTTTTTGTATGCCCAGGTATTTTTATATAATGAATTTAATGGACCATAAATCAAAATTTCGGACATGAAAAAATATAATTTGAACTGTTAGCATCTCACTTTGAAATGCTAACATTTGTATAATAGTTCTACTCACATAAGCTGCTTTATATATTTTGTTGACTATTGAGTACGGCTACGATGATAATTCATATCACACTTTGGACAGTACCATCGACTTGTATCTCCCTTTTCAGTATCCCCGATCCGAACCATTCAACTTAGTCTTTACATAATAGTCTATGAGGAAATTAACCAAATTTTACAATTTGAAGATTTTTTTTCCTATTTTTTAGAACGGAGATTATTTTTCTACCTAAAAAGTAGTTAAAAAATAATTAATAATTATAAATTTGACTTCTTAGTATATTACTATATTTTGATATAAAGGTAACCTTGAGCGGTTCACATTGACTACTTCAACACTGAAACAAGAGATACAGGTCTATAGTACTGGCCAAGGTGCGTTATACATGCAATTACCATAACCTCACTTGTCGATCATTCGCTAAGAAAGTTAGTTACTAAATGTAATTGAGAGGAGAAAAGATAATGATTTTTGAAGTAAAGGAGAATAATAATATATATTCTAAGAAAATTGTTATAAAATATCAACCGCTTGTAAAAAACTATAATACAGAGTTCTTTTGTAGTAAAAAAATTACATGTAAACTTGTCCTTGATTAATAATTTTGGAGAGAAAATGCATGTCCAAGCTTTACAAGATACATTTACAAAGAAATGCATCAAAAACCAGGAAGTAAAACCCTCAATCAGAAAAAAAAAAAAAAAAAAAGAACTTCTAAATCGCACTTTGTAACCAAATGCATATTCTCACATTACCACTAAGCTTACATTTTTTTTTTACCATTTTTTCCTGTATGGTAGAAACGAGGATTGCAGCACGACAAAAAAAAAAAAAAAAATGGTAGGCTGCCGTCGTGATGGAATAGGAGGGGAAGTTGATGTGAGCCACTGAAAAAAATTAAATATCCCACACATATATATGCCCAGAATGTGGAACTCCCAATTGGCAAAACCAGGGGAATAGAAGATTATATACAAGTTTACAACATATCATGCCCACATAAAAAGAAACGAGAGGTCCAAGTTTATTTATTGAGGAGTATTCTATCTGTTTGTGCTTATAATTTGTCCAAGTAACAAGTTCTAGATTTCGAATGTGTCAGAGAATGGGATGTATCATATATGCAACTAAAACAATAAATAAAAATGTGCATAACCTAGATTAATTGACTGACTCACCACTTTTGGTGAATATATCATATACTAGAGATATTAAAAACTCAACATGCCGTGTACTGTAGATCTACAGTATCAAAAGAATAGTATTTTTTTTTTTTTTTTGGGTTTGGTTTATTTTTTTTTTGGGGGGTTGGGTTTTTGCTACTTTTTCTTGGGGTTTATTATTATTTTTGGTTTAGTTTGTTCATTTTTTTTTTTTTGGTTTTCACTAATTACAATAGAATTTCAATGTTAGTGTTAATATTTTTATTGTTAAGTTTTCGATTCTTAAAAAAATGCAATAGTTGCAATTTTTTTATTTTATAGCGCTTTAAGTATTTTGTTTTAGGTTTTAATATATTTACATCTAAGCTCATAGGTGGTGTTACTCCATGTATTTAGGAAATGATGTAAAGCTATCATGAGTTAGGCTCAATAATTTTTTTATATAAAAAATTTACCGAAGTTTTTCTATTTTTTTAGTTTTTAGTATTTTTTTGTGTTTTGTAAGAGTTATACATAAAATAATGATTATGTTATAATATTGTATAATCGCTTCTAAGAAAATCTCAAACAAATACTGAAAAATTCTCAAAAATAGAAATTTTGTATATCCTATAAGTTTTGAACTTTTGATATAAAAAACTTATTAAGCCATATAAATAAAAATTTAAAGGTGATTTTATATGTTTTTGAAGTTACGTCCGCATAAGGACTATATGAGTTTGAGCTCATGATAATCTTACTTTTGCAATTATAACACAAATTAATATGGGTGTTTTTATATTCATCGCGCGGAGCGCGCTCACATGTCTAGTATCGTGTCATGCTCGCAATTTTGTTCAATTCTTTTTGTTTGTTTGTTTGGCCGGATCGATCGAGTTGGATTATTACATACTGGATTTTTGAATTATTTAGTTTATGAATAGTTCGAATTTATATTTTTTTCTGTGAAATTTATTGAGTTGAAAAATCTGTTAAAGTGAATTTAATTGGCCTTAATTTAGACGCAATTTTTATTTCATTTTTTCCTCTTACAATGGTTAGAAATATTGATTTTTTCAAGCAGTAAAAAATGTTGCAAAGAAATAATATAGTAAATTTAAATTTAACTTGCATGAAAATATATATCTTTAACAAGCAGAAAAATATTGCAAAGAAAAAATATAGTAAATTTATATCTTTTGAAGGACAATGGTTTAATTAATAAACTAATTATTAAAATCCCATGGCAGTAAAATCCTCACTAATAAAATAAAACCATCACAGTAATAAAATCTGGTAAGAATGTTAAAGCTTTATTATTGTTATTATTATTATTATTGTCAGAGGAGCAGTGCCTGCAAGAGCATAAATATGTTACATGAACATTCCTCATGTCAAAAGTCAACAGTAATTTTAAAAATGTAAAAACCATTAATGCCTAATGCTCGTTTTAATTTAATTAAGCCATGTATTCGTACACTAATTAGAAGAAAATATAATTTTTAAAGTTGGGTTTCTTCAAGGGAATAAATTAAATTGTTTATTTTGGTGGCCGGTCTAATTACATTATTTTATGCAGATGTGTGATTGGTTTTAAATTCCTCTTATATAAATGAAAAAATAAATTGCGTGTCAGATCTAAAAATGTATTCGTGCATTCAAGTTTCTCGCACAATATTATTATCATGTTCATCATCTTTATCTTCAAAATATATATATATTTATATATATATATATATATATATATATATATATATATATTATCATGTTCATGTACAAACCAAAATCATATATGGTCTGTACATGATAAATTATGCACATATATCTTAAATTCATAAATTATATCATGGGTGCGTTTCATTTATTATTTTTTTATTTTTTTGTACCAGATCTAATTAAATTCATCAATCCTATATATGTTGGGCGCATTCTATTGATAAAGAATTTTTTTTTTTTTTTTTGCGTAGTAACAGTATTTGCATAATTGCATTTAACCCATCAATGATCATCCATCAACTAAAACTTGCCCAACATTTAATGTATCAACTATTTAGGAAATTTAAAAAATTTGTAGTACATAAAAATACTGAATACATGAAGGGTACATTCAAAAATTTTGCAAAATAAATAACACAAAATTGGTGATAAATAAAATAATGTGCAAAAATTGGGTCAAGATCTAACAACCATAGGCACTGCTCCTGCTTGACCATACCTAGCGTATACCTACCATTTTGGGGACATCCAAAGAATATATATCTATCTATCTCACCAAATAAATGAACATAATGATTAATAAGCAACATTTATCAATTTTGGTTGGATTATACATATTTCCAGATCTATATATACCAGTTGAGATCCCACGCCTTGCTTTGGACTGAAATTGTTATTTTTTATAATAAATTTTTAAGATAAATATGTAATGGGCCTTAAATTGAGAAAATTGATATGAGCCTTAAGTTTTAATGGGTTGAGACATTAAAGTACGTTAACGGTGGTGATCAATATAAGTAAACAATCAACGGCTGAGGTTTATTTTTTGGAAAAGATAGAACTTATATGTCAAAAAATCTAATCTGCTTTTATTTTAAGTAAGGATAAGGATTTCAACTTTCAAGTTGCATTTTTGATCAGTTTGGAGTGGTTGAACTCTCTGTGTCTAATTGGGAGGAGATGCACCTTAAAAGCACAACAAGGTTGCTTTTATTAGTTTTAGTTGATACATCAACTTAGTGCCAGAGTGAAATCCTTTGTTCTATTAAAATAAGTAAATGCCATTAGTTTACTCATGAACAAATGTGGAATTTTTAAAAATATAGTGTGAAAATGCTACCAATAATTTTTTTTAAAAATTCTGGTTTAAATTAAAGAGGTGCAAAGTCTAATAGCAGACAAGTAGGCCTCAAGTTTAATGATTACATTAATAAATTCAGAGTATATATATTTTTTATTATCTTCATGCTTAGAATAATATTGTAGCATTAAGGCTGGTACAACCCAAATCCAAATCTTCAAATCATACTATCCTACAATTTAATTTATAAAAAAACCCAAATCTGCATTGACTCTAATTACATAGACATTTAATTTATTAATAGAGGCCGACTTAAAGAATCGGAATTTCCTAAGTTCATTAACAGAGAAGGTGAGACAGAAGCAGAAAAAGATTTTAATTTGTTGCTTCAATTTATTTTCAGAAGATAAGAGATTCATGGAGATTGATAATATTGCATAAGGAGTAGCCAATGGGTACAGTACCAATTGGCTAATTCTGTTATGGATCATATGAAATATGGGCTGTTCATTTTTCATGATCGGATAATCACTATATATCTTTTAGATACAATTAAAGAGAAATGTTTGATAAGAACCGCTAAATTCAAAATGAAAGGTTGCTTAGCCATCCATAGCAGAACCACTTGTACCAATTTTTTCAAATGAATTGAATTAGGTGAATTTTTTTTGTTATTTTTATAGGAATAATTCATGTCTAAATTAAACCTGATCTGGTAACAATAGCTACATTTTCCTTATACCTTTTGTATAATAGGTGGTATGTAGTTCTAAACTCAAATGGATGATTTTTAAACACATTTAAGGTTAAATATCTTAGATGAACTGACTGTTATCTAAAAAAACTACCATGTAAAATGGTAAATCAGCAGTACTGGTAAAATCCTACTGGTAAAAAAAGAAAAGAAAGCTTTTTCCTGATGATTCATTCACTCACCATCTGCTGTCTATCATGCAGACATCAGACATGCACAAATCATCAAATCAACACAAAATTTGGTGATAGATTTCAGAATTCAAGGAACCAGGAACCATCAATTTCAATCAGGAGACATTTCTATGTTTAAAATGATATTTTCCATCCTATGCACACTTCCCAGGTTCTATCCATCCATCAGCAATCAGGGCAAAAAAAAAAAATAAAAATGTTATGAATGTTTATAAATTATAACTTTTATATATATGGTAGTATATATATGACAAAGCAATATCATGCAATTCAGTGTAGAGAGAAATTTAAAAATGTTTACGATACTGTAGAGGCACAGTGCTGCATGAATCATGAACTGACACATGGTACTCAATGCTGATTTTTGAGAGGGTTTTGTTATCCTTTTTGGATGGATATTGGTATAGAATTTATAAATAAACAACAGAATCTTGTGTCATGGTGGTAGAGAAGAGAAGGAACAAATTTGACATGTTGGTACAAAGATAAAATTGGAGTTTTCTGGTAACTAAAAAGAAATGTATTTGGAATTTAGTGAAAGAACTGATTTTAATTCAATTTTGGGTCATAATTTGAAAAATGGTAACAGAAATACAAGTTTCTTTTTTTGACTGGCAATAGCAAAATGCCAAGCAGATTTTTAGTATTTTACTGCCTTACTGGTAACTACTTATTACTGAGAGAATGTGAATCCCCCTGAAAAGTTACTACACAGAATGTTTAATTGATAGCATCTGAAAAAAAAAAAATAAAACCTATCAAAATAACAAATATACAAATAACAAAATGCATTGAATGACACTATGACAGCAGTAATTCTTGAAACCTACCTAGATTAATAAAAGAGTGACATTTATTGCATCCTGATTCCTGACTGCTGCATCTCAGTTATCAGTAACTGCCAGTAGGTCCACCCAGTGGCTCAGTGATTTGTCCCATGCAATAAAAGATCAAAAATTTTACCAACCAAGTACTTCTCATTCAATAACTATTCATGGCTAATTCTGCTATGCATCAGATAAAATATGGGCAGTTCATTTTTCATGATCGGATAGTTACGATATGTCTTTTAGATACAATTAAAGAGACATGTTTGATAAGAACCTTTCGATTCAAAATGACAGGTTGCTTAGGCGATCCATAGCAGAACCACTCAATATTTATATTGTTTCATTTTTGAGGTCAAGGATTTGACTTCAAACAAAATTTTAAGCCATGAGTTCAAATAATCACCAATAAGTCTAGAAATTACTTAAAAAATTTGTATATGTGTGGTCTGGTCTGGAGGTGGAACTGATAGAGGAAGTCCTTTTTTTTTTTTTTTTCAAAATCTTTGCAGCAGCTATAAAGTTGCGTGGGCGGGTATTGAACTCTCGAGCTGACAGAGGAGTCAGGAAGGAGATAAAAAAAACGACAGGAAAATCCAGAGATTCTGAGATAATAATGATAATAAATAAATAAACAGATTACTGCCCAGACACAGCAATGCAAGTGGTGATGGCTGGTTACTGATCATATCTCAGATCATGTCTGAGTTGAAAAACTCCTCATGTCCAATCAGATTAATGGCATTTGTGAATTGTGAAGTGCCTCTGACAAGTAGAAATGTATAGTGGCAGTTTGTAACTTTGTATTGTATACCACACAATTGGTGTACCAGTGCCTGGTGCAGAGAATCTGGAACCCTTTCAGAAATTTTATTATTTTATTTACTACAGAAATATATACCAGGAAGGATATCAATATCAAATTAATTAATTACTGGATGGCAGTGGAGAATTTTGGGACTGTTGGCAGTAAAATTGAGGATGGCAGGCAAGACATTTTTTTTTTTTTTTTTTTTTGAATTCCAGGCAGGCAAGACTTGACTGTTAGTTATGTCTCCAGACTCAGATCAGACTGGATTGGTATATTGGTACCATCATCATTCACATTTATTTATCACAACTGGTACCAGGACTTGGAACAGTGTATCAGTTGGAAGATAACTTGAGAAAAAAGAGGTGTCCCCTGTAGACAGCCTTAGTAATTTGTGGGACATGTTTATTATTATACAAGTATGTATATGTATATGTATTGTATGTAAGAAAACTAGGGGAGATACAAGGGAGTGCCTACTATTCTGCTATGTTTTTTATAATGAAAGAATAGAAGTTGCGTGTGGTTATTTTTTGGACAACATCAGATACTTGCAAAATTAAATAGTTTCCTTTCTGTTTGTTTTTAAGGCAACAAAACCAGCATCACTTCCCCCAGAATGTTATTTAAATAAGTAAAATTTTAGTTGTTCTGCTGTGAATCGGTTAAGCAACCTTTCATTTTGATTTAAACGGTTCTTATCAAATATTTCTCAGTAATTGTATCTAACCGTCCGATTCTGAAAAATGAACAACCCATTTTCATCCAATCCACAACATAATTAGCTATGAGATTTTAATATTATAGTAATAGTATTTAAGCACTTGATTGCTTATCATTTTGTATATTCAATATATATATTTTTTGTGCGGGTATCTCTTTCTGTATATATTGTAAGTTGGTAATTATTGATGACATTAATTTCGTCCTTTGGGCTCTTTCTTTCTTTATAGGCCTTTTCAATGAAAAGATGAGATAAAGCCCAAAAACTAAAAGTTCTTAATATTTCCAACTCTTTTCTTCTTTCATTTTCATTTGTTTCTTCCTCAATTTTATCCAAGAAAAGTTTACAAGTTCATTTGTTCATCTAAATCAACCTGGAGAATTATCTGATAAGAAAAAAAAAAAAAGGATGTTTGGTTTGGTACAACACCAGATCGACCCAACATGTCTGACCCCAGAAATGCAGAGTAATTTAAGTGGTCGGTACACTTGTAGTTATCTATTGTTACGAAAAAAATGATAATACAAAATATGCACTGCTCAATGGACCCATAATGTCTATATTAGACAATACAGTTATACAGGAAAATTAGATCGGATTTTATTTGAATTACCTGATGGACCAGTGTTTCTGACAAAGTCTTCATCAATTCCATTGGATGATCTCAGTCAGGTTTAGACTGTTCACTTCACTTCAATTTGGATGATCTTGATCACTGACAGTAAAATTGTTACCTTTCTGCTTCTTCTGCCTTCTTTTTTTGGACTTTTCGCCGGCATAAAACGAGTACCAGTGCTCAATGTATCACATAGGGGGGACTATGTTGCAGAACAGGGGTATAGAGAATCAGTGTGATCACTACATTGATACATTGTATCATATATGAATCTTTACTTAAACAAGTTTTGTTCAGAAGATGTTCAAAAATGACGTTCTAATACCATACACTATTTGAAAAACAAGTCAGAAACATCGGGGTGCCAGTTGAATTAAATGACATGTCGCTTATCAAATAAAAATTCAAAACAATACTGAATTTATAAACTGATCCTCTAACAAATAAATTAAAGCTCGCTGTTGGCTCCTTGTTCACCCGACTTGCCATTGACTGAAATGAGCTCCGTGTCAAAAATTAGTGTGGCACCACCTATACCATTCCAAAAAATCTTGTCAGATGATGTTTTCTTTTATAAAATATGAAAAGCAAAACCAAGAAGCAAAAGGGTTTTCCAACAGTGTGTTGCTGTGTTTCATGCTAACAACAGTAATGAGATAATTATTGTAGCCATACCAGCTTGTCAGTTACAGATAAGTTTGAGGGTAAAAGTTTTTGTATGAATGGGTGAGAAGCAAAAGAAAGAGGTTTTAATGACAGATGACCATTACTCACTGTCTTACTGGCATAGTAAAAGAAATGATTTCTCAGTGATTAAATAATTTAAAATTTCATCTGACAACAGGAATCCAAGGCTGTAACATGTTAGAGCATCAACTATTTCAAAATCTTGTGCCGACAGAAACAGTCAGTTGTATTATTTAGAAAAGATTTTTTTCGATGACTAAATATCACCAAATTACTTGGTTATTTCAGAATGCATTTGCTGAAGAAGTTTTAGTGGATTAACATATGCACAAATCTCTGCTCTTGTCTGTACATATGAAAATAAAGTACCATTTTCATACAAAAACATATTCAAATTATAATTTTCCTGCACAAACCTTTGAAAATCTCAAAATGGCACAAATATATTGAATCGCAACTACTGAGCTATCCATGGCCCATCACAAAAGAGAAGGAAACTAATTTGTACACCACTTGTTCCCTATATTTTTCTAGGATAATAACAAATTTCATCTTTTACTGTCATTTGTTGGGAAGAAACAACAATAAAAGAAATGTGAGATAGTAGGAGCTTACCAGGAATCTTGGGTGGAGAGCCTCTATCACCATAACCCATTTTAGAGGGTATCTTCAACTTCCTCTTTTCACCAACACACATTCCCAGCAGCCCTTGATCCCAACCTAGAGCAAACAAAATTATATTAAATCGTTAACATATATATGAGACGTCTCAGGCTAACAATATTATTACTACATGTTTTACCAATACGCAGACCCTCTTTGTTGGTGTAGTACTACAACTAGGGGGCATATGTATTAAATTTATGGAATTCCAGGATGAAATGTATAAAATCAATTTCCAATTTTTTCGTTGAGACTTGATTTTTACGTTCATAATTTCTCATTTGATTCTAAACAGTACAATTTGCTACAAACAGTAATCGTCTTGCAATGCTGACAGAAAAATGAGGTCATAGTTGTCCCCAACTCCCCCAATCACTATTTTGACAAACAAATATTCCCCATGGGCCTTCATTTGTACATAACAGTGACTAGGTACCTCCACTTCAATGCACAACCTTTCTATTTCAGGTTACAATCCTTCTTTTGTACAAGGCCTCAGAAAGACTATATTTCTGGCATAAATATGTACAGGATTACAGCTGAACAAACATTTAGCCCTTTCCGATAAAGGGCCTAAGTGCATTAATTTCATTCCTGTATTTGATATGATTGATGCAACCTTTCCATCGTCAATGTTTACCTTTAATTACTTGGCCGCTGCCAAGAGTAAACTGAAATGGATCACCTCTTTCGTAGCTAGAGTCAAACACAGTACCATCTGTCAGTTTCCCCTAAAACCCATAAAAGAAGGACAAAGTATAAGAATTAGATCTGTCCACCAAAATTTCAATAGACAAACCATTCAATACATGAGAGATTAAAATGTCGTAGCCAGATCAATTGGATAATATATTTTCCATACTTAATTACTTACATAGGTTGCCGCACTTCTATTAATTGTGAAAAACAACAGAATTATCATTATCAACAGATACACAACACCTCATGTTTCTTACAAGCACAACGTAATTATCAACAAGACAAAAGAACTATGCAAACAGCAGCCAAATCCATATGCCTTCAGCACTACTGGGAGAAGAAAAGGCACATTCTGGTTATTCACGAGTAACTACAAATACAACACTTTATGCAGGTACAGTACTGGCTCCGATCTATTGGTCTAACTACAAAAATCAATAGGTACTGACACTACAACATATGTTTCAAATTTTCTTATCCCTTTTCCCCTGTTGCGGCACAACCAAGTTGAATTCCAATTTGATAAACATCACATGGTAAATGTCAACAAGAGATGATACATAAACAAGTGTACAATTAATTACAACAATAAGATTCAGTCTAACAAAGGAGCAATAAGACTCTACCCGGTAATGCACTTTGATCTTGTCCCCTTTGTGAGCCTGGATTGCACATGTCTCCGGCTTGTACTGAAAAAACATAGAGCAATACAAATCAAATCAAAACAAACCCAATACACAATTAAAATACCCAATTCAGCAATCAAAATAGAGCAGATGGTGATACAGCTCTCACCTTGACGCCGATCTGGAGCTCAGTGACATCACCCGACTTCTTGGCAGAAACTACACAATAACAATCACAATAGTAGTTTGCAACAACAAATCAATTATAGATCTCTGAGAACTGATCGATCAGCAGCAAGCAAGCAAAGGTAGGATGGAGGCGCTTACCGAGAAGGACGACCGCCGCGGCGACGATGATCGGCAGAAGGAGCTTCGGCAGCTTCCCCATCGTTGACATGATCCGTCCGTCCGTCCGTCTCCTTGTCTCCTCTACTCTCTCACGTCTCGAATTCGATTCCACATCCTCTGTAGCGCTGCATTGTGTACCGCAGGATGAGAACCGCTCGATCATCTCGAGATCTGTGCTGGCTCGAATCTCGAGATGATCTAACGGTTCACATCCTGCGCTACACGATGCAGCGCTACAGAGGATGGGCACTCCGAATTCGGATTCATATCCCCCCTGCTGTACTGCATTATGCAGTTCACAGCGTGATCCGTTGGATTGCAATGAGATTCGTGTCAGAGCACATCTCGAGACGATCCAACGGCTGACGCTGTGAACTGCGCGATGCGGTAAGTTGGGGGATGAGCACTCTCCTCGTGTCTCCTCTGCATTAAGTCCAGGATGGATGGATGGATGGATGGACAGTAAGGTTTGGGTGAGGATTGAAATGGGCTTTGGCCCAGTATGATTTGTGTGAGGCTTGAAATGGGCTTTGGCCTATTAAGGTTTGGGTGAGGATTGAAATGGGCTCTCGGCCCAGTAAGGTTTGGGTGAGGCTTGAAATGGGCTTTTGGTGGCCCAGTCTGGTTTGGAGAGGCTTGAAATGGGCTTTGGACTATTAAGGTTTGGGTGAGGCCTGAAATGGCTTTCGGCCCAGTAAGGTTTGGGTGAGGCTTGAAATGGGCTTCCGGCCCAGCAAGGTTTGGGTGAGGCCTGAAATGGCTTTCGGCCCAGTAAGGTTTGTGTGAGGCTTGAAATGGGCTTCCGGCCCAGTATGGTTTGGGGTGAGGCTTGAAATGGGCTTTTGGCCCAGTATGGTTTGTGTGAGGCTTGAAATGGGCTTCCGGCCCAGTATGGTTTGGGGTGAGGCTTGAAATGGGCTTTTGGCCCAGTATGGTTTCTGTGAGGCTTGAAATGGCTTTCGGCCCAGTAAGGTTTGGGTGAGGCTTGAAATGGGTTCTCGGCCCAGTATGGTTTGGGTGAGACTTGAAATGGGCTTTCGGCGAAAGACCCATAAATTTAAGTGGCTACTTACTCCCTTTTGCTAAAAGGTACAAACAATGAGAAAATTTTAATTCTGCGAGGAAAGTGTTAGCAACTTTTTTTTTTATTCATAAAAAGTGTTTATTCTCAGCATGTATGATTGTTCGATGATGTGAGGGGATCTCACTCTTGTCAATTGATAATGATGAATGAAATTAAGCATTTGATGTTTTGATTTGCCTTTCGGAAATGATTCTCGTTATTAAATTGACTTTCGTTATTTTGTGCTTGCTCACTATGTGGGCCTATTTTGTTCATTCTTTTGTGTGTAATTAAACAATCTTAAAATATATTTTTTTGAGGTGAACAATCTTAAAATATATGAAATGTGATTATGAGATAGGAAGATCTTATGGTGATACCAACGTCTGTGGTATTCAATAAAATGAATAATAACATCACAAAAATGTGATTATTCATTTGAACACACCAAAAAAAAAGCAACTAATTGAACCTTGACAGTAACTTCAGCTCCTGATTATGCAGCTAAACCTTATAATTATTCAATTTGACATGGTAATCATTCGACTTAATATATATTGTGCTTAAAAATTGTTTATCATAACATGCTAATCACTCAAGTTAATGTCAACTTATAACTTAATGTCAACTTATATATTAAGTTGACCAATTAGCATATTAAATTGAATACTCATAAGATTTAGTTGCATAATTAGGAGGAGTTAGCTGCAGTTACTACAAAATCGGTCCGTAGACACATTATTAATATGTGTTACTTCTATGTTTGTAGTACGGAAATAGTTGCCACGATTAGGATTTTGTTGCAGGCCGTCTTTGGATGTAGTGACGGTTATAGGTGTCACTAAATGGATTATAGTGACAAATATAAATTCTCTGTTATAAATACTAGAACTATAACTCGGGCTTTGCCCCGAAATATAATATTATTATTAATAAATCTTATAAATTAAAAATATTTAGTTTAAAAAATGAACAAGATATTGAATTTTTGATGTGATTAATAATAATAATAATAATAATAATAATAATAATAATAATAATAATAATAATAATAATAATAATAATAATAATAATAATAATAATAATAATGATAATGTAATAATTTATAAATAATAGCATATAAATGTTGGACCATTGTAAGAATTAAATTTTATCTTAGACATATTACATCCATCTTACTAAATGGGGAGAGAGAAAATTCATATAAATTATTGGATCAAAGTAGATGAAAAGATTTAAACAAAATCAATGGTTAATAATGTTGATGATGTGGCATAGTTGAGGTGCTTGGAGTGCTATCCCTCTTTCTAGAGTATAGATTTGACTCGAATATGTAGTGGTGAACATGTGTCATGAAAAAGATCGCTACTATGATCATCATAGTGATGATTATAGCTGCTTCAAAGCTCATTTTATCTGCCACTACAAAACGTGGAAAACGCAACGGAACTAGTTTGTTTCGTTTGGATGAACAAAATGATAGAATGAAAATAATAGTCTAACAATAGTTTTTTCAGTCAAAATGGAATAAAAATGAAATGGATTGTTTCATTCAACGAAACAAAAAATTATTTTGTTTGGGACGAAACAAAACAACGGAAAACGATATTTTGTTGACAAGCCTAAGCTGAAGTTTGCACTTCACACCACATAAGATTGATTGTACTACTCCCTCTCTGTTTGACCAGGTGACCAATTTGGCCAATTAATTAATAATAATCGACTCAGTTAAGCATAGTGGATTCTATGAAGGAAAACATATATAGTCCATCTATAAAAGTAGGTCATCTGCTCATCTTCACAGCTCTTTCTCACATTCTAACATATCCATGTGCACTCATGTGTCTAATTATATAAATGTTAACTAGAAATAATAATGTATATGTTAACTGAAAAGTTAATCAGAAAAAAATATCTATTAAGTGCAATGCAATATCTATGTCTGTTACTTTGAAAAATAGTAGATGAGAGTACATCAATAAAAGGTGGGTTCTACATATTATTTAGGGAAAATTGTCAAGATGCCATCCCAAAACTTCAAACTTGTCAAAATGCCACTCCCAAGTATTTGGTTGCCAAAATGCCACTCCAAAACAAGTTCAATTGTCAAATTGCCATTATTATTGTATTTTGTATAAAAAAAGACAGATTGTAATATTTTTTTTATATGTATTTTTTTATTTCCATTTTTACCCTTCTTCCATTGTATTGTAATTACTGCCTCATTGTTGGGGTCAAGCTGCAATTCCATGGAGCACAATAGCTCTTGTACGGCAATGGTCCTTCCAAATATCATCTTTTTTATTGCAACGATCCTCTCAGTTTTCGTCAGGCTATTGAAGAGCTCGTCTGCTATCCTCTCCTCACCACTACTCGGTGTTGGTCCTCATTATGTTCTTCTCCTCCAAAAGAAGCCTCGGTGGAGCAGCAGCAAAGGAGATTGAGGGTTTGCTTCATTAGGGTAGGGCTACAGGCACTCATTTGAGCAATCGAGATGGGGCTTGATTCACCTTGGGGTACAGCTACTTTCATGGGAGAGGGAGGAGCCTGGTTTCTGAGTTTTATAATCGGAAATAAAAGACAAAAAGAAAATGATAAGAGGCTGAGTAAAGAGGTGGTAACAATACAAAGAGAAGGGTAAAGAAGGAAATATGAAAATATATATCAAATAATCATATCATCAGCCTTTTATTAATTAGATATATACAAAATTATGGTACTAGTGGCAATTTGACAATTGGACTTGTTTTGGGATAGCATTTTGGCAAATAAAATTTTCGGAGTGGCATTTTGATAAGTTCAAAGTTTTGGAGTGACAATTTGACAATTTTCCATATTATTTAGGAGTGTTCATTAGGCGTTTGAGGATTTCACTTAATTTTGAAGGAAGGGAATTGTGTTATTTTGACTTTTAACATCCGAGTCTAGCTGCCAGCCTTAATTATTGTCATATTGCTTGCCTTGCTGCGAGAGCTTCTTGTAATCCATAATACTACTAATCCGTGGCATCGTTTGCTACAGTAATTATTACATCACGTGGCAGCTTTTTTTTAAATTTTTTTATTTTTAACTTTTTTTAGTAGTTAAAAAAAAAAAAATCTTCTCAGTTCTTTCTGATTTTGTGTCCTGCTTATTTAAATTGTGTGGTATTGATGTCATGAGCGTGACGGAATGCGCATAATGACTAGTTTATTATGACTTCGAGAGCCAGACTTGTGACAATTCCGCTTCATGTAACTATCAAGACAAAAAAAAAAAAATATATATATATATATATTTTAAGGGAAAATAACGATAGTACAGCGCGGCAGTTCGAGAGATTGATTTCATATTTAAGCTTATATAACTCAAAAAATATATATATAGAGTGCGCATGCAATTGTCGGTTTGACCATTTAACTTGAATCACTTATACTAACTATATATATTTATATTTGTAATAATAAACTATCATGCATGAAATGACAGCTTGACAACTAAAAACGTTAAAAAACTATGACCAGAATTAATAGCACAAGAGCACGTGCTCTCAGGAACGGAGACGGGAGGTGGCTATAGGGGGCTATAATCCTTGAAAAAAAAAAATTTAGTATACTATTTTAAGTTAAATATATTAAGATGGTTAAATATATGTCCCCCGTGATCTTTGAAAAGAAAACTTTAGAAATGTTATTTTAGGTTAAATATATTGAGATACTGAAGTATAATGTCTTCTATTATGTTGATTGGTATTTGTAATGAAACCCAATAGTTTTGACTGTGTAATAATATGATATATAACCATTTTAATTTTCAAAAAAGTTATTACGGCATAATTTTTTGGCTCCCTATGATAAAATCTTGGTTCCATCCCTGGTTGCAGCAACAGGAGGAGGACTGTGAAGGAGGAGATGATCAGGAAATTGAAGTCAAGGAGAGGGAGGCTGCTAAGGAAGAATCAAAATGGGGCTGCTATGAAATATATAAATCATGAATGAAACCTGTTCTGATATTGGTATGCAATTTGTCAAACATCAAAGCTGAAATCAAAGGATTATATTGATGCAGCTATATATTTTAGACATCCTAAATAAATTAATTTACTCTGTTAATTAGTGGTCGTTTAATTAGCACTTGATTCTGGAGTCAACTGCATACTCATGAAATCTGGGCAACTAATTAAAGTCATGTCAAACTAAATCAGTGCTACTAAATTAATGGGTCATATCTAGTGTTCACATATCCACGTTGTTACAAAATTTGTGTTAAGCGTGTTACATAATTTAAAATAAGAGTTACAAGTTTTGTGTATGTGTGGACGCGTGGATAGTTAAAATGAGGATGCTTGGAAAATTCCTAAATTAATTTGCCACTGCAACTTGTGGTATTGACAGAGTGAATGTGATTATGTGAAGCAACCAACAATAGAGGTGAGCTACCAGAATCTCAGTGTTGAGGATTCAGATCCCCTAGCTAACATATGGCATGATGCCATGCTGCACATGAACCATTGGATCTCCTTGAGATCCGTGCAGACTCGAATCTCAAGGAGATCCAACAGTCCACATGCTACATGGCACCGTGCCATATGTTAGGGGATGAGCACTTTTGAGTTTGAGGTAGTGCACGGCAAGCCGTTACCCATATTATGGAACTCTTTCACAAGCATGATTTCGGTAAGCATTTTTTTTTTTTTTTTTGAAGATTTTGAAGCCAAGATATCGAAAAAAAAAAATATATAAGCATCTATGAATTATTATTCCCAAATTAAATATTAACTAGATTTCTGGTTGTGCCGTTGGCGTAAGAATGTTAATTTTTTTTTGCATTTATTGTTCGCGGGATATATAGTTGTATACGATATCATGCAGTCGGATTTTTTTTTAAAGATTCATTCAACATGGAAAGACATTTTTATTCATACAGAGTAAGGTGCCTTATAAAATGCTAGCAGGCAACCTTTTGCATCGCATTATAGTTGAGGAGCCCATTAAATAAAGAAGGGTACATCTGTTTTTATAGGAGATTATAGGGAAGTAGGCTTCAAAACTAGCAAACAGAAGTCACTAAAGAAA
Organism: Cyperus esculentus; assembly: GCA_030179965.1. Taxonomy (NCBI): domain Eukaryota; kingdom Viridiplantae; phylum Streptophyta; class Magnoliopsida; order Poales; family Cyperaceae; genus Cyperus; species Cyperus esculentus. The sequence goes on along the minus strand of JASGLE010000029.1, from coordinate 2,566,256 downwards.
ATATGATATGGGGTCTCCCATTGTTCTTATGACGACATGATTATGCCTGAGGATTTCCTGGATCGTTTGGAACATTGCTGGAAATGTTATCATCAGACTGATCCGACCCGACCCGACAATATGCCATTTCTAACAGCATAGTAATAGGCTGCAAATCTCTAACCAAAAAAAGATATTTTATTTGCATGTACTTATAAAATATATTACTTTTGTGTTGCGAACAGTTTATTAAATTAATATTTACTCCTTTCCAGGAGCAGCAGACTTGTTTTCCTTTTCTTTTAAGAGTTGCTTTGTCGAAAAACCTTAGAGATTCTCCGGAGGAGTTGGATTGAGACCTTTATTTATTTTGTATTGGTAAAGTTATTTTAGGTACCAAATAAACAAATTTAGATCATATATAATTTTTTTTGCTAAATAATACGTTCATTTCTCATTGCGTAAAAATTTTTGCCTTCCATAAATAAATAGGATGGGGTCATAATAAATCACTTGGTTAAAAAAAATTATCAACAAATAATACGGATCTGTCAATTTGCTTGGCTAAGATACGATAGTGTGCTGTTCTCATGGGAGATTTTAATCTCTTTTGTTATGTTACTATCAACATGATAGTTTCAAAGAGAGAAAAAAAGGGCTCGCCCATCAAATCATTGCTATTGTAGGTGTAGGTCTACCTATACTTTTTTTAATTTGTGTTCTTGGGTTTTTAGTTAGATCGGCTCCAATCTTTAGTATGGATCTTTGGTTTGCCTTTTTAATAAAAATATTAATATTAACATTGAAATTTTATTGTAATTAGTGAAAACCTAAAAAAAAAAAAAATGAACAAACTAAACCAAAAATAATAATGATAAACCCAAAAAAATTAGAGGAAAGTCCATTTTCAGTCCCTGAACTATTGAGTTTGGTTCAAACTGCCCCCCATAAACTTTTTTTCGGTTCAAACAAGCCCTTCAACTCTTCAATTTGGTTCATTTAGCCCCTTCTGTTAAGAGTTATCGTCAAAACAGAACGGAGTTCGTCTCTCTTGTTATTTCCTCTCCGAACTTGTTCTCCAATCCTACTCCTGACAGATTGTAATTGTTCGATAATATGCCTTCTTTTTGTCTCTATAATTAATCATTGATTTGTAATCCACAACCCGTTAGCCGCTCTCCTCTCTGGCTCTCTCCCTTTATTCCAAAAACTAAGGCTGATGAGTACCATCGAACTTGGTTCTTCTTTAGAAAAAATTCACATGAATTTAGAATATGCTAGAATCGTTGGCTAGCTGAAGTGTTCTTTTGGGCTCAAAAGTTAGTGAATTGACCTAAAAGTTTTAGTTTGGGCAGGATTAGTACAATAGAATTTAGAGGTGGCAGATTGTCGGGTCGGGTCGGATCAGTTTGACTAAATGAAAATGTCGGGTCGGGTCGAGTATCAGTTTGGCGGCTGCCGACATTTTTTCGGGTCGGGTCGGTTTGGTTATCGGGTTGATGTCTGCCGACATTTTTTTGGTCAGATCGATCGGGTGGGTTTTTTGGGTCTGGTTAGATTTTGTACCTCTATTCCCGGTTCGGGCCGGCTCGAGTCGGGTCGGGTTCGAGTCAGTCTGACTTTCCTTGGAACACGGGTCGGGTTGGGTTCGGGTCAATCTCACTTTCCCTAGAACACGGGTGGGGTTCAGGTCGGGTCAGTTTGACTTCCCCTAAAACTCGGGTCAGGCAGGTTTTTCAGGTCGGTCAGATTTTGCCACCTCTATAATAGAATTTAGCTGGTCAAATAAGAATCCAAAGATTGTTGACTTATTGACTCAAGTTAAAAAATAATAAACACAGATGTAACTGTATTACGGTTCCTTGTTCAGAATGAGAGGAAAATCCAACTCCACCCATTTTTTGTTTTTCTTATGTGAATCAATTTAGATCGAAATTAAATAAGAAACTTAAAGAAATATTCCGAATTGCAAAGTCGGAGCAACAGCAGCAAAAAGCAAAGCTATTTTTCAAGCAATGGCAGCGAAAAGGGGAGGACTGAGGAGCTAAACGGAACCCAAACGGACTTGTTCACTTTTAACGACAAATATTTAACAGAAGGGGCTAAATGAACCAAATTGAAGAGTTCAGGGGCTTGTTTGAACCGAATAAAAGTTTAGGAGGCAGTTTGAACCAAACTCAATAGTTTAGGGACTGGAAACAGACTTTCCTCAAAAAATTAGCAAAAACCCAACCCAAAAAAAAAAAAGAATAAACCAAACCCAAAAAAAAAAAAACACTGTTCTTTTGGCACTGGAGATGAACAGTGCAACGGCATGTTGAGCTTTTAATATCTCTAATTTGTACTTCAATCAAAGTACAAAAAATTAACATCTTTTTTTTTTTTTTTTTTTTTTTTTTTTTTTTTTTTTGCAAATGTCAATTTGATATTTTTTCGATTATTAAACATATCAAACCTGATATTGCAATCTTTTAAATTTTCTTTTCAAGATTTTTAAATTAAATAATAATTATATAAAGAGGAGGGATCAATTGACAATGGTACTACTTTTAAAATTTTGAAAAAATTCTTAAAAATCCTAAAAATAAAAAAGTTTATGAATGTAATATTTAACTTGAATATATATAGTGTTTCAAGTTTCAATCGACTTGAACATCGTTTGATTACTAATCAAAATTTTATATATCTTTTTAGTTGTAATATAACGCATCTTTGAAGAGTTATCAAATGTCACATAAATTGAATATTATCAAAAACATAATTAATAGATAAGTTAAACAATACTTCTATAAATTTATTTTTCTATTTTAAGAATTTTTTAATAATTGTTTTTCAAATTTCTTAAAAGTATTGTTGTAAAAATTGTCAATTCTCCTTCCCCTTATATAAAACTGTAACAATCGTATCATATAACAATAACATACATATAAAATGGTCACCTAGACTCTATTCATATCATATATACACTAAACAACTTTCGAGTATATATGGTATCATAATATATTCATATAAATGATAAACCATACATACCAATTTCATATACAACTGTATATATTTTACATGTCATATATATAGAGGAGAACGTAGAATAACTGGAGAAAGAAGATAAGGAAGAAATGGTGAAACGGATAGATAATTTAACGAGAGCTGTCAAAAAACCAAGAGAAAGGAAATGAGCGCAATCAAAGGATCTTTTGCCAAATTACACAGCTGTTATATTTGCATTTTTCAGACATATCCTTTTGTAATCGGACGGCTAGCTCAGGTAAGTTTAATTTTTTTTCTTTAAAAGAAACTTGGTGCACTGTAGCATGATTCATATTATATATATGAGCCCAGCAAATATTGCATTTCTCCTTAATTTTGTTCGTGGGACCCCAAAATATATCTTTTGCTTTTGCACCACGAGTGGAGAATAATTGTGCTTTGCGTTAGGCAACAGCTAGCACTCTTTGAATCGTTACCTTTCTTTCTTTAGTCCTCAAATGCATCCATTCTCTGGGCTTTTTTCTGCACAGATTACAACTTTGAATCAATTCCTCTCTTGTAGAGTTGTAGCAATGCATGCATGTCCATGCGCTGAAATCAGCTACGATCCAAATCGGATGGGAGGACCCTCCAATCCTAAATAGATGGCTGAGATTAAATTAAAAAATTCCCCTAAAATCCACAGCCATCATATCGGGGATTGGAGGCTCCTCCAATCCGATTTGGATCGTAGCCGATACCGACCCGCATGTCCATATATACTCCATATAAACAATACATATATATATATATATATAGCTAGGCCTGGTACTGGTACAGTGGTACATATATATGGAAATTAATGATTATTGTATTGTCCATATATACCTGATCAAGAAATTATTAACTACCAAAATTAAGATCGACTATATATCTCGATCTCTGTACGTGTATATATCGATCCTGCAGCTTCTCGATCAATCATGGGCCTCTGTTTCACAAGAACAGCAACATATGACATACCAATCACTGAAGGCCCCCCCAAGCCGTCGGCAGCACCCGCCCCTCTTCCATCTTCCTTCCAGAAGCCTGATTCTTCTTCGTCCTTTACAAAGGGCCACATGACTAGTCAACTTGGCCCTATATTCCAAAAGCCAATGGTCAATATAACCTCTATCTTCCTCTTAGATAGGGAGCTTGGCCGAGGCCAGTTCGGCATCACCTACCTGTGCACTGAACGGTCGACAGGACAGAAGTACGCTTGCAAGTCAGTGGCGAAAAGGAAACTTGTGAGCAAACGAGACATCGATGACATGAGAAGAGAGGTGATGATATTGCAACATCTGAGCGGCCAACCGAATGTAGTGGAGTTCAAGGTGCTAACTGCTATACATATATAGAGAGAGAGAGAGATATACATATATATATAATTATATATGTGCTAGCTCTAAGAAATTAAACATTAGTCCATTATTGAGTATGATTACTGATGAAGAAGAAAAACATTGATTTCTCCATATATATACCCTATATAATAGTTTTAAGCATCTCATAAATTAAATAAAATAGACCTGTTCGAGAATTGAGATTTGGTGCATTTCAATATCCATTCATCTTCTACATCAAAAAATATCCATTCATCTTATAATAAAAGTTATGTGTGTCCTGACAAGGGACAAAGAAGATCATGTACTATATATTTTCGACATATAATTAAAGACAAATTTGGCAACTTTGATCAGAAACACTTTCATCTAATTAAATTTGAAGGGGGCATATGAAGATATGGACAACGTGTATTTGGTTATGGAGCTTTGCTCAGGAGGGGAGCTTTCTGACAGGATAGCAGCCAAGAAAGGTGGATACACCGAGCAAAAAGCAGCTGCTGTATGTCGGGATATTGTGACGGTTGTGCATGTTTGCCACTTCATGGGGGTGAACTACTCTTTATTGTTTTGTTATCTTCGTTTAGCTGCGCTGATTCCCTAGCTAGCTAGCTAGAAGAAGTGAAGAACTAACATGATGAATAATTAATATCAGTACCTAATGAACTTATGCTACAGTTTAACTGTTGATTGTTGGCTATTTTCAGAAAAAAGAAATTAATTAAGTTATGTTTTTCATTATTGTATTATACTTTTGTTGATGATTAATTGTCGCGATATAAGCTTAATTAATTGATGATCAAGCATTAAATAGGCATATAACAGGTCATACATCGTAATCTCAAGCCTGAGAACTTCCTGCATGTTAGCAAAGCTGAAGATTCTGAGCTCAAGGCTACTGACTTTGGGCTCTCTGTTTTCATTGAACAAGGTATATCGATCTTTAACACTAAAATATTATCATTTTTTTATAATGATAAATTTTAAATAAATTTACTACTGATTTCAGGAAAAACATATAAAGATCTTGTTGGAAGTGCCTATTATGTTGCACCAGAGGTATTACAAAAAAACTATGGTAAGGAGATCGATGTGTGGAGTGCCGGAGTTATCTTATACATCCTTCTATCTGGCGTGCCTCCTTTTTGGGCAGGTAATGAAATCACCTGTATATATATATATATAGTCCGGCTATGGTGCTTCCATAAGCATTTCGGACCGAAAAACTTACGGTCCGATTTTGAAAATCCGTCGTCCGAAATTTTGATCCAAATAGCTCATAATAATCTTAACATATTTGAGTTGGAGGATGACAACTTTTACCATTTTAGGAATTTTATTACTATTTTTAATGTTTTTTGAAATATGGCTCTTAAAATAATTAAAAATATATCAATTTTGTATGCCAATCTTTAAAAAGTCATTAAAAATAGCTAAAATTTTCATAAAATGGAAAATTTTGGTATTCTACAAGTTAATTATGTTAAGATTATAATGAGCTATTTGGATCAAGATTTCGGACGACGGATTTTCGAAATCGGACCGTAAGCGTTTCGGTCCGAAATGAATAATATATATATATATATATATATTTTTCGCTTTTAGAAACTAAAGAATATACTAATTAAGGTGTTGAGTTTGTTCAACCAAGCAGAAACAGAGAAAGGGATCTTTGATAACATCCTACACGGAGAAGTAGACTTGCATAGCAAGCCCTGGCCCTCAATATCAAATGATGCAAAGGATCTCATCAGAAAAATGCTAACCAAAGATCCAAAACGGCGAATTACTGCGGCCCAAGCCCTCGGTCAGTATAGAACTTTACATTCAGAAAATTCATCATAGTTTGTGTAAGTAATACCAGTTACTTAAGTACATGAAAGTGAACGTGTAATTACCATTATCGGTACAAAATATGAGTTAATAATTTAATTGAAATAAATGAGTAGAGCACCCGTGGCTCAAAGAAGACGGTGTTGCTTCTAGCAAGCCTCTTCATAGTGCGGTTCTTCTGAGGATGAGACAATTCAGGGCAACGAACAAACTAAAGAAACTAGCACTTAAGGTCAGATTGCTTTATTTACTGGTATATATATATATATATATATATATATATATATTATTATTTCGTTGGATTCTTTTTGTTTTTTTTTTGTTGAGCTCATTAATTATTGTGTTAATTGAATTCTTATTATCAGGTCATTGCAGAAAGACTCTCAGAGGAGGATGCAAAGGGAATGAAACAGGTGTTTAATAACATGGATACAGACGGTAGCGGCACAATTACTTTTGAGGAGTTGAAAGTTGGTTTGTCAAGGTTAGGTTCTCAGCTTACGGAAGGTGAAGTGAAGCAGCTTCTAGAAGCAGTAAGAACTAGAACATTCAATTTTTGTTGTTATTTGGGAATAAAAAGAGTGATATTCTTTTTTTCTGAGTTTTGCTTATTTTGTGAGGCTGATGTGGACAAAAGTGGCGCCATAGATTATATCGAGTTCACGGCGGCCATGATGCATCGCCACAAACTTGACAAGGAGGAGAATCTGAGAAAGGCATTTGATTATTTTGACAAGGATGAGAATGGGTATAAAAAATTTATTAGCATTTTAATTTTATCCATGTACTTGAAACTTAAGTATGATTGCAGCTGAAGTCAGTGAGGGAAGGCATGCAATAAATTAATTAAGCTTGTAGATAATTAGTTTGCAATGAACATGAGTTAATAATAATAATAATAATAATAATAATAATAATAATTTGTATTTGGTGCATGCCAGGTACATTACAAGAGATGAACTGAGACAAGCGATGTCCAAGTATGGAATGGGTGAGGAAGCAACAATACAGGAGGTACTAGACGATGTTGATACGGATAAGGTATGCATGGTTGACATGTACACTGGAAAGGAAATTAAAATTGATTGTGAATGAATGCGTTAATTATATACTTTAGTGGAGATTTGAAGAAGCTTTTAATTTTGTTTGTATCAATCGTGACTGTGGGTGTTACTGAATTGAATTGGCAGGATGGCATTATCAGTTATGAAGAATTTGTGGATATGATGAGAAGATAAGGATGTGACTGTGTGACCGTGTGAGTGACGGTGTGTCTGTACGTGTGTGTATGATACATAACATTAATCCATATCCCAGAAAGAGAGGTAGGGTTCTAGGCATTTTAGCCATGCCACCTCAGCAAAGGCCTTGTTATTACGTTATTTACTTAGCTAAATATAGAGACTTGTATGTTTAAATTGGCCATGCAGGAGTGAATTAATTAAGTGGCACACAAATTTGCTTTACTTAGGCGCCATGAAAATAGCTTTAATTGGCAGTTCCAAAGAATCAATTGGTTACAATTATTGCAATAAATTCTGTAACATTTCTTTGTTAATGAAAGAATACGGAAAGAGGCTATTGGAAATTTGCCTTGTTAATATTAAATTAAATTAAATACCTCTTTTCTCTCATTTTAGCTATGTCACATCAGCAATTCATTTTATTTATTGCACATGTGTAAATGATGCTGGCAAATATTTATTTTTCTTCCATTAAAAAAAAAAACGTTCATTCTTCTCTCCATAAATATTTTTAGTTTCTAACTTTTCACTTCTCCACATTTAATTGTCTGTTACATTTATGTCAAAAGAATATGGAAAGAATGTTTAAAAAAAAAAAGAATATGGAAAGTTCTCTATTTTAATATTTCCTTCTTTTATTGCTTGGAGCTCTAGCGCCTCATCTCTTTACATTATATATACATCACTGATACCATGCAATCCAAATATGGTGCTACTCATGCGTTTCAAATTTTATTAGAAATTGGAATTGATGAATCTACATATACATAATCTTTACCATTTTCAAGATAGTTATAGTTATGGTTTTTTGTTTTATTTGGAGACAATAGTTGCAATCTTACATTGCTTTGCTAACTATTTTTCTGTCATTAACATTTTTTGTAGCTTAAATATTTGTTCTCAATCTGGTTTTGCTTGTCTAATTTTTTTTTTCTGCTCTTTTGAGATTTTTTCAAGATTATTATACATGTCTTTTTTTGATAAGTTTTGTAGGTGGTTTGCAAAAAGAATATTTTTGTCTACTACGAAGAATTGATGGTACGCATTTTAGTAGTCTAAAAATCCTCAATTCACAGAAAAAAAAATACAAATTAATTAGTGTGTTACATTAATTTTGCAGCTCTATGTTCATCACATATTGAATTTCTTTTTATTTGTGTTTTTGAATAGTTACTATGATCCCGGGCGAAGCCCGGGTTCCAACCCTAGTTAAGATAATTAAGATTGATGTTAGTTAAGTTGAGTGAGTTGGAGCGGGAGAAGAGATCGAAATTGAAAGAGAGATGAAGTAAGTACTTGTTGGTTAGTTGAGTACTTCAAGAGTTACCCTCCGTTTGGTAAGTGTAGTAAGTTAAAGCGGAGTAAAACACTAAATCACCTTAAAGCAGTGGTGTTTGGTAGTAGTGAAGTAAATAGATAAAGTAAAGTTGATGTAATGTGTAAAAGATGTGAAATGTTGGTGATTTAGTTTACTACACCTATATAGTTGCGTTAACTTACTACACCTTAAATCACTTCTGTTTGGTGACTTAAAATTGATTTAAGAGCTTAAATCAATTTTAAGTTACTTGCCAAACGGGGGGTAAGAATGTAGAGTGGTTGAAATAGTGCTGTAACTAAATGTATGAATGTATTAATTTCCCTTTAATGTAATTGTACGAGTATGACTATGGCTATGGCTATTGCGTAGTGGGTAAATGCCGTGAATCGTGATGATGAAGAATTGAAGATGATGATTGCATAGAAAACTCTATACAATTCATATGCGGGCCAGCATAGGAATGGACTGCAGAGTGCAGAGTAGAGCCATTGCATGCCATGCCATTAATTGTATTGTACTATTGTAGTGTAGTTTAGTAAAGGACAGGGCCCGGCCCAGCAGCCCAAGCCTATTTAGTTTAGTAATACATAGATCGAGATCTTACCTTGCGGACGAGAGACGAGAGAGACGAGAGAGAGCCAGAGAGATCATGGATTAGCTGATGGAGATGGCCGGGCTGAAATCTTTAACTCACAAAGGAAAAGATAAAGAATTTTGCTGGTGTACAACTAAGAATAAGCGTCCAACTTAAGTTATGATACAACCAATGGCTATAGTAGTTGCTATCGATGTTCCTTTTTTGCCGAGAAAATGGGTATAACGGGAATTGAAAAAAGTTAAAAATTGTAACCATTTGGGGGGCCCATCTCTTCCTACTATTTTGCAAAATCATAATAACAATTAAAACTAATTAAGAGGCAGCCACCGTCATATTACTCATGTAGGCAAAAAAAAAATGGAAACTGGCTTAACTTTTTGGGCCAGGACGAGATTTAAATGGCAATTAGCTAAATTTTTGGTTGGAGTAAAAGAAATAATGGTACATAATTAAAGCCAAATTCTAGGGTTGTAATTAGCTTCCAAATGGTTTATTTCACAGCAAGGTCCCACAAGTCATATTTGTTTTCTTCTTCCTTCTACATAATAAATTTTATCTGCCTCTCTAATAATCGATATATAAAATGAAGAATTAATGGACCAATGTAACTCGGTTTATCAGTTGGTTGATTTATCAATAATTCTGTTGAGTTTTCCCAAATAGTCAAATTATCGACTGTTTATTTGAATTTGATTGATCGAGTCAAAGTAGCTTTATCAATTTTTGAAGCCATGGCTTTGATCTGCAGGTCTTAAATAATGATGACAATTTCAATTCAAAATTATTTGAGTAGCTCGATTGCTTGTTGAACTTATGTAGTTCTTAGTTGATGATGAACATTTAAGTAGAAAAAAAAACACGAAATAATTCATCATCGAACTTCGAACATATGAAGATAATAGTTGTATTTCCCCCTTTTTTCTTTTTTTTTTTTAAATTTGTATTGTAAAATGATCTTTTAAGCAAATATAGAAGTCTAATTTATTAAGTTAGAGATCGGAATAAATTAAATAGTGATTGTATGGAAGATAATTAATACTTAGCAAATGTAGTTTAGAAGTATAAATTACTGCACTATCCTTTTAACAAATAAATGGCTCACAATAAAAGTTGTATCATAACTTTGGTTGGACATTAATTTTTAGTTGTACACCAGCATTATTCTTATTAAATAATATGTATTAGTAAAATCTTAAAATAAATAAAAATTAATTAATCTAATTAATGTTCTAACAATAATAATGTATATGTTAACTGAAAAGTGATATCTATTAATTAATCAGAAAAAAAATCTATATGTTACTTTGAAATATGGTAGATGAGAGTACATCAATAAAAGGTGGGTTCTACATATTATTTAGGAGTGTTAATTAATTAGGCGTTTGAGGATTTCACTTAATTTTGAAGGAAGGGAATTGTGTTATTTTGACTTTTAACATCCGAATCTAGCTGCCAGCCTTAATTTACTGGCATATTGCTTGCCTTGCTGCGAGAGCTTTTTGTAATTTATTATGACTTCGAGATGAGCATATCTTTTCAATCAACATATAGCAATTTCTAGTAAACAGATACACTACATTTTTCAGTAAACATTTATGCAACTATAACAAATACATAGGTGTACATAGGTGTGTCAGATTGTAAGAGAAAAGTGAATGCGTGGCTTACTTTATAAGTGAACTCTACATTTCCATATATATATATATATATATATGAGTAAAACTATGGTGCTCCTAGGAGCACGGAGGCCTCCCGTGCTCCTAACTCAAAAATCATACTAAACCATTTCGAAATTTCGATTTGTAGGTCCCATTAAATTCTTTATATCAAAATATCATAGGATACAAAAATTTTCCATTTTTTGAGATTTTTAAGTATTTGTTTTGTATTTTTTAAAGATGACATAGTTTTATACATTATTTTATTATTATTTTGAGGTCATTCTAAAAAATTCCAAAACATATACTTAAGAAACTCAAAAAATGGAAAATTTTTGTATCTTAAGAAATTTTGATATAAAGAATTTAATGGGAATGATAAATCAAAATTTCATGATGGTTTAGTATGATTTTTGAGTTAGGAGCACGGGAGGCCTCCGTGCTCCTAAGAGCATGCTAGATTTACTCATCTATATATATATATATATATATATATGAGGATATATTATTATTAACGATAGTACAACAGTTCGAGAGATTGATTTTATATTTAAGATTAACTCAAAAAATATATATATAGAGTGCACATGCAATTGTCGGTTTGACCCTTTAACTTGAATCACTTATACTAACTATATATACTAGAACTGTGAATCGGGTTTCACCCCGAAAAAATAATATTACATAAATTAATAGATATTGAAAATGAACATAAATTTTTCATAAATATATTTTGTTAGATAAATATGGACTTAATATATTTTCTATATAATATATTTTTAACTATATCTCAATTTATATAAAAGGATATAAAGAGTTGCAAATATTTTGAGTCTTAAATTGTTCTTTAGGTACATCATATTATATCTTTAATGAAAAAAATTTCGAGCCATTTGATTAAGATAAATGAAGAGAGAGAGACAAAATTAATGGTTGAGATTAATGATGGTGTAGCATAGCTAGAAAGCTTTGAAGCTTAGCCCTCTTTCTAAAGTATGAATTTATATTTGTAATAATAAACTATCATGCATGACATGACAGCTTGACAACTAAAAACGTTAAGAACTATGACCAGAATTAGCACAAGAGGATGCTCTCTGATCAGTTAGTTCCCTATTTTGAAGTCTACAAGAGAGGTAATGGATGGATCAGTCCGAGGAAATCATAGAGGAGGATGTTAACAGTAGCAGCCAGGGACGGAGACAGGGCGGCTAGGGGGGCCATAGCCTCCTATGATCCTTGAAAAAAAATTTAGCATACCATTTTAAGTTAAATATAGAGATATGTCCCCTATGATCTTTGAAAAAAAAATTTAGCATATAATTTTAGGTTAAATATATTGAGATACTGAAGCATAATGTTTTCTATTATGTTAATTGTATTTATAATGAAACCTAATAGTTTTGACTGTGTAATAATATGATATAGAACAATTTTAATTTTCAAAAAAGTTGTTGCGACATCACTTTTTTGACCCCCTTGATGAAATCCTGACTCCATCCCTGGTTGCAGCAACAGGAGGAGGACTGTGAAGGAGGAGATGATCGGGAAAATGAAGTCAAGGAGAGGGAGGCTGCTAAGGAAGAACCAAAATGGGGCTGCTATGAAATATATAAATCATGAATGAAACCTGTTCTGACGTTGGTATGCAATTTGTCAAACATCAAAGCTGAAATCAAAGGATTATATTGATGCAGCTATATGTTTTAGACATCCTGCATAAATTAATTTACTCTGTTAATTAGTGGTCGTTTAATTAGCACTTGATTCTGGAGTCAATTGCATACTCATGAAATCTGGGCAACTAATTAAACTCATGTCAAACTAAATCAGTGCTACTAAATTAATGGGTCATATCTAGTGTTCACATATCCACGTTGTTACAAAATTTGTGTTAAGCGTGTTACATAATTTAAAATAAGAGTTACAAGTTTTCTGTATGTGTAGACGTGTAGATAGTTAAAATGAGGACGCTTGGATAATTCCTAAATTAATTTGCCACTGCAACTTGTGGTATTGACAGAGTGAATGTGATTATGTGAAGCAACCAACAATAGAGGTGAGGTACCAGAATCTCAGTGTTGAGGATTCAGATCCCCTAGCTAACATATGGCATGATGCCATGCTGCACATGAACCATTGAATCTCCTCGAGATCCGTGCAGACTCGAATCTCAAGGAGATCCAACAGTCCACATGCTACATGGCACCGTGCCATATGTTAGGGGATGAACACTCTGGAGGATTTGAAGTGGTGCAAGGCAAGCCGTTACCCACATTATGGAACTCTTTCACAAGCATGATTTTGGTAAGCATTTTTTTCTTTAAAAAAAAAATTTTGAAGCCAAGATATTGAAAAAAATATAAGCAAGTATGAATTATTAATCCCAAATTAAATATTAATTAGCAGCATAAAAATTAAGGAGCATTTGAGACTGCCAAACATAATTCTGTAATTGATAAGGAGGTTAATTAGCAACATAAAAATTGGGGGGCGGGGGGGTCTAATTTTTCAACCAAATATAATTCTGTAATTGATAAGGAAGTTAGGAATATAATTTTAAAAATTTTGGAGGCATATTCTTATACAAAAATTTCTAGGATAGAGGCATTTTTGATATTTTTCTTAGAAACAAGTATATTTCTTATAATATTTTCCTAAAATGGATATATTTGTGTAAATTTTTTAAAGATATATCTGTGAAAAAGAAAATCTTATTACACCCGTCGTCGTTCTGCACACGAATTCTGTACCTGGCTAAATACTTCTTTTGGTTTACCGAACTTTCCGCATGAATTGCAGATCTGTACTCGTGAGGAAATTTTTATCGGAAACATGTCGCGTCTATCCATGAAAATTCCACCATAAACACAAAAGTGTGATAGGTGAGACTCACCGTGTGACACTTTGTGTCTACGGTGGAATTTTCACTTATGGACAGAAGGTTGCACTCAAATTTTTTTTTGAATTTCCACTTATGGACAGAAGGTTGCACTCAAATTTTTTTTTCTCATGTACTCATCAATCCGTCATCAGGAATCACCCTGTTTGTCACACTCTCTCCCTTAATATATATAGCAAAAGCACTCCCTATCCCTAGAAATGACGACGTGGTGTACAATATAATAACTTTTATTAAAAAGGACATTTTTTCCACCTCCCCTGTCCTTTTGCACCATAGTCAAAACTTTGAATTTGAAAACTTAGTTTAATTATTTCTTGATCTCTTCCCCGTCATCTATTTTTGGAACTTCTATTATACATCATTAACATTTTTTATAAGCAATTATCATTTCCTATAAAACCATTTATTTTTTTATCAAGTAATCATAATTTCTAAATAGTATAAACAGTTAAACACTTTAAAATGACCTCATTAAATATCTTTTTTTTTTTGTATATCGAAATTTACTTTTGTATATTTATTTTTTTATCAGTGCAAAAACAAATAACATTTGCATAATTTGCTTTACAAGACATTTCATAGTGGAATAATATACTTTTATGATATTATATAAACGTTTCTTACGTTTTCAAAAGTTTTTTTTTTTTTAAATTAGTGTAAACATTTTTTGCTCTACATGTAATCATATTTGACCTTTAGTGTAAACACTTTTAGTTTGTACGTAAATATTTTGTAATTCATATATAAACACATATAATGTGAAAAGAACACTAATATATAGAGTGCTGAAAAAACAATTATAACATCTTCAATTGTATATAAACACTCATATAAACATTTTCTATAAAATATTAAACAATCCATGTAATAATACCTTTCATATGTTTTATGTAACCATTGTTTTTAAATACTTTTTCTATTTTATGTAAACATTTTTTATACTGATAAAGATACATTTCAATGTTAGTATAAAACACTTTCTAATATATTAAAAAAAATACAAATTGAGTGTGAGAGACTTTTATTATATATGACTTGATACAAGTTATGATCACATTCTTATATCGATAAAAACACGTTTGGCCATTATATAGTGTAAATATTTTTTACCGTATGCATATGCGTATAGAATTGTGGATTGACAAAATATGGTTTGATGAGCATGTAGCCTAGGAGGTTGTTGGTAAAGCCCAAACGAAACGAGAGAGGGATTTTGTGTATGTGGACTGGAGAAGTCTTGTGAGGGTTTGAACTGGAGAGTATCGGAGCAGATATGCATTATTTTGAGTAGTTTTGCAGCTTTGATATCTATAGAATATTCTTGGGGTACAATATTGGTGTGCAGTTATTTTTTCTCTTTGTGAAATACTACCTCTGTCCCATTTTAGATGGATTTTTTGTAGTTCAAATGAACTACAAAAAATCCATCTATTTTGGGACAGAGGTAGTATGTTTTAGGGGGGCATGTGATTGGCTCCGGCCCTGCACCCCATCCAAAACCCTTTCACTTGTTTACGGGTTGGGGTTGCCAAAGCAGTCTTTATGCTACATCTGTCTTAGATTATTATATTTTTGAAAAATTCTATATCGATACTGAGTTTGATACCAAATTTGATACGCAAAGTTTTACGTGCAGTATGAGTCAGTATTCAAGACTTCAAGTTATATTATTTAGTATTCAGGATATCTGTATTCGGTAAAAAAAAAACTAGAAAATCAGGGTTTTAGGTGCAGTAGAAGTCAGTATTCAAGTTTTACCTGAAAGTATTCAAGTTATACCATGTAGTATTCAAGATATATGTATTCTGATAAGAAAACCAGAAAATCAAAGTTTTAGGTGCAGTATGAGTTAGTATTCAAGTTTTTGTCAATGAAGATTGTTAGAAGGGTGTTTTGTAACTACTAATAAAGAGCTCACGCGTTGCTTTGGGTTGAAATTTTTATTTCTTATAATAAATTTTTAAGATAATATGTAATGGACCTTATATTGAGGAAATTGATATGGGTCTTAAATTTTAATGAGCTGAGACATTAACATCAACGGACATTAACGTAAATCAACGGTTCTGATCTATTCAAGAAAATGATCAACGGCTCATGTCACTTGTGTGAAGTACTGATTAATTAACGAAAACATGGACTATTTGTAAAGTTATATGTGTAACACAAGTTGTTATATAGAAGTCTATATAGATCCCATTTGTCATATAACTTTGTTATTTTTATGGATTTTCCATGTATGGACGATAGGTACAACTCAAGAACTATAATCTAATAATTTTTTTAGTCTCTTTTTACCTTTTGATCATTTGTGTTGCTCTGATCTGGTTTGAGAAACGAACATGTTGCGAGATGGAAGAAGTCCTACGTTCTGTGAGTGTGGATCTTGATTCCATATCCTCTGTAGCGCAGGATGTGAACCGTTAGATCATCTTAGGATCTGTTCCAGATCGAATCTCGAGATGATCTAACGGCTCACATTCCGCGCTACACAATGCAGCGCTACAGAGGATGAGCACTCGTGGGGCTTGAGACTTCAATGCTTCATATATAATTCCATGATGTTGAACTGATGACATTTTTAATTTCATTTAATTGATTGAATCAGCAGAGACGACTGACAAATTGAAATTGTTGACAATACAGTTGCGTGATATTTGAAGGGCCCATTTGTTGAAGCTCTTGTAAGGACAAACTTATAATTATACTCAAAAAAAAAAAAAAAGGGACAAACTTATAATTGACTTCAAACTATTTGACCACGAAACGCAATGGGAAAACTAATATTTTTAAGCGAGGAGTGAAGACTTAAGACTGAAGACTGAGGGAATGACATCCGCTGCCATAGTTTTCTATGGCACAACTGTGCCATACTTTTTTTCGTGTCTATGTAAATGGGACCCATAGAAAGAAGACACCCCTATTTCTAAAAATCTAGGCCGTTCAAAATGATCTGACGGACCGTTTAAACTATAGCAAGATTGTGCCATAATTTTTTATGGCAGCAGATGCGGACCCGAAGACTGAGAATAGGTAGCTTCATAATTGCAATAATTATCTATCTCAGCCCCTTCGTTGTTCTAACTAAACACATCCTTGTTAAGTGTTAACAATGAGGGCTTGCGCTGCTCATTGGAATTCAGGACCCCACAATCATTTGAAAATTTATAACCTTTGTATGCGAGTAAGTGAGAGTTAACACCCCGTGATATCAACTAGCACGTGCACGTACTGTACAGAAGTGTCCGTGTCCTTTCCCTCCTTAAAACTTTCAAGCCGACACGTCTTAGCCGGCTCCGGAAAGGTGAGACAAGGCGTTACTAATTATTAAAGGCATGTTGGTAACATTTTCTAAGTCAAATATTGACTATACGATGTGTTAGTTGTATCTAACTCTACATATCCAATTTAATTGGAGACTTGGAAAGTAAAATAATCCTCGGCTATTTATGTATGGAAAATGCTACGGTGATATTATTGGTGATACCGTTGGTGATACCATATAATTGTTCAACTTAACGTGCTAATTGTTCAACTTAACATACTAATTATTCAACCTAGCATACTAATTGTTAAACTTAACATCAACATGCTATCTATAATTATGCTATCTATAATTAAATTGATGTTGAGTTGGACAATTAGCATGTTATGTTGCATAATTAGTATGTTAAGTCCACAATTAAGACGTTAAATTGAACAATTAGTACGTTAAGTTGAACAATTAAGATATTAAATTGAACAATTAAGATGTCAAGTTGAACAATTAGTACAGAAAGTTGCACAATTAGTACGTTAAGTTGCACAATTAGTACGTTAAGTTGCACAATTAAGACGTTAAGTTGAACAATTAAGATGTTAAGTTGAACATTAAGACGTTATATTGAACAACTAGTACGTAAAGTCGCATAATTAGTATGTACTTTAAGTTGCTCAATTAGTACGTACATTAAGTTGCACAATTAATACGTTAAGTTGCACAATTAGTATGTTAAGTTGAACACTTAAAACATTTAACCAAGTCGAACTATATGGTATCACCGATGATATCACTGTAGCAGCACCCTTTATGTATTCGTTTTCATATAATTTATGAACATTTTTTTAGGCACGGCGCACATGTTCGTTGATTGGTCAATTACCTAATTAATATTGAAAGTTCAAATTGTCTTACTAATAATAATTTTTCTGCAGTACGTACTATATACATAATACATGTGACGTTGATGATGCACATATATTTGTCTTTTACCTATAATATATGACTGGCTTGTTCTTTGCTGGGATTAACGGACATAATTAATATACGAGGAGGATGAATGACACACAAAATTTTGACATTGCAGTTACACTAAATCATATAAGGAGGATGAATGACACACGACATTACTATTACACTAAACCATATAAATTTATAAAAAAATCTTAAAAATAGAAAATCTTTTATTAACATATTTATTTACTTATAAATCGATTGTATTTCAAATTTCATTTAATTTGAGTGTCGTTTGATACTCCAACAACCATCAAGTTTATATGGTAATTAGAACGGTCTAAATTTAAGGATTCATCAATCAAACGAAACTCAAATTGAATGAAATTTGAAACACAATAAATCTATAACTAAATGAATATGTTTATAAATTTTTTTATAAATTTATATGATTTAGTGTAATAGTTGTGTCAAAATTTTGTTATGTCATTGGATCCCTCCTCTTAATATATAGCTAGAGGATTCACATCTGCTGCCATAGTTGTGATGGCAGTAACGTGTCATAGTTTTAATCTGGACCATTAAATCAAATTAAGGTTGAGATGCGTTTTATACTTGTCAACAATAAAACTCAAGATTGCCTGTCTTATTCTCTGAACGGAATAAATTCTCGAAGCACAAACGAGAATCGGAAATGGGATTCGAATCGCGTTCTTGATCAGAATGAAGAGAAGGGCGAGAGTCAATTTTGGTCTGCTCGATTTGAAGAGGGGGAAATCGCATTGACAACTCCCATCCAAATCGATGTCATTTGGCGAGAAATGTACGGAGTGAGGAGAAGAGACGGTGCTGCCCTTGATTTGTTCTCTCCTGCGTCAACAGTGATGAGACTTTCAAAAATAAAAAAGCTTTCGATAGTTCTTCCAATAACTGAATATTTGTGTTATAGAATTGGTTCTGAAGTTGTATTTATCAAAACTTTTCAAATATCGGTTACAATTTTTAGCAAAATCAAAATCCTATAAGAGTGGCAAATCTGGTAAATTAGTTGAAAATCTAAGATTATTTTTGAACTGGTTAAAATGAATTCTTCTCATTATGTTATTCATTCCAATCACAAAATTTCATTTCCAAATTATCTCTATTGAAATCATTTTCATTGAATTCTAGTGAGATTTTGCAAGAAATCATTCCGATCAGAATATTACTTTTACCCGCAGCTTTCAGCTTTATATATATATTTTTTATGTTATTTTCTTTGAGAATCGTGCTTCTCTCCCACTCAGATTTCTACAACCAAGCTTCTCCCAATCTCTCCCACTCTTTTTATTTTCTCCCACATTAAGCTTTTCTCACCCTCCATTAAATTACGAGATTTATCTAAACCAGTTGATAATATTACTGAATACATAAGTCTCCTAACCTCAATGCTCCCATTAAATGCACAACGAAAATGTTACAAGTATCTTCTTCTTCTTTTTTGTGAAAAAACTGTAGGTGGAAAATTTTACATGTATATCCAGTGTTCACTACTTATAATGATTGAAATAAAAAAAATAAAAAAATAAAAAAAAAAAAACACGGGAACACACTCGTATTGACACAAAATCAATTTAAACTTGAGCAATACAATCTCAAAGCAAAATTAGTATAGCCCAAATCCAGATGATTTTCGATTATTTCACTCTTTGGCCCATACAACCATACCTAATATTGTGCACGCCATTTTTTCTTGCATTTTTCAAGTTCTGACCAATGGAAGACAGACAGAAGAAAGAAAAAACTGTAAAAGGAAGAGACAAAGATATATAAAAAAGAAAAAGAAAATGGATGTTGTTCATTGACAATTTGTCTCTAAGAGAGACACAAAGTCAGAGAAAAAATCTCACTCGTCACCTGAATTCAATGGTCCAGATTAAAACTATGGCACGTCGCTGTCATCACAACTATGACAGCATATGTGAATCGCAATGGAATTAGCTGAGATCCAAACCCAGCAATCCCCCTGCAATCCTCCTTTTAAAGGGTGAGATTAATCTAAAAAATCCCCCTAAAAACTGCATCCGTCCGATCACGATCTCAGGTTCCTGAGATCGGAATCAGATCTCAGCAGATACGGACTCGATGTGAATCCTATAGCTAGATAATGTCCTTACAATATTATACAATTGCGGTATAATTAGTGCACAAGCCATATGTCAGAATTGAGATTAATAATTGAGGTGTAAGTATTTTAGACCCATATTAATTAATTAGAGAGAATTCATTTTTTGGTCTTCAAACTATCTCAAAAATCAAATTGGTTTCTGAACTTTCAATTATACTGAATTGGTCTTTGAACTTTTTAAAAACACCAAATTAGTCTTTTTTCTATGCAACTAAATTGGTCCTTCAACTTCAATATATATACTTAAATTTTTACAAAAAATTTAATGAGTTGTTGCACAGTAAATCTTTACAAAAAATTGGTCCTTCAGCTTTTTAAAAGGTTGAAGGACTAATTTGGTGCTTTTTAAAAAGTTTAAGGACCAATTTAATGCAATTTGAAGTTTAGAGACCATCTTAGTTTTTTTAATATAGTTTGAGGACCAAATGATAAATTTTCCTCTATTAATTAATTACCGGTAGCAACTAATTAATTTAGTATATATACATGGTACCAGCATATCGATTTGTTGCAAAGTAAGTAGCAAGAGCATATATGGCAGACTTGGCAGCTGTGGCGGCAATGGAGCTGGAGGGAACAAAGTTCCCCTCAACGCTCACTCCGCCACGCTCCGGCAAGACGCTCTTCCTCGGAGGCGCAGGTCTCACTCTCTCTCTCCCACACAAATATCCAAGACCAACATATGTAATTTTGTTATCTTGTATATTCTGATTGCAATGTATATATATATGCCTGTTGATTTGAAGGCGTAAGGGGATTGCATATCAATGGCGAGTTCAAGGTTTTCACCCTGTTCGCAGTTTACATGGAATCAGAAGCAATCAGCTTCCTCTCTAGGAAATGGCAAGGGAAATCAGTTGAGCAGCTTTCTAGCTCCAACCAGTTCTTCCAAGACATAATTTCAGGTCCTTAATTTACATGAATATATAATATCATAACCATCTGATTATGAAAAATGAGCGGCCCATATTTTATCCTATCCATAGCACAATTAGCCATCTAATAATGGTAAAAGGTTATTGATTGATACATACAGGTCCATTTGACAAGCTTTTACAAATAACCCTGGTGAAACACCTCAGCGGAACGCAATATGCTCAGAAGGTCATCGAGAATAGCACAGATATTCTGAAGAAATGGTGTCTGTATTCCCGAAAGGAGGAAGAAGCGGCTAAGGAATTTGCCGATATATTCCGAGGAAGGGACCTGCCTCCCGGTTCCTCCATGTTCTTCACCTTCTGTACTTCCGGACAATTCGTGGTAATTATACTTTGTTTGTCTTACAATCAGCTCAAAACTCAACAAGTTAATCTAATCAATGTTTCAAAAAAAAAAAGTGTAGATCTTCTGTTCTATTCTTGATAATTTAACAGATCCAGCCATTTTACTAGGAAATTAGTAAGCTTTTAAGGATAAACCATAAATTATTTAATTATGCTGCTGCTAGTGGGAGGTCGCGGGTTCGAAATCCAGGTAGGAGGTCTTTGTAGACAGTTAAATTTGAGTGGCTAGCTAGACCCTCATCTTTATCTTAAAAAAAAAAAGTTAATTGTGCTGCTGAATTGATCCAGGTTGCATTCTCTGAGGACAGCTCTGTTCCTGAAGTAGAGAGCGCGGTGATCGACTGTCAAAATCTAACGCAGGCGATACTGGAATCAGCCATCGGAGAGGGCAGCGTCTCTCCGGCAGCTAAACTGAGCATAGCGTCCCGAATGCATAACATTATGAAGGAACACGGCTGCCTCGTCGTTTCGCCCTAGCTCATAAACTGAACTGCTGCTCCTTTTATATTCAATAATTTGTCAGAAATTACTGTCTTTATTATCTGTGATTGTTATTGTAAATGCATACTTTTTCAAAGGTATGAGGGAATAAAATAAATTTGGATGAAGACTTTGAGAATGAACTATATATGATGATAATTATGCCATGAAATAGTGCTAATTGGTACTACCATGAAATAGTGCTATATATATATATATTGAATAATTTGTTGGAAATTACTGTCTTTATCTCTGTGATTGTGTTGGGTCAGCATTTGCTTTGAAGTGCTGTCGGAAACACCGTAGCCAGATCAGTATGATCAGACCGAAATGCCGTCCGGGGCGGCTATGTTTTCGTAACATATATAGCTTCTTCTTTTCTACTTGAGGAACTAAAAATACATATTTTTCAAAGGTATGAGGGAATAAAATCTGGATGAAGACTTGAGAATGAACTATGAATAGTGCTGTGCTAATTGGTACTACTATGAACAGATGTGAACTAATACGTGAACGATTACTCCGCAATTCTCAGTGTCGCAGTTCTAGAGTGAGCTAAAACTAAAATTGAATTTTACTCTAATACTCTCACCAAAAAAATTTTCTTTTCGATCTAACGGTTATAAATAAATATTACCCAATATAAGATTCATCTGCAACTAATAAAATTATTTGGATGTGAGCATGGAAGCAACGTCCTTACAGACAGTATGGTGGTACTACACTACTAATGCACCGTGAAGGAACAAAAAAATAAAAAAGTAAAGAATAAATATTCTAACTTGACTAAGAGTCTAAGACAGATGCTTTTCCTGTTGATTTGGGCTGAAATAATATTTTGTTCCTAAATCTAACGGGGTATTACTATTTGGTAAAGCAAATGCACCCTTAATACAAAAAATACAAATGGGACCGTGGGCTAGAAAGTAGAAACTGTTCATGTTTACAAGCTTATATCAAATTTTGAGCCTGTTAAACTTAAGAAAGTAAAAGCCCAGTGAAGCCCATCAGTAGCAGATTGTCTCTGTCAGCTAGCGTGCCTTGTTGGATTTCCCAAACCAAAACCTTTCTTGAATGTGAAGACCTGAAGAGAAATAATAATAAACTACGGGATCGGATATTGTCTAAAGTCATTTGGACGGTCCAAAGGATTCTAAGAGCCGTACGATCTAATTGTTAGTAATTGATCAGCCGCGATTTAATCATGTAGGTACTAAAAATAAGCATGCTAGTTATATTTAGAATGATGGGGTTTTTACATGCTATCACCTTTGATAAACATATAAACTGAATCGAATGATTTAGTAATGGCTTTAGACGGAGACCGTCCAAATGGCTTTAGACAAAATTCTAGTACATAAACTACTGATGATGAAAGCTATATATGAGTTCGAAAATGCACCACGCTATTCACGTTGCACATTGTGTTTTCGAACTCATTGAATTCTTAAAATCAGTTTAGTTACATTGTGAATAATGATTTGTGAAACAAAAAAAAAAAAAAAAAAATTATTTCTATTTAAATTAAGAAATTGGAAAAAAAAATCTTGAGATTTCTTAAGAATTATCAGTCAAGTTTTCATTTTTGTGATTAACTATAAAGTAAGCTACTATAATGATGGATTTTTCCACTGTGTACAGTAGAAAACATGACAGAATTGTGAAATTGATATCTGTTTTTTTCTTCTTGTTTTTTTTTTTTTGAAAAGACATGTATATATTAAGAATGAAAAACTTCAACTTTAATAATAAAATCAGATTTCATATCGAGACCTTGAAAATTAATATTTTTTCCGACTACAAATTGAGTCTGCAAATCGAAAAGAAGGGACACAGTAACTTTTGATAATTAAATACCTCAGCCATGTAGGATTTCAAATCAAAAATATTTTTCACTAAAATTTCGATGATGTTATAGTAATATCCGAATATAAAAAGAAAAAAAAGTAAAGTAAACCATAAAATTACCGGACACAGTAATTTTCTGTAATTGAATTCAGTTATAATAAGTATAGAGGTAGATATTACTCTTAAATTTTATAAGGAAATTCATTGAAGCTTAACAGAAGTTCCAGTACCAATTAAGAAAACACATTTAAAAAACGGGAATATGACCCCAGAGGCCCCCGAATTTTCATCTTGTAACAAGTTGCCCCCTGAACTATTATTTTAGACAAATAGCCCTCCAAACTATGATTTTATGACAATTTGCCCTCTCAGCCATTAATTAGCCATATAATAATTTAATTAAAATATAAAATGACCACAATACCCTCATACATTTGTAAGATAATATTCAAAATGCTCATTGTCCATTAATTCATAATTTATAAAAGAGATACTATTTAATCATATAAGTACCTAATTAAAAATTTATATTACATAATACATTGCTGTCTTTTATGTTATATGATATATTTTAATTTTTACAATGATCATGTATTTATAGACTAAGTTAAAAGCGATATAAAAAATTGTATATGTAATTATGATTTCAAATATTAAATTATTTTTTTTTCATAAATTATTTGCTATCATCACAATCAAATAAACAAAATTTATTAATTTTAATTTGTTATGTAACTTTTAAATTATTAATTTCCTTATTTATATAATTATATGTTGTAATAATAAAAATAATGCATCAATAAATTACAAGGGTACTTTGGACATTTCATATCTCAAATGAATTATTATATAGCTAATTAATGGTTGAGGGGGCAAATTATCACAAATTCATAGTTTGAGAGTGCATTTGTCTAAAATAAAAGTTCAGATACCAATCTGTCACAAGGTGAAAGTTTGAGAGCCTCTGGAGTCATTATCTCTTAAAAAAAATTATTCATTCATTCAATTTTCTTTTGTTTTGGCATTTGATAATTTTCCACTAAAATAAAATCCAAACTAAATTCATTTTAATTTTCCTCTTTTAGTCCTTCATGGTGAGTTGTTCCATTATACCTTCCTTATCTTTCACCTTAACCTCTACCTCACGGGAGGTACTTTGCGTACCCCCAAGATTACTTAATGAAACACCTTCCAAATTGATCATTTTTTTCTTAAATAAATATCCAAATTGTAACCTTTGATTTATTCGGTATGTTTTACGGAAAAGGAGTTGATAACTACACTCCTTAAAAATTTCTCTAAACCGTACCCCAATACACTTTTAGTTAAAAATTCTTTTTCAAATACAACAAATCACTTTTACCAGTTGTAATTCACATCCTCAATCAAACAAAACACTTATATATATACAATAGAAAGATCAAGAATAAAAAAAATCACTCAAAATTTATGAGAGTACGAGAAAAAAAAGAGAAAATATTATCAATTTAGTTTGGGGAATGGATAATGGGATAGTTGGAGGGGAGGGGGGCAAAGATAATTTCTCATACTTTTATAAGGAGTAAAGATATTTTTAATATCTTTTAGAATCAAAGTTGCAAATATTATTTCTATAAGAGAAATTATTATCTTTGCCCTCTTAACTTTCCCCCTTATCCATGCCCAAACTAAATTGGTAATATTTTCTCTTTTTTTCTCATACTCTCATAAATTTTGAGTGATTTTTTTTTTATTCTTGATCTTTCTATTGTATATATATAAGTGTTTTGTTCGATTGAGAATGTAAATTGCAACCGGGATAAGTGATTTGTTGTATTTGAAAAAGAATTTTGAACTAAAAATATATTGGGGTGCGGTTTAAGAAGATTTCTAAAAGTATATTAGATTTTTTGACAATAAAGTTCTATCTTCTCCAAATAATAAATCTTAGTCGTTGATTATTTAATTAAATTGATCACCACCATTGACATGCTTTAATGTCTCAACCCATTAAAACTTAAGGCCCATATCAATTTTCTCAATTTAACACCCATTACATAATATCTTGAAAATTTATTATAATTAATAACAATTTCAGCTCAAACCAAGGCGTAGACTCTTTACTAGTTATTAAAAAATGTAAATAAATAATTCAACTAAGGGCAAACTTGTCTAAAATAGTCCCAAAAATGTGTCCCAAGGTAATTTTGGAGGTGTCCAAAGCAACAACACCCCTTCTGGCTTCCTCACATCACATAACAAAATCCCAAATCACATCACACATCTTTTCTCTTCTTTCTCTTCTCATCTCTCGATCCGATCCAGATCTCACTCGCTCGCTCAAACCCTCGTTGTTCTCCATGGAGCAGCTCAAGTCGATCGGGCGCGAGCTGGCCATGGGCACGCAGGCCGGCGGATCCTCCAAGGAGTTCCTCGACCTCGTCAAGTCCATCGGCGAGGCGCGATCCAAGTCCGAGGAGGACCGGATCATACTGCGCGAGCTCGATCTCCTCCGCCGCAGACTCTCCGAGCCCGATATCCCCCGCCGCAAGATGAAGGAGTATTTGCTCCGCCTCGCCTACGCCGAGATGCTCGGCCACGACGCCTCCTTCGGCTACATCCACGCCGTCAAGATGGCGCACGACGACAACGTGCTGCTCAAGAGGACCGGGTACTTGACAGTGGCGCTGTTCTTGGATGAGGGCCACGATCTGATTATTTTGATCGTGAACACTATTCAGAAGGATCTCAGGTCGGATAACTATTTGGTGGTTTGTGCGGCTCTCGTGGCGGTGTGTAAGTTGATCAACGAGGAGACGATCCCGGCGGTGCTGCCGCAGGTGGTGGAGTTGCTCGGGCATCCCAAGGAGGCTGTCAGGAAGAAGGCAGTCATGGCGCTGCACCGGTTTTACCAGAAATCTCCTAGTTCGGTGTCACATTTGGTTTCAAATTTTAGAAAGGTAGTTAATTGTATCAGTAGACTGATTACACTCATTCAAACTGACCTTTACATGCAGACTACTATATCAGGAATGACTTATTTTGTAAGTGATGGTACCTGGCAATGAACTGAACAAGCTAGAATGATCAGAATTTAGTATGCTCTTCTCTTGTATGTTATTATCAGACACTTACTGACGCCAGTGGAATTGTTATTAAGAACGCTCTGGTTTGAGTTAGAATTCAATAGTTTAACTTAATTTATTTCTTTGTGTGAACTTGGGAATTGGGATTGGGAAGGCATCATCTTTTGGAGAAGTAGTCTTATTCATTTAGTGAGCATTTTTTTATAGCACCCGTCTGTGAGTGCAAAGTGTTGTCTAAAGTAATAACAAATGAAAGCAGTCATATTGGACTCATTACCTCTATATGTGTCCATTACGAATTGTGTTTATTGGTTTCTTATATTCGTTTAAGTAATTGAAACGTAGATAATTTGTCTCGAGTTTGGTTTTGGGACCTTGCTTTCAATTTAGATCTTTAGATGTCAATTTGTAAAAGATAAAATAACATTTAGTGAAGTCAATAAGTAAAAGAATGGAATAGTAATTGATGAAATTACGAGTGAGCTTATTTTAACAATAGGATTAATTTTTAGTGAAAATATGAGATAATAATTCAAAAAGAAGCTGCAATTTAATTTTTTATGGCTAGTTTCCATCATGTAACCTAACAATGTGTAATTGATGGATTGTCAGAGACTTTGTGATAATGACCCAGGAGTAATGGGTGCAACGCTTTGCCCACTGTTTGACTTGATATCGGATGATGCAAATTCATACAAGGACTTGGTTGTCAGTCTTGTCAGCATTCTCAAGCAGGTTGCTGAGAAGAGGCTCCCAACTACCTATGACTACCATCATATGCCTGCGCCATTTATCCAGGTATGGCCTCCTTTGATGTTTTGTATGGCTGTACTATGTGTTTTGTGTGGATCCTGTTGTTTTTTTACAGAATTTCTTCCTTAAATCTGTTCAGTTCAAAAAGTTTTGGGCAAATGAATTCAGAATCCTCTAAACACCCCACAGAAAATGTTCGTGCTTGGTATTGGGTTAATTTGTGTTATTACAAGTTGGTTTGTTATTACAAGTTGGTTTGTTAATATTTATGACGGGCTACTGCATAGCACATAAGCAGTTCGCAGGATGCTTATGTAGTTGGATTCCTGGGTAGTGTTTGCAGATGTGTAGTCCGAAAGAATGTAAATAAAAAGACAAGGCATTATGTACCTTTTCTGTAATGCCCGATTAGGTACTGCTAGGCTCCACTGGTGCAATAGATGTCTAATGTTATCTTGCTGAGCAATACCTACTGATGAGGCATTTCTATTCCTATGTTTGCCTGGTGTTGGTATGGTGTTGAACTGATTGGCACTATTATATTTATGTACTAACAAGGTTCTCATTGATATAAATATATGATTTTGTGCAGATTAAATTACTCAAGATTCTTGCTTTGCTTGGAAGTGGGGATAAGCAAGCAAGTAGTCACATGTATGCTGTACTTACTGAGATATTTAGGAAATGTGAATCTTCAAGTAATATCGGGAATGCCATTTTATATGAGTGTGTATGTTGTGTCTCTTCCATATTTCCCAACTCTAAAATACTAGATGCAGCCATAGAAGCCACTTCTAAGTTTCTCAAGGTTAGCTTTTCCTAAAGCTGGTTTTATCATGTCATGTATGATTTGATACCTCTCAAAGTGTCTTATGTAATCACATGGTAGAGGGAAGGTTTTCTACTACAAAATACCATAGTGGTACCTGCTGTTAGTTTAAAGATTTCTTTGTGGTAGTTGCTCGATTTCACCAGTCAGTTTTATTTTTCTATTGTTGTTTTGGTAGTACCGGGACATACCCACCAGATGTTGTATTCTTAGGATTCTTTTTTATATGTAAATTATTCTATATGACAGAGTGAAAGCCATAACTTGAAGTACATGGGAATTGACGCGCTTGGTCGGCTCATAAGAATAAATCCTGATATTGCTGAGGAACATCAGCTTGCTGTCATTGATTGCTTAGAGGTTTGTTACTACCTTTTCTTGTTTCAGCGTTGAATGCTTTGTTAAGGTGATCTTACTACCTTTTATGATCTTGTTTGTAAAGCATGGAAAGCACGTGCTGGCCATTTTTTCCCCCCATTTTGGTGATCCTTTTATTGTTTTATACACATTCCTGGTAGACAGAATTACTAGAACCAAGTTTGTCAATGCAGCAAGTAACCGAGTTTGTTAGTAATGAGAGATGTGAACTCACTACCTGGCATCTTCGTCCAGTAGATCTGCTTGTGTATGCAATACAAATCAGGGAAGAGAAAACAGCAAGTTGCTGGTAAATCCTTGTGTTAATCCTACTGTCTTGCAATTTCCCCATTTTTAGGATCCGGATGACACTCTTAAGCGCAAGACTTTTGAACTTCTGTACAAAATGACAAAATCAACCAATGTCGAGGTCATAGTTGACCGCATGATTGAGTACATGATCAACATCACTGACAGTCATTATAAGACGGAGATTGCTTCACGATGTGTAGAACTAGCTGAGCAGTTTGCACCTAGCAACCAATGGTTCATCCAGGTGGGTACACAACCCCCTGCTCATTCTTACTCTAGCTGTTTATCATTTGCTTGGTTATATCATGTTTTTAAAAGCATGGCAAGATGATATCTACAAGTTTCATTCTTTTTTTCTTCTATATCTTTGCATCACTTCTACTAATTTGAAGTCGCATACTGAATTTTGTTTATGCAACTTTTATTGTTTGATTGATTACCGCAGTATTTAACTGCACCCTTTATCTGCACCCAGTATTAAGTATAAACTCTGTTCTTTAGATGCATACTTCAAAATTTAGATAAACAACTATTTATTTGTAAAAATGTTTATAACTAACGATGGTGCAGATGTGGGGATGCAAGAATAATTTCTAAAATCATACCTTTTGCTGTGCTTCTTTTTGTTTATATTTCTCCTTGGTTTAATATACCAGAGTGTGTCCAAAATCTGACATCACAAGAAGTAGAAAATTTTTTTAAGACAACAGTTTTGTCATCTTAGTGAGAAAAATAAAAAAACATTATTTTCAGACATCAACTAGTCTTTTAAGGGTCCTGCTGTATGTTATATAATACTTCCCACTCATAAATTATCTGCATGATGTAAAGTACTTCTGGGGTTTCCTTTTTTTTTTCTAATTGTTCTGCAAGTAATATAATAACAGTGATATTCAAATATGTATTTTCTTTTGGTTAACAACAAAGATTGCTAGTTCCAATGCATCAAATCTTCTTTGTTGTTTTATTGTTATTTTTCTGTTCTGTGAAAACCAGACAATGAACAAGGTGTTTGAGCATGCTGGAGATCTTGTGAATCCAAGAGTCGCACATAATCTAATGCGGTTAATTGCAGAAGGATTTGGTGAAGATGATGAGGGGGCTGATACTCAGCTTCGATCTTCAGCTGTATGTAATCTGTTCCATTATTGATGTTGATTTCCTTTGAACAATATATCAACTCTTTTAGACATAACACTTCGGAGTCGGAAAAACAAAATGCAAAACACCCTGAACCAGTGTAATATTTGGTATCTTATGTTTTGAGAGATTATCCTACTTTGAGGAACTCCTGAGTCGTAGGCTGGCACGACTAATTTGGCAATCACTCCTGATCTGACCTGAATGCTAGGGAAACCGAACAATTTGATTTTTAGATCCAACCTGGCCAATAAAAGAAAATCCATTTCCAAACCCAAAGGATTTTCTTCTTATAATTACATTTTCTGATTAAATTCTATTGAGATGATAAGCATTGATGTAAACTTACCTCAAACGTCGTGATCTGGCAAGTTATATTTGAGTGGACTCGAATTTTAAATGACCTTTATCCTGGAAAAAATTCTCATAACCAAAACATAACATAAAATCAGGATTATATATGGAATGGATCTTTACCTCTCTCTCTCTTATAGTTTTTCAATTGCATATCTCATTATGCATTCTCTATGCAATTTAACTGTCAATGCACTTTTCAACTGAGACCGAAATAATGTTAAAACATAGCAAACCTAAAGTGAAGCAGCTAAACTTCTAACATCTTGGTCAAGGGCTGTTGTCTTTAGTGTGGATACTTGATAACAACAGCTTGGAAGTGATGTGACTTAATTAATTGTCAGTTAACTTTAGTGTGGCTATCCATCATCCATGAGTTAAATGAAATGATGAACTTAACTGCTGGTAGTAAACTTCGTGCAGGGTTTTAATGGCAATTTTTAATTGTTGTCATGATATTACAGGTGGATTCTTACTTGAAAATTCTTGGCGAACCAAAGCTTCCTTCTCTGTTTCTTCAAGTATGTTACCTCTTCTTCCTAATATCTAGCATAAGCATATACCGATTAGTTTTCTTGTTTCTTGGTTGGTCTAATAACATATTTGGAATAAAGATATTTTTAGTTTCTTAATCTGAAAGTTACACTATATTTTATGTGGTGATGTTTAGTTTAGTCTTGTAATTTTGTTGGTCATATTTTTAGTTTTTACTTGTGCTGTTGTTGAGCACAGGGATGTAAAATAAATAGTTATTGAGTGTCATCTGTTTCAGTCAAGGTATTGTTGACAGAAAATTAAATGTTGCTCAAGTGTAGGTAATTTGTTGGGTTTTGGGAGAATATGGTACAGCTGATGGCAAGTACTCTGCTTCTTACATCATTGGCAAATTGTGTGATGTTTCTGAGGCCCACTCTAGTGATGATACCGTCAAGGTATACAACTTTGATAATTTCTTAATATCCTGTTTGTGTAGTTTGGTATGAGAACAGTCTGGTACCATCTGAGTTGACATAGAAAATTTGAATTTGAAAATTGAAGCATCTATTATAAATACAATTATAAATTAAATTTAGACCAATAGATGTAGGCGATGACTTCAAATTAAGGGTAACATTAAGCATTGCAATTAACTATTGGTTGATCCCTACTTTCTTTGTTTTTGTTTCTTTTCTTTTCTTTTCTAGTTGAAATGTCTTTTGAGAAGTTCTATATTTCTTCATGATAATTGAAATTATTTTACTAATATCATGCTCTTTTCTTGGAAGGGGTATGCTGTGTCTGCAATTATGAAGATATTTGCTTTCGAACGAGCTGCTGGAAGGAAGGTTGAAATGCTACCTGAGGTAAAAATGATTTCTGCTTCTGATGTGTTTGATTGTAATGTACTAATATTTGGTTTGCTATGACCCCCATGATTCTTCCTGATTTTAAGCTTGTTGTGCCTTTCCTGGATGTCTGTTTCTCACCTGTAATATTCATCTATAATATGTGTGGTTCGACTCATTTTTATTTTGTATAAAATTGAAATTGAGTTTTATGTTTGATGATGGCTTTTACTGGATCTTAAAGGCTAGTCGTTGACCTAACTCAATGGATAAACAAATAAGAACATTTTGCTAAACTGGTCTAGTCAGGATAGAGTATTAGCAACGCAGTATCAGTAGTACCCGCTTTTTCTTGATAATTGCTTTCTAAGGAAATTTACCATTTTTTTCTTTTACAGTGTCAAACATTAATAGATGAGCTGTTAGCTTCACATTCAACAGACTTACAGCAGCGTGCTTATGAGTTTCAAGCTTTGTTAGGGTTAAGCCCACAAGCCATTGAGAATGTGATGCCCCCTGATGCAAGCTGCGAAGATATTGAGGTATCTTGTTTGATCAATTTTAGTGCGTTTGAGTTCAAAATTGACTCATGCACTGATGCTATATAGGCCACGTCCAACTTTTTAATACTCCCAACTTGCCTTAAATAATTTGTTTCGTCGAAAGTGCATTAAATATGGTGTAGAGTCCATATCCTCTGCGATAACTCAAAATTTGAGTTATCTGTCCATTTGATCAGGGGCTGTTAATTTAATCAAAAAGGTCAAAGGTAATTTAAGTTATTTAACCAGTGTCCATTTAGAATCACGGGGCAATTTATAGAGCAGTGTACAGGCAACTCAAAAGTTGCAGTGCCGCAGGTGATTTGGATTCGAATATGGTAAAAAAGGAGCCATTAAACTGTGAAATGTGATGCATTGAAGCGATTATTTTGGCCTCATCAAGTCAAATTCCTCACCACTTGAACCCCAATTAATCCAGTTCTATTGTTTCAGAAAACAGAAAATAGGCCACATAAAAGCAGAAACAACCATGACAGCAGAAAAAAAATAAAAAGGGAAATAATGACTTAGAAATCTGTGGGATATTTTATTGCAGTTTATGTTGCAGAGGACATGGATCAAACAAGTATGCTATATCATGTTCATTTCCATTTGGAAAACAGATAAACTGATGCCACTTTTATTTTACCTTTGCAGATAGATACAAGTCTTCCCTTTTTAAGTAGCTATATTAACCAAGCAATAGAAAATGGGGCCAGGCCTTACATCTCGGAGTCTGAGCGATATGGAACAGCAAGCACCATCACCCCGGCCATTGCTAGCCAATACCAACATGACACCTCATCAGCTCACACCCTTCGGTTTGAGGCCTATGAGGCACCCAAGACGCTGGTACCTACCCCCAGTATCCAGTCATCATCAGTGTCTTCAGTACCTACCATTAGCACTGATCTAGTACCAGTCAGTGATGCAACCTACACAACAAGAGAAGAACAGCAAAACCCTAAAGTTCAAACCCTAGCTGATCAAATTTCGGCAGAAATTGGAGTTCGCCTCAGACTTGATGGAGTTCAGAAAAAGTGGGGTCGGCAGACATACTCTTCCCCATCGGCTCCTTCAACGTCTAGCTCAAGCACCCAAAAACCAAGTAATGGGATGGTAACTAGTGAGACAATTCGTGAAAGCACAATCGATTCAAGAAAGCAGCAGATTCCAGAAGTCTCTGCTGAGAAACAGAAGCTTGCTGCTTCTCTGTTTGGGAAGAAAGCAACAGAAAAGAAGACACAGGCTGCCACACGCAGACCTGCTAAAGAGAGCCAACAGGCTATTGCGTCATCAGCGCCAGAGCCACCGAAGGAGAACAAAGTAGTTGTTCCTGCAGCACCACCACCTGATCTACTTGATCTGGGTGAGCCAAGTGAAACAGCTGCACCAATTATTGATCCTTTTAAGCAACTTGAAGGGCTTTTGGGACCTGAAGCTGGCAGTGACGTGGCTTCTGGTGCAGGCCCATCTGTCGGTGCTGTGGCACCAACGGATCTAATGTCTATGCTCACAGACATTCCACCTGTAATTGACAGTAAGAGTCATGATAAAGGGGTTAGTAGTTCAACTGTGGCCAAAAAGGGTCCAAATGTAAAGGATGCATTGCAAAAGGATGCAACAGCCCGTCAAGTGGGCGTAACGCCAACCGGAAATAATCCTAATCTTTTTAAGGACTTGTTTGGGTGAAAGTTCTTTTGGGAGCGAAAAATTGGCTTGATCGCGGTGAGGAAAGCTAGCTTTTTTAAAATTTCGAAGACAGTCCATGGTGGCTCCTTGTAATTTTGACTGGAAAAGAATGATCTGAGACTTTCTTTATTCTTTCTATTCTTCTCTGTTTTTGTTTTTCCATATTTATTATTCTTTCTTTTTTTTAAGGGGGGACATTAGTCTATAAGATCTGAGTTTTGGTGGAGATGAATTGCTGTGAGAATAGCTGAATGGGTTTGCCTTCTGATTGTATAAGAGAAGATAGCTGTGTTGAAAAGAATAGTTTCCGTTGTCAAAAATATTTTTTGACATTGTTAGAATAATAAATGGACAGCCCGTGATACTTGGTGTGCGAGGTTATTCCTTGTTGTTGATTCAGAATCAAATACCTACAATTGATTATAGCTGGTTTTGCATTGTATCTGGTTCGTCATATCTAGCGAGTTGTACTCGGTGAGTTTGCTATTTTAAGACGGTAAGATTTTTTATTCTCGAGACAGGATCCGAACGTACCGGCTGTACTTATCCTGACAACACGGGCAAACAGAACAGAAATAACGGCCACCACATACTATTTTGATGCCACTTGGTTAAATTTCAATTTCTTTAGTACTGTCTGGAACAATTCTTCTCTGCCCTTTTTTTTGAAGGTTGTGAAACCTTCAAAACAAAACAATGGGGGGCTTTGTCATTACCGGCTTGCCTCCCGAAACAAAATTCGAAGGGAAAGTCACATTCTATGTGGTGGTTTGCGCCTTTATCGCAGCAACCGGAGGACTGATGTTTGGCTATGATATTGGCATTTCTGGTAATTTCTCAACAGTCATTATATGATCAATTGTTCATTCATAACAAGATGCTTTCACTATTTCAAAAGCAATGCTTGCACTATGGCTTGGTACCACCTTGGTTTGGTATGGTACCAGCAGTGACAAAACTGTGAAACTCTCTGGTTTCCTGCCCCAGTTGTTTTCTATTAGAACAAGAATTGGCACCAAATTTCACAGATTCGGCTATGCACCAAATGATTACAAGAGGCAAGAAGGATGCGGATGACACGACTCGTGGGGGGGGTTTCAATAGAGATGTTGATTATGCATTCTGTTGAACAACAAACTTTTGTTGGATTGAAAGCAATCTTGATATCAAGTAGCACAAGCCATGTTTAGAGTTCTTCTTGTTATTATTATTACATATAAACAACATGAGACTACTAATCCGTAACACCGATCAAATACATACAGGCGGTGTGACATCCATGGATGACTTCCTCTTGAAGTTTTTCCCTTCGGTTTATCGGAAAAAGAAGCTCGCCAAGGAGAATATCTTCTGCAGGTACGACAGCCACAAGCTCCAACTGTTCACTTCCTCCCTCTATCTGGCGGCACTTGTCTCGTGTCTCTTTGCATCTAAGATGTGCCGAGGATTTGGCCGCAAGATAACAATTCAAATCTCATCCATATTCTTCTTCATGGGTGTGATTCTTAATGTCGAGGCTGATAATGTACATATGTTGATCGCCGGACGTATTCTTCTCGGCATTGGTGTAGGGTTTGCGAATCAGGTGACGTTATAGATATTTGAAAAGAACGAATGCTAACAAATAATAAATTTTCTATAATTATGCCAGTCAGCTGAATCAATTGTCCTGAATTTATTTACTGCATTTCGTAGGCTGTTCCCTTATTTTTGTCGGAGATTGCGCCGTTCCACACCCGTGGCGCACTGAACATACTTTTCCAACTAAACATAACCATAGGGATCCTAGTAGCAAACATTATCAACTACTATGCATCGATGATTCCAGAACATGGTTGGAAGATCTCTCTTGGACTCGCCGGTGTCCCCGCAATAATATTGTGCGTCGGCTCCTTCCTCATTCCTGAAACACCGACCAGCCTGATTGAGCATGGAAAGAATGCCGAAGGGCTAGAAACCCTCAAACGAATACGTGGGACCTCCAACGTTGAAGCGGAATTTAAGGAGATGTTGGAGGCCAGTGAGAAAGCAAGAACAGTGGAGCGGCCTTTTACGAGCATTTTTCACAGGACGAGCTTCCCGCAACTCGTCATTGGCGCTTCCTTGCAGTTATTTCAGCAGTTTACTGGCATAAATGCAATCATGTTCTACGCCCCTGTGCTGTTTGAGACTCTTGGGTTTAAGAACAACGTTTCGTTGCTCTCTGCTGTCACGATCGGGATTGTGAACCTTCTCGGTACTTTCGTATCATTGCTGGCGGTGGATAGAGTCGGAAGGAAGCTGCTGCTTCTGGAAGGATGTTTGCAGATGTTCGTCGCAATGGTAAACAACATGTTTGGTGCAGAATAACAAAATTACTGATAAACTGCTCTTTGATTATGAGTTGCAACTAATTAAACCCTTTTCTGTTCAGGCTTGTGTCGGAGCTGTGTTGCTTACGAATGGGGAGGGAAATCAGAAATTAGACCCCGATTCCGCAAAGGGTGTTGTACTATTTTCCGCATTGTTCGTCTCGGGTTTCGCCTGGTCGTGGGGCCCGCTGGCATGGCTGATCCCCAGCGAGATATTTCCGCTTGAGACACGAACTGCCGGATACGCGGTCGCAGTGAGCTCCAACATGCTCTTCACCTTTGTGATAGCGCAGCTCTACTTGTCGATGCTGTGCCGGATGCGTGCCGGGGTGTTCTTCTTCTTCGCAATGTGGATCGCGATCATGGGCATATTCGTCGCGCTCTTCTTGCCCGAGACGAAGAACATCCCGATGGATGAGATGGTGACGAGAGTCTGGAAGAAGCATTGGTACTGGAAGAGATACATGGACGACGGCGTCCGGAGTTTCAAAGCGACAGATGCTTTGTACGACGCGTATAGCTACTGATGTCATGTATACTGTCTGTAAATTTAGTTTTAGCTCACTCTAGAACTGCGACACGGAGAATTGCGGAGTAATTGTTCACATATTAGTACACATCTGTTCATAGTAGTACCAATTAGCACTATTTCATGGTATGATCATTATCATAGTTCATTCTCAAAGTTTTCATCCAGATTTTATTCCCTCGTACCTTTGAATTTTTAGTTCCTGATCAAGTACAAAAGAATAAGCTATATATGTTTACGAAAACATCGCCGCCCTGTACGGCATTTCGGTCTGATCATACTGATCTGGCTACGGTGTTTCCGACAGCACTTCCAAGCAAATGCTGACCCAATACAATCACAGAGATAAAGACAGTAATTTTCCAACAAATTATTCAATATAAAGAAGAAGCGATTTAGTTTATGAGCTATGGTGAAATGACAAGGCAGCAGTGTTCATTCATAATATTATGCATTCAAACACAGAAAACCTGGCTGCACTCCAATTCTAAATTCTTTGTTTTCTAATCAATTTCTCTCTCTTTTTGTTTGTAGTTTAGTACTGCTCATATCTAATGAGCTTTTTAGTATTCTAGATTAATTTTTTACTTTACTGGTTTATTTTTATTTTATTTTTTTTCTATCCTTTTAAATTAAACCTTGTAATCATCTCTTACAAGTAATAATAAAAGAGGAGGGATCCAATACCATACAAAATTTTGACACGAATGTTACACTAAATCATATAAATTTTTTAAAAATCTTAAAAATTGAAAATCTTTTACAAACATGTTTATTTACTTATAGATCGATTGTGTTTCAAATTTCATTCAATTTGAGTGTCATTTGATACTCCATCAACGGCCATCAAGTTTATATAGTAATTAGAACGGTAAAAAATTAATGATTCTTTATGGAGTACCAAATGACACTAAAATTGAATAAAATTTGACACATAACCGATCTATAAGTAAATGAATATGTTTATAAAAGATTTTCTATTTTTAAGATTTTTTATAAATTTATATGATTTAGTGTAACATTTGTGTCAAAAAAAAGTTGTGTCATTTGATCCCTCCTCATAATAAAAAAGAAGAGGGAAAATCTCTTTCTTTTCCTCCAAAAAAAAAAATATATATATTATGCATTCAGGATGCTATACTTCTGGTAGAGGTGGCAGAACCTGACCCGACCCGAGAAACCTGCCCTACCTGGTATTTTCCAAAAAGTGAAACTGACCTGACCCGATCCAACTTGCTCCGAACCCGACCCGACCCGAGATAAAATATCATCCAATCCAACTCAAATCAATATATAATCCACAAAAAGTAGATATTATAATTGACCCGACCCGAGATATTCTAGAAGGTCAAACTGACCCGACCCGAACCCGAACCCGAACCCGACTCGCCCGCCCGATTTGCCACCTCTAAATTCAGGAACAGAGGTGTCCTCAGAGAATGCAACCTGCATGTGAGTCCGTTTGGTTTTCTATGGGTTCATCAAAATTTCTTAATATTTCCGACAGTTTAAAATATTATGAGTTTTGAATAGTATCAGAGGATTTTTAAATTGGACGAAATTTGATTCACAATCAATATATGAGTTTCACAACATGTTTGTACAAAATTTTCTATTTTAGAAAATTAATTTACATTTATTTGAGGATCTGTTGTCACGGTTGTCGCCCGATCCCCACCCTATTATAAATATTGTTTTTACATTTGTGTGTTGAATAATTAGCATATTAAGTTGAATAATTAGTATGTTTAGTTGAATTAATAAATTTGTTTGACCAAGTCAAACTATATATGGTATATACTTAATATGATATAGTGAATAAGCAATTTAGCAGTCTTTAAGATATAGTAATGAATAATATCCGTTTCATTATACTGCACACAACCCTCCAACGATCTCTTCGATAATCTCTCCAGCAATCTCTCTTGTCTCCCTCCTTCATGCTCCTCCGCTGCTCTCCTTCTCCACCGTGACCTCGGCCTATCCCCTTCAACCCTCCCACTCCCCTGCTTCTTCCCCTCTGATCCCTCCTTCGCCCTCCTCTCCTCTTCCCGTCAATAATTGTGCCCCGATGATCTATTTCGTCTCTCCGACTATCCATTTCCCCTCCGATAATATTGTCTAGCAGCACATTATTCACATTTAAACAATTTTATAAGAAACATAAACACTTAAACGAGCAATATAAATATTTATTCTTGTCTAAATACTTTTGCAACTAATATAAATACTTATTGTTTCTCATGTAACTACTTTTGTAAGAAATCTAAACACTTTTTATAAACAATATAAACACTTACCAATCTCATCTAAACACTTTTGTACTTGAGTTTGACAGACATATTCACCAATTCAGTTGCGCAAGCGGTCTAGGAAACGAGTTTTTTTGTTTTTAACATGATGCCAGCGCAATATAAATTGTGTCACCTATGACCTATCTAAACACTTAAGTAAACCATCTAAACACTTATGGTTGTCGTTAGAACATTTTCAATTAAACTCGTGGGGACAAGTACATCAAGGAAAAGTCGCAAATTTACCATTTTTAGCAATATTTTAAGTGTGTTTTTTATCCAAAAGGAAAAAAAAAATAGTTAGGGAGATTTTAAGGGAGATTTGATTTGAGGGACTATTAGTTGGACCCCTGATAAAATGCACAATTTCTTAAAAGCTAATTGATTTTAAATTTTAAAATTGAAAAGATTTTATTACGGTCCTAATGTGAATTTAGATGTCATCTACAGTATTTTTCTATTTGTAGACAGGTTTGTATCAAAAATCATTAATTGACTGAGTTGTGCAACACCAAAATAAAACCCGACTAGATCATCCTCCGAACACCAATATCATGGTATTGTTATTATTATTATTTCTATTTATGGCCTATGAGTTGATCATTCGGACTTTGACATAGAGATAATTAATTAAGAGGAGGGACTCATTGACGATACATATTTTAATAATTTTGATAATAAATTTTTTTAAAAATTTGTTAAAAAATTTATAAAAAAAAACCTTAAAATTGAAAATGGTTTATAGATGTATTACTTAACTCATAGATTGATAGTGTTTCAAATTTCAATCAATTTGAACATCGTTTAATGACTTATCAAAATTTTGTGTACTTTTCAACAATTATAATTTAGCGGATCTTTAAAAAGCTAACAAATGTCGCTTAAATTGAATATAATCAGAAACATAATTAATATATAAGTTAAGAAATACTTCCGTGAACTTTTTTCTATTTTTAAGATTTTTTAAAAATATTTAAAAAGTGTCATTGTCAAGATATATAAACATTGCCAATGGATCATTCTCATTAATTAATGGGTATTGCACTATTGCTCCTATAATCACACTCAAATAATTTTATTGGTCAAAAATGAATTTGGAAAGTAACAGTGCCTCTCAAAATTAAAATTTTTTATGTGGCTATTATTAAAGAACAAATTAAATACCAGAGTTAATTTATTTTTCAAGGGTTGGGATGGACCTATCAAATGCTCTTTTTGTGATGATTTGGAAGATGCTAATCATCTGTTCGTGTACTGTCATTTAATGCATGAATTTTGGAGCAGATTCTCTAGGTTTTTTAATATCCATCTTATTCTTACTACTTTGGATGATTTGTGGGATAGTACTTTAAGCCTATCACCTGATGATATAAGTTTTACTCAATGTATTGTATGTATTGCTTATTGGGTTAGATGGAATGACAGAAACAACTTTATTTTTGAAAATAAGAATTGCCCAAATATCAATGCTTTTCTAATTCAAGTTTTCTCTCTTTATGGCAATTGGACAGGGAGTAACAGAGGTTCTGACTTCTGAGATCATGCCTCAATGTTTGATGGTTCCAGGGCAGCAGGATAAGGCAATAGGGGCTTATCCAGTGGTTTGCTCCAAGGAATGAGAATGTCATGAGCACATGGAGGTTGCAAAAGAGATGGAGGGCTAGGAATTAATTTCTGATTATTTCTTAGTCTATCTTTTACTTTTGTTATATCCTTGTGTTTATTCTGTTGGTCTGTGTTAGTTAACTGCAAACTGATGCTATTTTGATTTGTAATAGTTTCCTAGGTAGGAAACATAAGAGACTTTAGGAGTAGATCACAGTCCATCTTAAATGGCTTTGTGTTTTTTTGATGCTATTCGAGCTTCCTGAAAAGTAATAGGAAGTGGTGGTTAACTCCACTTTTATCAAAAAAAATTTGTAATCATTGGATCGAAAAAATCATATTGGTGTAAAATTTTAAAAATGTATTATGACTAAAAATAGGTACCTCGAATACAATTTTTGTACTCCGGAGGTATATATGCCAAATATATCTATATCACATTCAACCCACACAAATTAGTCTGCTAACATGAATTATTGAATTAACGGCCGAACCATGCATATATATATATATATATACTCCGTGAGAGTGAAGCATCTAATTTCCATAAATATTCTTGTCCAAATTAACTTCGGCCCCCGCTCCCCCTAAAAGCAACAAATAGTACAACACGTTCTGCAAGAACCGACTATACATCTAACTAACATAATTAACAAGAGCTAGCTAGCTAGCGTTAAACCCACAAATCTTGTTCTTTAATTTTACACACGTACCAAAAACTCAGACATTGTTTTAGCCTCTAATTAATCTATAATACATTCTGATTTCATTTCATTAATTCCTCGCAAAACCAATCAATACTGCTTCAATTCAATCCACTACACACGTACGTACGGCACAGAATTGATTGTTCGTTCAATGGGATATTCCAGGTATGCTCCAATAATTTTAATTATCGTGATATATATCAATCTCGTTCTTGTATTAATTTCTTGTTGTTATTTTTCAATGAAATCTTGTTCTTTTACGTACCCTATATATCAACATTAGTGGTAGATTAAGCACTTGTATCTGATCGATTAAATAAATCCGAAATTGTGGACAAATTTTTTTTTTCATTTTTGAAAATTAATTTTTCGTCATTTTTAATTTTTATAACAAGTTGTTGGCAAATATATAATCCCTTTAAATTTAAAATACATCATCTGTTTGTAACTTAAGAATGAGTACTTATCATTATTTATTTTGATGATTTCCCTAGTATAAAGTTGAGAATAATAATCAAGCCAATCCGAAAAAGGAAATTGAAGGCTACTGACAAGAAGGTAATTGAATAGTTTAATTCTCCAATATTTCTATATATATTCAATTATCACATCAGTCAAATTAAATATTAGTGGTATTGCATTAATTCTTACATACATTTTTTAAGTGAAATACATTTTCTTTCAAAAAAAAATAGAATTATATTATATATTTTATTTATATTTAATTAATTTAGCACACCAAATAATCTTAAAAAAAAAAAGAAACTACATGCATTAATACATATGGATATAATATGATCAGGCATGCGGTACCAAAAAACGTCTCAAGGTGAAGGCTGCAATGGGGGCAGACAAAACAATGAGCTCAATGCATCAAGATCACCATATTATTGAACCCAACATGAAGAAAAAGGAAACAGCCGAGCAAAAAAAGACCTGTTTAGATCATGAGACCAGCGTTAATCTTGATGAAAGTTATACCCCAATCTTATGGTGGTCGACGGGAAAAAATATTTTCGACTTTTACGACCTTCGTGAAAAGCTTGGATCTGGTGGTTATGGTATATTAATTAATAATTAATTAACTAATTATATATCTTTCTCTTCACCATTTTTTTTTCTGTCAAACACTCAAACTTGTTATAGATTTATTATATATATTAAACCCATTTTTTATTTAATTAATTTGAGTTTTGAGAAGGTATATATATATATATCTTCTAAAAGTAATTAATTAAAGCATGCATATGCACTTTTTATTTCAGGCACTACACATGTGTGTATTGAGAAGGCAACCGGGCAGAGATACGCATGCAAGGTGATTGACAAAGGTACACTCATCACTGAGCAAGACCAGGAAGATGTGTGCTTTGAGATCAACATGATGGCGCATTTGAATCTGGGAGGGCACCGCAACATAATCAGATTGGTGGACTCATACGAGGACAGTAAGAAGGTTTATATCGTCATGGAGTTGTGTCAAGGGGGCGATCTGTTTGACAGAATGCAGCGGATACGTTTTTATACTGAGGATCAGGCGGCTTCTGTAATGACAGACATTGTTCAAGCAATAAAGGTTAGGAAATTATATCTGTTACATTTTAGAATGTATCTGTAACATTTCGGAATATATCTGTTACATTATTTGTACGTCTATGGACGTATGGACAGCTTCTCAAGATGTTTCTCTTTTTATTTCAATTTTTTTTTTTTTAAGTTAAATGATCATTCTAGTTATGTGTCTTCTTCTTCTTCTATTTTTTTTTTTGTGTTTACAAATGATCAATAACAATAGTTAATATATATAGACATAGATGAGCCAGTGACCTTGTTAGTTACTAATTAATTACTTACTATATTGTATAAAATATAAAGTGCCCTTCTTATGCGACCTTCTAATTAATTAATTAGAAAAATATATATAGTATTACATGTTAGTGCTAATTAAGAAATATTGTCCCTTAGCCTATATATTTATCTAATTAACTATATGTATAATTTGTTCCTGTCATTTTTAAACAGTATTGCCATGAGCATAACATCATGCATCGAGATATAAAGCCTGAAAACATATTATACTCGAGCAACAACAAATCTGCTGCCACCTTGAAGCTTATTGATTTCGGCTTGTCCACATATTTCAAGCCAGGTACTTATTACATTTTCTTATTATAATCTATTTGTTTAAGGCTAATTTGGCAATATTTCATATGTACAGAATTTAATTTGTCAGCATACAATAATATTTGTTTTCGAATGAGCAAATAGAAAATAATCAGGATTTTTGGTATAACCTACCAAATAATTATCTACATATTAATACTTAAAAATGTGCATGTCTAGCTAGTACCTCAACATATATATGGTAGCAAAGTTTAATTTATGAAAAAAAAAAAAACACATGTATATGTCATTTTAAAAATACAATGAGTCCTTAATTAATTTGCTACTCGTTTTTTTTTTTTTTTTGTTGAAATTCAGATCAAAAGTTTACTGAAGCAGTTGGGACAACTTGCTACATGGCCCCTGAAGTTATAATGGGGCAACAATATGGGGAAAATGTGGACATCTGGAGTGCAGGCGTTATCCTGTACACTCTTCTAGCAGGAGAACATCCATTCTTCGGCGGTAAAAATTAATAATGGCACTCCAAATTGCATTTTTTATCATCTCAATAAAAAAAAAACATAATTAATCTGTATAGAATTTTAATTATAAGGTGCATATGATGTTTATAAAAAAAAAATTCCCATTTTGATTTTTTGCTTGATGTAACAATGCAGAAGACGAGGAGGAAACAAGAGAAGCCGTAATGAATTATGAGGAGATGGACTTTGATGGAGAATGTAATTGGGAGTACATATCGTCTGAGGCCAAGGATCTTGTGAAGGGAATGCTCAACCGTGATCCAGAGCAGCGGTTAACGGTACAACAAATACTAGGTAATTAATAGCTTAATTAATTAATTATACTTGTCAAATTAATTAATTTGGTCAGGTGTTGTGTTTATATATACACATACAATATATATAATTAATTTTACCGGTTTTGATTGAATAAATCAATGGCCTGAACTATAAAATTAAAGCATCTAACAATGTGCAT
Organism: Cyperus esculentus; assembly: GCA_030179965.1. Classification (NCBI taxonomy): domain Eukaryota; kingdom Viridiplantae; phylum Streptophyta; class Magnoliopsida; order Poales; family Cyperaceae; genus Cyperus; species Cyperus esculentus. Next base: position 2,521,415 of record JASGLE010000029.1, on the reverse strand, counting down.
GGCGAGAGAATACATTTTTAATTTCTGACAAGAGAAACATCTTGCGTCCACTGAAAACCCGTCCATACATTCATAAGCGTGTACATAATGTAACAGATACGTCTCAAAATATAACAAATACATGCCGAAATGTAACCTATAGACGCTAGGTATTACTCTTCTGACAGAGTTTAATTTGCCTGCAGAACATCCCTGGTTCGTAAAGCAAGAAGCCAAGAACAAGAAGAGTCATGAGGAGGCCACAATTTTACCTAAAAGAAGAGTCATCAGGAGGCCACAATTAAAGTTTCACAAATTTTAGATCTAGTTAATTTGTACTAAAATCGACTAGTATATGTATATATATATTCAGTAACTATTTATGATCAGTTGCACATTTCATTTTTTTATTTGTAAATTCCTGGAACAGCACTTAATTTCGAATATCAAGTTATATTAATTGCAACATCTTAATGCGTTAGATTGTTCTGTGTTTTATTAACTTTTGGTGTCCATTCTATTCTAATATTTCTCACAATATTATTTATTCTGAATTGTATATCATTTGATAGACTATTTTCATATTGCGTATAATTAAATGAGAAGCATAAATTAAATTATCAAATAAGAAACCACAGTTCATCACAATATCATATTGCTAATTAATGTCCGGTACATAATCACACTTTGTATTAAGGGTGCATTAATTTGCTTGTACCTAATACCCCGTTAGATTAGGAACAAAATATTATTTCAACCCAAAACAACAGGAAAAACATCTCAGTCTTAGTCAAGTTATCAAAGTGTAGTCTTATTTAGGAAATCATATAAATGCTAATTACTTTATTTTAATAAAATGCATATAAATTATGTTACGGTCGTACTGTGAATTTATGTGTCATCTAAAAATATCTTTCTGTCAAAAATCATTTATTGGTTGAGTTGTGGAACATCAAAATAAAACCCGATCAAGTTTGTCACAGATACTAAATAAATCTTTTTTTTTAATAAATTCACTTATCATTATCTATATATAAGTCCCCCACTATTTTTTTAGATTATCATAGGACAATATATTAAAGAGATCAGCAAGCACGATCTAACTACATTATGCAATTAATTAAAAGTCAAAACATCGGTTAGAATTATTTTATTTGGCTCGATAACCATGCCAACAAATTTTATAATAACAAACTAAACAGTACAATAATCAAAAAAAAGGAAAAGAAATTTCTGATTTAATATGCGTTCTACTAGCTGGATCTAAAAGAAGATAAGTATATAAATGCTAACAATAACATATTAACATGCATGGATACTGGTGTACTGTTCACTGAGAAAGAGATTAATTTTGAGATGCTATCTGGGTAGAACCCAACATGGGCAGCTCAAATGGGAGAATAAATAATAAGCAGGCAACTCTCATGTAGAGAAATAAATAAGACAAATTAAAGATTCGCAATATTAATTACAGAGTAGTAGATAGCATCCACCGTTTTTATTTATTCACTGGTTCACTGTATTTTTTTAATGAACAAATATCATTTTTCAGTAAATATATATATCTTTCGGATTAATAGATATCATTTTCCAGTAAACAGATATACTACGATTTCCAATAAACATCTATGCAACTGTAGTAAGTACATGGATGTACGTAGTGTGTCAAAACTGTGAGATGAATGGATAGGTGACCTACTTAATAGAGGTGGACTCTACATGTTATTCTTTGATCTTAAATCCACACAGCTGTGAGAAGATAATAATAATCAGATTTAGATGAGATGATGATGCAAACAGATCAGTTTTTGACTATGAGAGTGATATATATATAATCGTGCAGATCACGCGCTCCAATTTTAATGCGTCCCATATTTCTCAAAACAAATTAAAAAAAAAAAAGTCCAGAGATCTGAGAGATGAGAGCCAATTGGATTTAATTAATTATGTTACTCTAAAATTCTAGGGCTGCACACTCAAATTTCAGTTACTAATAAAGAGAAGGGATCCATTGACAATGCTTATCTTAACAAATTTGACTATGGAACTTTTCAAAATTTTGAAAAAAGAATAATTAAAATTCTCAAAAAAATTTACGGAAGTATTGCTTAACTTATAGATTGACTATATTTCTGATTATATTGATCAATTTAAGTAATGTTTGATGGCTCTTCAAGTATCTATTAAATTACAACCGTTAAAAAGTACATAAAATTTTGGTAAGCCATTAAACGATGTTCAAATTGATTGAAATTTGAAGTACTATCAATCTACAAGTTAAGTAATGTATCCATTCATTTTGTAAGATTTTTTTAATTAATTTTTCAAACTTTTGAAATGCCCCATTGTTGAAATTGTCAAAATATACATTGCAACCGATCCCTCCCCAATAATAAAGATGCTTTTAATGTTGTACCATATAGATTGACATTGCTTGCTACCACTTTTAATGGATCAGATTAGGAGTGGCAAAAAAACTCGTGGCTCGCTCGTTAGTGGCTCGGGCTCGACTCGTTATTGGCTCGCTCGTTAAGCTCGTTAAGCTAATGAGCCGAGCTTGAGCTTGGCATGGCTGAGCTTGTTAAACTCGTTTGGCTCGATAAACTATTATTAATTACAATTTGTACTGCTTTTATCGTAAATTATTAATATATTATACAACATATGATCAAATATATATGAAATTGTTATGTAAAATGTGTATGAACATATATTTATTAGTCCTTTTATATTAATTTTTATATAAATTTTGATATAACATACTTAAAATTTTATTATTAAAAAATAAACGAGCTTAACGAGCCGAGCTCGAGCTTGTGTTTTTGGCTCGTTAATTAAACGAGCCGAGCTTGAGCTTAGCCTAACTCGACTTGGCTCGGCTCGTTTACACCCCTAGATCAGATCATCAGATCAATTAGGAGTGAACATTATTTTCACTATCATAATATTAAGTATCGTGCTGCAACTGCAAATCTGCAATTGATCAGAGTCGTCTAATGACTAGATAAGTAGAAATATTCTTCCGATCTATAACAGGTTTGCCACTATATATATAAATATTTTTCTAACTCAACATACTTATTTATTTTATATATCTCTAATAACAAAATAATAATATGCGTGCTGGAAATTCCGTGTGTAGATTCATTAATTTCACATAATAATTTTCATTATCTACTTATCTGATCTCTGATCGATGTATATCAGAGTATATGGATGGAATAAAAAAAAAACATTGGTTTAATAAATAATCTATCTATCAAATAAAGATAAATACAATTCACAGGAAGAAGTCAGGAACCTTTGCTGGCTCCACGTCCACCTCTGTTCCCTTGAGGTAATCTCAGTCTCATCTATAAAAAACACAACCACCACTACTAAGTAGTGATCCTTTCAAAACCCGATTGCAATTGCAAGTCAAAAGGTACATTGGAAATTTTGAATATGAGGCCTTTTGTGTTATAATAATACATTCTACAAACATATTGTATCTCCTAATCGTCTCTCTTCAGATAACTATGATTATCTGGATATGAAACTTTTTTAGTTGTTACGTCTTGCAGAAGCATGCCGCTATTTGTTGTGATCAACTCCGAAGTGTCGTCTAAAAAACGTATTACTTTGAATTTGGCTGCACCCAAAAAACTTGAGTTTGCATGACACAATAATCGTACACCGTCTGTATTTGACTCAAATTAGTCCATGATCAATATTGTATTTAGTTTAAATTGGTCTGAATTTTTGATACAGATTGGTTTCTGAATTATTGAGTTTTGTTCATATTGTCTTTTTTATTCATGACAATTATACGAAGTACTATAGTTCGGAACTAATTTACTATTGGTTAGTATAAATAGAAGTAAGGGCGATATGAATTGTACTCGAGAACTTTGAGACCAACTTAAACAAAAAAAAAAAATAGTTCAAAAAATAATTTGATGCGATAGATTAGTAACTAATTTGAACCAAATTCATTATGGAATCATCCAATATTTCAGGACCAAAATAAAATCATAATGCACAACAAAATTCTAGTAATTTATGAAAAATAAAGAAATTTTTACTCATTACATATGAGAACTTTTAGATTTAAGTGGATATTTTTCACCATCTCCCATTTCTTTTTTAGGAGATATTTGTGTCCATGAAGGATTGAACCCATGACCTCTTGGAAGTCATCTTAGTTAACGACCACTTGAGCTGCTAGGCCATTTGCACAGCATGAGAACTTTGTTTGAGCAAATTTAGACTTTTATAGAATTAAAATAAGAGGAGGGATATTGACGACACTTATTTTTTACAATCTTGACAATAAAACTTTTAAAAAGTTTGAAAAACATCATTAAAAATCCTTAAAAATATAAAAAAGTTTATGGAAAATATTACGTAACTTATAGGTGATAATGTTTCTAATTATATTCAATTTAGATGGTATTTGATAACTCATTAAAGACCCGTTAATATTACAATCGTTAAAAATATATAAAATTTTGATGAGCAATCAAACAATGTTCATATTGATTGAAATTTGAAACACTATCGATCTATAATATATTAAGTTAAATAATATATTCACATTTTTTATTTTTAAAAGTATGTATGATTCTTTTAATTTTCAAAAGTTCTATTTTGATATCAAAAAATGAAATTATAAATTATAAAACAATGTTAAAATTGGAGCCGTTGCTAATCATCCGGCACACGGACTGATCGACTGGGAACGTGAGATGACCACACATCTTATCTTTTTTTCACTAGTGGACGAATCTCCATCCAGATACAAGTCATACAACCAAGCCCCATTCCGATGAAGAATCTCTCTGAACCTCTCCATTCCTCTCCCACAAACAGACATCCTTTCAAGTCCCTATAGGAGTTCATCCATCGCAAAGCTCCAATTAAGCCTATACTGCTGTACGTATACCGGTATACGGCTATACGGCCGGCGTACGTATACGTTATACCTGCGTCTGTATGTATGTACCAGTGAAGAGTCCACGCCTTGATTTGAATTGAAATTATTATATCTTATAATAAAAGGCTGAAAGCTCGTTCCTTGTGAAGAACTAATATATGCCTTAAATTTTAATGGGCCTGGACATTAAAGTACGTCAGCGGTAGTGATCAATCCAAATAAACAATCAACGGCTGAGATTTATTCTTTGAGAAAGATAAAACTTTCATGCTAAAAAATCCAATCTCCACGAGTAATTCTGAATGTATGTATGTATGTATGTGTACCACAGATAACTTACAACGACTTGAGACTTGAGAGCATTCATTCATAAAAAAAAAAGGACTAATTAACTACGTTTAGAAAGCAGAAACAACAGACTCCTCCAATATTGTTACTGCTAATCTGGTCGATCTGGCGTGCTTATCCTCTGCTGCACAGTATTTTACTGGCAGCGAATCAACGATGCTGATTAGAGGAGGGTTTTTTTAGATTGATTGCACGAATCTTAAAGCATGTTCAATGTTTAGAACGTTGTGCATGCAGTAATTTCCTGCGCAGCAGAGCAGAGGATATGAATTGGTCTGCTACCGCCACGGTACCTCCTTTAGTTTATAGATTCATCCCACCTGGACCCCATTTGGGACAGACAGAGACAGTCCCAAATGCAAATGAAACGCAATCTGGCACGTTGCTCTATCTCATATATAGTCTCATGATTTCAGCGCTAGCTGTATTGTGTAGCACACGCAGGATGTCAACCGTCAGATCATCTCGACATCTGTGCTGACCCGGATCTCGAGATGATCTAACGGTCCACATCCTGCTCTGCACAATCTTCATAGTCTCTCATGATCTCATCTGATCTGATATCGCCCCCCTCACAAAGTACACTACAAAAGCAGCCCACACCTCTCATCATCAGCACTCACCAGTCATCAGTCTCCCCCCATCTCGGACTAAACACAATCAAACAAACAATCAATCAATCAAGCTCTCATCTTTCTGCCTCTCTCCTTCTTATCTTTTGTTTTTCAGGGCAGGCTTGGCTGAGCTGCAATTCATCCTGATCTCATCTGGGTTGCTAGCAAACTGATCATTAGTATAGAGGCGACCTGAGAGACACACACACACACACACACAGAATTAAATTAATCAATGGGGCAAGGCGATGATAAGAATAATAATGGGTGCTGTGGTGGTGGTGCCAAGAAGGGACCCGGGTATGCCACTCCGATTGAGGCCATGACGAAGGGTCCCAGAGAGACCCTCATCTATGTCACCGGCGTCTACAATGGTACTTCCTTTATTTTATGTTTTAACTTTTAAGTCATGATCAAGTGTTTTATCCTAGGTTTTGGGTGATGGGTTTGGTTCTAGCTAGATCAATTTGAATTAGAATAAGATTATAGTAGGCCAGCTGAATTTCTGGTGTTTTGGGGTTGTTCAAATTGAAGATTGTTGTGAATTTGGTTTGGGATTGAAAGGATATGAAGCCTTTTAATTTCCAAATATTTAATTAAGGATAAGAAGCTGCTAAATTGAGATAATTTAGGTTCTTGCTTGTGGTTGTTCTCCGGATTCAAAAAAAAAAAAAAAAAAAAAAAAGACAAGTACTTTGCTCCAGTTCTTCTTTTTTTTTTTTTAATAATTAAGTTGTCAGTCAAGCAATGAAGTATGCAACACTGTGGTTATATATATATAAAAATGAAGTTCAATTAAGTTTGCATTTGAGCAAAATTTTCATAAAGATGGCAATTTTTTGTCCCAATTGAAAATTGGCAAGTAACAAACAGTTTTTTGAAAGATGAAGTTCAATTAAGTTTGCATTTGAGCAAAATTTTCGTAAAGGTGGCAATTTTTTGTCCCAATTGAAAATTGGCAAGTAACAAACAGTTTTTTATAAGTTGTTTTGTTGAATTGGTTATGTTTGAGTCTATACAGGATTACAATTAACAAAGAATTTAAGAAAAGAAAAAGAAAGAAAAGGTGCTCGGATATATTCGGAGAATTAAGAAACAAGTTCTCCCTTTTCTTAGTTCTTATTTTGATTTGTAGGTACCGGAATAGAGAAACCAGACTTTCTTGGTACGGTAGATGTGGACCCCAACTCGCCGACGTATTCCCAGGTGATACACAGATTACCAGTACCTCATGTCGGCGATGAATTGCATCACACGGGGTGGAACTCATGCAGCTCCTGCCACGGTGACCCCACCGCCTCTCGGCGTTTCTTGATAATGCCTTCTTTGTTGTAAGTTCCTGATAAAACTACACCAACATTATGTGTTTATTATACATCTTCCTGCCAAATCCTGCAACTCTATTTTGAATTTTGATGGACATGCGAAATATTATTGTTCCGTATCCCTTTTTTCTCAATTTCAAAACCCAATTCCGCTACCCTTACAAAAACGCTGAATTTTAATATCAGTGGTGCTACTTGTGATTTTTCACGAATTCTTAAAATTATCCCGAAATTGTTGCAACATAAGTGTCATGGTTATCACTCATGCTTTAGACATTTTGAAGATTTACAAGGGACATACATAAGTATCTGATTATTCCGCATTTTCTATATTTTTTTTTTCTAATAGGTCGAGCCGAGTGTATGTCGTGGACACAGCAACTGACCCCCGGGCTCCGTCACTGCACAAAGTAGTGGACTCCACTGAAATAGCCGAGAAGACGGGTCTCGCGTACCCACACACCTCGCACTGCCTGGCATCAGGTGATATCATGATCTCCTGCCTTGGTGACCCCCAGGGAAATGCAAAGGGCAATGGCTTTCTCCTTCTTGATTCTGAGTTTAATGTCAAGGGAAGGTAATGTGATCGATCTCCTTCTACCTTAGAATTAAAATGCTGATCAAATGGTACTTATTGGGCTTGATTGGGCATGTTTGGACTTGGATTATCTGTAAGTGCACATTAGAGGGTTCATGAGGTTTTTGTTTTTCGCTTAATTGTTTGTTTAAACCTCGCTCTGATATGCACTTAATAGCAAAATTGAGGTATAAATTTGGTATCAATTTTTGTGATGCATTTGTGTTGAATTTAGTCTCAGTGCCATGCCAGATAACTGAATTTGAAACATGCTCAAACAATAAATAGTTATATAAATTTTACTGGATATAAATTAGGTGGGAAAAGCCAGGCCACAGCCCGGCATTCGGATATGACTACTGGTACCAGCCAAGGCACAAGACCATGATCAGTTCCTCTTGGGGTGCCCCATGCGCCTTCTCGAAAGGTTTCGACCTTCAACATGTGAAAGATGGTCTTTATGGCAGGCACCTTAGTGTGTACAGCTGGCCCGATGGGGAATTAAAACAAACACTGGACCTTGGCGAGTCGGGGCTTCTCCCGTTGGAGGTAACTTTTTTTTTTCATTTGATAAATTTTAAGGACACCAATTTGGGAGCATTTGTAATCATACGGAGTTCTTAAATCAAGTTTCCTCTGTATGAAACTATGAATCCTTCCATTGTGGGTTCCCAGTCCGATACATATTGAAGTGAATAGTAAACATACAAAAAGGTACAATCCAATGCAGGTAAATTAGCTTGTTTGTTTCAAATGGAATTGTCAGGCCCATTGATAATAATCCTTTTATTTGTCTAGTCTATACGCAAGTGGTGCTAATTCTGTAATCATTTAATATGAAATATGAGAAGTTGAGTATAGTTTGAAGATACTGTAAATTTGTACCTGGTGGGGTATTATTTTTACTGCAAATACCAAACAGTATATGTTTCAGTAATGATGCAGTCAAGAACACAGAAAACAGGTACATTATTACTCCATTCATTAACTAACTAAAACAATAGCGGCTCTTATGTCCGATGTAATGATACCAGCTTTCAGAATTAATTGGCTAACATGTGTTGATTGATAATTGTACCATGTTCAGTGGCGGAGGGACTCTTCCTATATTGGTGTCAATTGACACCACTTAATTTTGGAGTTATTAGCTATGGTTATTAGGATTTCATTGTATTTGCTATGCTCCTACCAATTTGAACCCACAAAACTTTTATACTCTTTTACATTGTTGACCCCACAAGCCCACACATCCTTTCAACCAATGGAAAGAGAGAGCCATTTTTTAGTTTAGTATGGGAGAGAGATAACACATTGGCTATTAAAAAAAATAATAAAAAACATACACTGTCTGGTGGCTACAGCTTTTAGGTTGTAACTTGTAACGTCAAAAAACTCAAAAGGTATTATTATAAACCTATAATAGACTTGGTTTAATAAATTATAATGGACCATGTAAGGTAATACGAGAGATCGATATACAATGCAACTCATAAATAAAACTAGAATGGTGTACAATCTTTATTAAAAGTCATGTCTAACCAAATTATTTTTTCCATAGTCAAATCAAATCTCAGTGTCTCACGTATCCACACCCAATTCCAAAGCAGAGGATAAGCGAGTACGCATCCCCAGACTTATTGCATTGTGCAGTTCACAATGTCAACTGTTGGATCATCCCAAGATCCACACTAGAACGAATCTCGAGACAATCTAATGGCTGATGTTGTGAACTGTATACTGCAGTACAGCAGGGGATTTGATTTTGAGGATAAGCGCGCATTGATCTCCCTCTCATTTTTCCATCCGATCATCTCTCTTACTCATTTTGTCTCTCATTTTATTTTCTTTTCTTTCCAAAAAAAATATAAATGGCTAGCTCAATCCAAGAAAAGGTAAAAACATAAAGTGAAAAATCTCTCTCGGCAGCACACCAACTCAACACAGTATGTTTGCGTATTTTGTTGTGGAAACAATTATTGGCTCTTTTTGTTATTTATAGATTATAGATTATTAAATGTTGTTGTATTGAATGACACCACTGCCATGTATGTCTAGCTCCGCCACTGACCATGTTCTTACATCTTCGCATTGGAATATTGTAGATAAGGTTCTTACATGACCCCTCAAAAGATACTGGGTTTGTGGGGTGTGCTCTGACAAGCAACATGGTCCGTTTCTTCAAGACTGCTGATGGATCATGGAGCCACGAGGTTTTCATTTTTTATGTTTAATTCAAATTTCTGAATACCAGAATATGTAAAGTTGGTTTCTTTTTCAGAAAACTATATAGCATATGCCTGAAAACCTGCATTACTTGTATGGTTACGCTTTGGACTTTAGCCAGGTTTCTCTATACCGGGAGTTGCATCAAAATTTTGAGCTATCTGTAATTACTAAAAATTGATAATTTCTTTACCTTTCCACCCCTGCTTGTGCAGTTGTCAATTTCAGTAAAACCTCTGAAGGTGAAGAACTGGATATTACCAGAAATGCCAGGCCTGATAACCGACTTCCTCCTGTCACTAGACGATCGCTACCTGTATTTTGTCAACTGGCTGCACGGTGACATTAGGCAGTACAGCATTGTGGATCCTGCCAACCCTGTATTGACTGGTCAAGTCTGGGTCGGTGGTCTCCTTCAGAAGGGCTCTGATGTCGTGTACCTCACTGACGATGGCGAAGAGGCTCAGTTTGATGTGCCTTTGGTCAAGGTATCTACAATTCTTTTGTATATTTTTGTTTTCCTGAAATATTTTGTGTTTTATTATATTATAATTATTATTGCAGAATTTAGATTCAGTCTAGTTATAGTGTTGAAATCTTTGAAGTTACCAATTTAGAGCATGTTTGGTTACCACGCATGCAATTAAACTGTTTCGGTACAGTAAAGTACATACTGTCCAGATTTCAGCAACAAACTAACAACGAAGGCTCCTGAATTCACTATGTGTAACTTAAAATAAAATGATCAATCTCAAGTTCAATATGATCGACTTACAAATTCTTGTTAACTAGGGAAACCGTCTGAGGGGCGGGCCCCAGATGATCCAGCTGAGCCTGGACGGGAAGCGCCTGTACGTGACCAACTCACTCTTCAGTGTATGGGACAACCAATTCTATCCTGACCTCACTAAAAAGGGGTCCCATATACTACAAATCGACGTGGATACTGAGAAAGGAGGCTTATCCATCAACCCCGATTTCTTCGTGGATTTCGGGGCTGAGCCCGACGGCCCGGCTCTGGCCCACGAAATGCGGTATCCGGGCGGAGACTGCACTTCGGATATCTGGATTTGAAAGGTTTTAATTTAATTTTCAGAGTTTGTGGTATGTTGAAATTTGCATGAAATTACTATTTTCAAGTGGTTTTGGATGTAAAGATGTTTGAGTTCTAAGCTTATCTCAGAGTTGTTATTTGGGGTGTGGTATTATGTAATAATGTTGAGAACACAGGACTCTGTGGATTATGTTATATTTTGATAGGCAAATAAGAAGCTACAGCTTCAATTTAGTCCTTAAAACATGAGCTGTAAGAACCAGTCTTTGGTTTAGTGGCTAAGGACAATGTTCTCTGTGTGGGAGGTCGCATGTTTGAAACCCGGATGGGAGTTTTTTTTATAGACATTTAAATTTGAGTGGTTTCACCCTTATCTTGATCTTAAAAAAAAAAACAAAACAAACAAACACGAGCAGAATTCCTGATTGATTTAAAAAAAAAATTAAAATGGGTTTAAAAACACGAGCTGTAAGACCCTTATTTTGATAATAAACTGATTGGCTTTTTTGTTAAAAGATCTTCCATCAAAAAAAAACAAAAGAAAAGAACACACACATTGTACAAAGATAAATTTAAAAAAAAAAAAATGAAAGAAAGAAATTTGCTTTTTGTTGATCTATTGCTACAAAATGGGTTCTTAATTTCCTGCTCCTTTTTGCAGAAAAGTTTCATAACAACTCGGAAGCAAAATTCATTAGAAAATAATCAAATATAATAGAACAAGTGATGCTGTGTAAATTGTAAAATGAAACTAAATTATCTAATGTGCAGCCAATAATAAGCGAATAGCCAAAAAGTTGAAGATTCAAATCCATACCAGAAGAAGAAGAAGAAGAAGAAGCAGCAGCTTATGGTGTCCCACCGTATCTCGATAATATTTTTATTGTGTTTGACTTTATTATCTTCTATTTAAAATTTCTTGTTGAGTTTGTCAACCATCAATTAGGTCCTCTGGTTTTTCAAAACAATAATAAAAAAAAACGCATTAAAAATTAAAAAGAATCCAACAAATATTTAATTTCTCATTAGTTTAATCGGAAAATTTTCGTGATGCCCAAACTATTGATCTTATCTCTACCACTTTCTAAACAGTCAAATTATTTTTGCCAATGCTCAAATTTAAGAGCGTGAGTTCAACAATTGCGCCCTATAACTTCTTCATATACTATCTAGCAGCCAAGTTACACGGGCAATGGATAGAGGGTGGGCAGGTTGAATATGAGTCTAAAGGGCGCAAGTACAATTTGGCCCTTTGATTTGGGCATCTATGAAATTAATTTAACTGCTTACGCAATGGTGTAGTTAAGATAGAAAGTTTGAGCATCTATGAAAAAATAATTTTTTCAGTTGAAGCTGTCCGTAATGTTTGAAGAGTTCAAATCTATATAATGGCGATTGGTGAGTACTTAATTACTAAAAGCATTTAAAAAAAAAAAAATTGGTGGTTTGTATCACGTACAACTAATCGGTTGTTAAAACCCGAATAATAATGATGAGTTGATTATACGTAACCTAAGCCCATAAATCAAATTCAAACAATTTTAACTAATAATTAATAAAGAAGGCTGTCAAGAAGGAGAAAAAAAATTCCATAATTTAATAAATCAACGACAGTGATATATTATTCTGTCTTGATTTTAAAAAACCTAAAAACCAAAATAATAATTCCACATAAAATTGCCTCCTTTCTCAAATCTCAAGTTTCAACGAAGGGGAACCAAAAATGGCAGTTGAAATGGCAAAGCTGTGCCTCTCCGGTTTAAGCACAGGAAGCAACATGCTATTCATTGCCATATTCAGGGGAACTGCTCTTCTGCTTGTCACAGTTCTCCGGGTCATACAATTGCCCGGCTGGGCCGTAAACTGCCTTCTCTGCCTGCTCCGACAATCCGTCGAAACCGCGATTAAAACAGGTTTCGACATGGCCGAAAATTGGCTTGTGTCGGCTGTGTATACCGGGTCGGAACTTGTGACGAACGCGACTACAACTGCGGTGAGCTCGGTTGTCGAGGCGGCGGCGGTGCAGAAGGAACTGGTTGTTAATGGAACTGCCGAGGTGTATGAGTTTGCATTGGAGACGGGTGCAGGGATTTGGTTGAGTTTTTGTGAGAATTTCTGGGAGGCTGTTGATATTTTGATGAAAAATGGTACAAAAGTTAATTAAGTAGACGTTCTTTGTTTTCCTTCATTGTACAAGTTTTGGATGCAATTGTGCAAATTATTATTCTTGCAGCTTATTCTTTTTTTTTTTTTTGGTAAATATGTATAGAGGAGGGATCTATTGACAATGCTTATCTTAAAAATCTTGATAATAAGGATTTTAAAAAATTTGTAAAAATACTTACAAATTATAAAAAATAGAAAAAAAAAGTTAATAGAGATATTGGTTAACTTATAGATTTGATTATGTTTCAAATTATATTCAATTTAAGTGGCATTTGATAGCTCTTTAAAGTTCGTTAAATTTCAACCGTTAAAAAAATGCATACAATTTTGATAAACTATCAAATGATGTTCAAATTGTTTGGAATTTAAAACTCTATTAATCTATAAGTTTTTTCATTTTCAAGATTTTTTATGAATTATTATAAAATTTTCAAAATCTCTATTATTAAAATTGTCGTTATAAACATTGTCAATGGATCCTTCCTCATATGTATATAGAATGTAGATACTTGGCTCATGTCGAATGTCAAAACAAATTACAACTTGTAGCCTGACTTGCCATTACGTTACTTCTAATAAATGATGATTGATTTTCAATCCTGTCTCCTGAAAAGTTTTTTTGTATTTGTCTTAACTCTTAACTATTGAGTTCACAATATTTATTCTGTTTCTAATTTGCATATATGGACCGCGGATTTAGTTTAGAGTCAAACTAAAAATAAAAATGTCTACAAATGACTTAAATAATATTTGCCCACGTCTGAAAATTTTATTTATGGTTACCAATAATTTTATTATATACAAAAAATTTTGTTTCCGGAGGTTTTAAGTACTTTATTTGTTTCAAATTTTTTAAATTTATATATAAACAAGCAATATCTTATTAATATTGTCAAACCGTTTTGAAAATCACCAAACAAAGACTTAAAAATGGAAAGTTTTTGCATTAGTATTTTTTGTATCGTGAATATATTAGGAACCATAAATTAAAATTTTTGACATAACAAAGTATAATTTGAGTGGTTTGTATTTTTGGACTAAATATAAAATGCAAACGTTTTTATATTAGTTGGACTCTTTAGTTTATCAATAAGATAATAAATGATTTTTCTTTTAAAGACAATACGGACAATATTTCATTTCTTACTTTCGTATTTTTTTCCCCCTTTCTCGTATAACTACTGACTATCTAGAGAGTCCAATCCAATATACATTTACACACTAAATAAATAATTCTAGAAGGTATATTTTTTATAATGAAGTAGTCAAAAATTAATTCTGTGTAGAAATTGAAATTTCAAAGGTAATATGTTTTTGTTTTGGCAACTCGCCATTTTTATCCCACAGGCCAGAACACATAGTTAGAGTTGGCAAATTTTGACACGACCCAACTTGAGTTTTAGGGAAAGTCAAACTGACCTGAACTCGATCCGACCCGATCCGTGTTTAAGGGAAAGTGAGACTGACCCAAACCCGACCCGACTCGTGTTCCAGAGAAAGTCAGACTAACCCGAACCCGATCCGGGAATAGAGGTGCAAAATCTAACCAAAAACGACCAAACCCGAAAAACCCGCCCGACACGACCCTACCCGAAAAAATGCCAGCAGACGTCAATCCGATACCCGACCCGACCCAAAAAAAAATGCCGGCAGCCGTCAACCCGATACCCGACCCGAACCCGACTCGACCCGACATTTCTAGTTGGTCAAACTGACCCGACATTTCTAGTTGGTCAAACTGACCCGATCTGACCCGACCCGGGAATTGCCACCTCTACACATAGTAAAGAGCACATGCCTTGCTTTGGGCCAGAATACCCCTTTCTTATAATAAATGGTCGAGAGCTTATCCCTTGTGAGGAAACTGACATTGGTCTTAAATTTTAATGGGCCGAGACATTAAAGTACATCAACGATAGTGATCAATCTATGTAACAATCAATGGCTGAGCCGAGAGCTTATCCCTTGTGAGGAAACTGACATGGGTCTTAAATTTTAATGGGCCGAGACATTAAAATACATCAACAGTGGTGATCAATCTAAGTAAACAATCAATGACTGAGATTCTTTCTTTGAGGAAGATAGAACTTTCATGTCAAAAAATATAATCACCTTTTATTAGTAGTAAGATATACTAATCAGTAATCACAAACTGAAATTTATGAATAACATTACACCATCCAAAAAAAAATATTATGCAATACATGCGTAAGATCATATTGTAAATTTAATTATAGGCAAACATGAGACTGGGGCTGCCAAAAAAGTTCGTACATCGTAATTCGCTCAAGTTTGATTCAGTCTGAGCTCGATTCAATTTTTTGTCAGCTCGATTCGGTCTGAGCTTGACTCGATTTTTTCTTGATTCGATTGGATTCGATTCGTAATAGCTCGATATACAGTAATTTACATGTTTTTTGAACTATTTTGTCAAAATTGCATGTAATAATATACATATTTTATTGTTAAAATAATAAAATATAATTTTTGTAATCATAATTTATTATAAAATTAGTAAAGATAGAGATAATTTGTTTATATTATTAAAGAAGGACAAAATAATGTACTTATTTTAGCTCTAATTATCTATAGTAATACGAAAAATTAATATAAAATTATAATAATTGAGCTCGGAGCTCGATTCGAGCTAGTTCGATTTGGTTTAACTCGGTTCGATTTCAGCTCGAGTTCGGTTTAGCTCCATCTCGATTCGGTTCAAGTTCGATTTGGATCAAATTCGATTCGATTCGTTGATAGCCGCTAAAAAAGTGAAAAAAAACTTAGAAAACAATACAATATACATTTTCATTATGTAAAATTGGATAAAAATATTTATGCTCGTCAGATCAGTAAAAAAAATCATTCAATCGAAGAACAAATACACTCACTAATTTAGTAATTTTCAAATATATCGTGTAGCAAATTGGCCAATTGGGATATTTTCTTTTTTTCTTCGTAAAATATTCGAAGGCCAATTTTTTTTTTCTTCTTTTTTTCTTATAATCATCAGTCGGCTTTGCAGCTTTTTTTTGAAGGAAGATATTTTCTAGCCGAATCAGCAAGACAACAAACCCAAAAAACACCATCTAAACACGTTCCATTCCGTTCCGTCCCTCAACGATGATAGTCAGGCCCCACTCTCCGACACAACTCTCTAACGGACCATAATTACAAATACAGACCGAGTCGATTCAAGCGACTCCTCGCGCCGCAGCAGCTGCCCTACAAAAATGCCATCTAAACACATTCCATTCCGTTCCTAATAAACAAGTCTCTACTCTCTACCCCAACCATCCGACACTTGGGCCCCATTCTCCGACAACACTCTCTACCGGAGCATATATGCAGTTCAGACCGAGTCGATTCAAGCGACTCCTCGCGCCGCAGCAGCTGCCCTACAAAAACGCCATCTAAACAAATTCCATTCCGTTCCTAATAAACAAGTCTCTACTCTCTACCCCAACCATCCGACACTTGGGCCCCATTCTCCGACAACACTCTCTACCGGAGCATAGCTACAAATACAGACCGAGTCGATTCAATTCATTTCTCGCGCCGCAGCAGCTGCCCTACAAAAGCGCCTCTCTGAGTCTTTTTCTCAGCTTAAACCCTAAAACCTCTCCTTCCTTTCCGATCTCAGTTCTTCGATCCCGCCTCCATACAGGTACGGCACCAGCTCGCTAGGGTTTGTTTGTTTGATTGTTCCAATTCTTGTTTGTTGATTGTATGGCTCGACTCACTCGGGTGTATACGGGGTTTGCCGTTTGCCGCTGCCCTTTTAGCCCGGATTCGTCGAGTGAATCGCGTCTGGTTTTAGGGTTTGAGTTAGGGTTTGGTATCGGTTTTGTTTTGTTGTGAATTAAGAGCTCCCAATTGCAGCTGATTCGGCTGTAGAATGTTCATTTCTTCACTCTGGAGAAGTTATATAGGGTAGTGTATCCATGCGAACAACCGAATGCCTTGTGTCACCTGGATCTAAGGTTTTTACTTCAAATTAGGCATTATATTGAATGTTAGCCTTCAAATTTAAGTTCTTGGGAGATATATGTAATAAATATGACAGTTGCACTTATTTGGGGAACCATACTGTTCTATGTTGAATTTAATTACTGAAGTTTGTTGATTTAAAAGGTTTCTTCTTTGGTTTGCAGTCGGCCTAGCTAAACATGGCATTCAGCAACAAACTTGGGAGCCTTATAAGGCAAGGGAGTCTGGCTGGTGGGATCAGTGGACCCGTACCAACTTCGAGTTTTCTCAACTCGGTTCGGTACATGAGCACTAAGCTTTTCATCGGAGGTATGCATCCTTTGGAAGCATTGGTGTCTACCAATAACAAATGTTAGAGGTTACTGGCAAATGGTACAGGCTCATGTAAAAGTTTGGAAAAAATTATCCTTTATGCAGAGCTTGTTGAATTTAGACATTAAGTGTGTAACATTTGCCGTGATGCAGCCTACATGTGTCAATTTTCCTTTTGCTTGTTCAATTAAAAAAATAACAGGAATCTTAATGATCCTTAAATTGGTTGGCAATTCAACAAAACTACAGTATTATACCCTTGCTTGTGTGGTCATTAAGGTTTCAAACTGAGTGAATAATAAACTACTAAACCTCCCATCCACTTGATTTGATCTCTTATTAGTTAATTCCTTAGTATATGATAGCATTAACCCTTTTTTTTCTTAAATCTACCTGTACTCTATGCATGTATTCATTGATGTTTTGGTGTGAATTCTGTAACAGGTCTGTCATGGGGCACAGATGATCAATCCCTCAAGGAAGCATTCAACAACTTTGGAAATGTTACTGAAGGTAACGGATTGTATGCTATTTGAAATTTTCTGTGTTGTGGTTACGCATGTATCAATGACTTGAGGAAGACTGCCGCTTGAAGTTGAGATATATGTGATTGTTGTTTGTTGTGCATATTGTCAGATTATAAAGTTATATGACACCGTAAGCGAAGTTGTTGAGTAATAGTATGGATACCATTTAGTAGTGTCGCTGAGGTATGTTACCATGGACTGTCAGTGGCAGGTTGAAATGTAGATATACAGTACATATGCTTCTAATGACTGTATAGTAATATTTTGTTGGTCTTATACTACTAATAGTGGTTCATTAACAACGCTGTTTGGTTCCCGAGCAAAATTTTAACATGCTAGCTCGTTGGTTTTTTTTTTTTCTTACCTGAATGTATTATGCAGCACGGGTAATAACCGATAGAGACACTGGAAGGTCGAGAGGATTTGGATTTGTAAGTTTTGATAGCGATGAAGCTGCCCAGAGTGCTCTTTCTAGCATGGATGGCCAGGTTTGAGTTCTGCTATGTGTTCTTTTTGCTAACTAGTATTAGTTATGTTACTTTTGTATCATGATATTAGTTACATTTTCTTCATTGGTTTATGAGGAACTGGTTCCATTATATTCTGTCTGAGAATAATATTTGATAATATGAACTGTCCAGGAATTGCATGGTAGGAATATACGCGTAAGCGTAGCTAATGAGAGACCTGCCTCTGGTTTCCGTGGTAACCGTGGCGGCTACGGTGGTGGTGGTTATGGCGGTGGTGCCGGCGGTTATGGCGGTGGTGCCGGTGGTTTTGGCGGTGGTGGCAATTATGGTGCTGCTGGTCAGAATGACTTCTAAGTTACATCTATGTGTTTTTGAATCGGCTAAAGAGTTTTGATCCCAATATTTCTTCGCCCCTTGTTTTTTTTTTTTTTCTTTTTTAAACAGAAGTATTTGTAGTATTGAAAAGTTGGTGAAATTAATATTGGGGACTGTTGCTGGTGCTGTTGCATTTCAGAGTGTATTTTCTCTGAGTCTGTATCCTAAACTCTCTCAGATAGTTGGAAGGATGGATAATGAAAAGCATTGATATTCGTTCTCCAATCTGAACATCGCGTTGGGTATTTTATATTGGTTTGCATCAATTGTTCCGTTCATTGTAACTTCAATCATAATTTAGTTGTGAATTCAACATTATAACACTCCTTATTTTAACTTATTTAACAGATGAATACACAAGATTAAAAAATGTATTACGCAAGAAAAAAGTGTATGTTGCAATCACGAGTTGCTCAAGAGTAAATTATAAATGAACGTATCTATAATGCCTACTAATAGTAAATTTAACTAGAAAGAAATCTGTTCTTCGATATAAAAGAAAAGAGCTGAAGATCGAGTTGGGGATATACTAGAAGCAATCAAGCAAGCACTCAAGTCAGAATTGTACATTAGACGTAGGCACATACTAAAGAAAATTATCTCCTTCCTCTATTATCTATTTGCTGTTATTACGGATTTTGATGTAAGCCTGAAATTTTGGCATCCAATGGTGAAAAAAAAGTCAATGTATTTATAAAGATTATTTGAGTCTACTTTTATCGGGTTTAGGGTTTAACTTAAATTGACCAATATTCATATATAATAATCTAATTAGTAATTAGATTATAAAATAATCTATTTTCTATATTTTAAATTATGTATTGTCAAACATGAATTTTAAAACTTTTTCATTTTGAAACATGACTATTATACTAACGTTAGTATTTCAGACCGAAAATGCTAACGCATCAAAATTAATGTTATCATGTCCGAAATCACGATTTATGGTGCTCAATAAATTCTTTATATGAAAATATTAGAGATTTCTAAGTATTTATTTTGAATTTTATAAAAGAGTTCATAAATATTAATAAAATATTGATGTTTGTACAACTATGTTAAAAAATGCAAAACAAATACTTAGAAAACTCTAAAATAAAAATTTTTTGTGTTCCCCAATAAAGATGCTATGTTACTATTAATAGTACAAAATGGGTTGTACTATGGTTTTATATTATGGTATCTGAAGTTCAATTGATCGATCCAAACCGCTCAATGTGATCTTCATATGTTAATGTAGTTCTAGACCAAATTTATATTTTTTATATTTTTTTAACTATATATTTTGATATATAAAAAAAAAACACAATTTTTGAATGGTTTATAATGTTTACATTAAATCATTTTCTAATTATCTAAAAAAATATTAAAAAAGTACAAAAAATTATAAATTATTAAATTTTGATCTACAATGACATTTATATATGGAGATCATATTGAGCGGTTTGAATCGGTTGATCAAACTTTAAAAATAATAATACGAAGTCATAGTACGGGGCACTTCGTACTATTAATAGTAACATAGTCTCACTCTAAACAATTTATTAAGCACCATAAATCGTGATTTCGGACACGATGACATATATTTTTGAGTTGTTAGAATTTCAGTCTGAAATGCTAAAGTTACTGTAATAATCTAACTCCCAATATTCATATATAATAATCAGATTATAAACTATGTATTTTTTATATTTTATATTATATATTGTCAAACATAAATTTTAAAACCTTTTAAATTGTGCAAACTATATAAAATTAGTTATCAAAATTTAAAACTTTGCACTGTGCTTAAATCGTCGTCTCCTTCGGAAGCTAAAACCTTCCTTCTCTTCCCCAAAACCCTCTTACGCCTCCTCCCTCTCAAATTCTCAAGCAGACGGGGAAACGATGCAGCCCGACTCCACCCAAAACCCTAACCCTAACCCTACCCCTACCCCCAGCCATCACCACCACCACCACTGCACGCATCGCCCGCCACTTCCTCACCTCCACCTCCGTGTCCATTTCTGTCCCCACCACAACCACTACCACCTCCCTTTCCCTCTCCACCAGCATCACCATCTCCATTTGCACCCCACTCAGCACCAGCACCCGAGCAGCTTCCCCCTCCCTCCGTCGTCTTCTTCGTTCCCTTTGACCCCCGGTCAATGTCAAGCGTCCTCTTCTTACCAGGCAAGCCAGTGGCAAGAGACCAACCGTGCCGCTGCTCCTTCTGGCGCTGAGTATGTTATTTATTTCCTTGTTATTTTTGTTTGGATTGCAATGTGGTGAGTTGAGTCAGGTTGGCATTTCGTCGAACACCTTGCGTGCAATTAGAGGCCACACTAATTAGTTGAGTTCATAGCTGACAGTAATTTGCCATAAGTTATAAATAGGGTTAATTGTTAAAATTTCTTCGGCTGGTGGGATTTAACTCGGTTGATTGGATTAGATAAAATTGTTAGAGTGGTTTTGCTATGAATCGGTTAAGCAACCTTTCATTTTGAATTGAGCGGTTCTTATCAAATTTGTCTCTTTAACTGTATCTAAAAGATATATTGTGACCATCCGATTATGAAAAAAATGAACGGCCCATATTTCATCCAATCCATAGTAGAATTAGCCAAATTGTTATTTTTAGAGAGCAACATCCTTGGTTAATAATACTTTAGTAGAGTGTGCTGTTACTGGTACACTCTATGCAGTAGTAAAGTTGAAACCTTGAACGAATGTTTGAAATTTATTATTGTATCTTGTGGAGCTAGTTAGGAACAAGAAGTAATGTCACTATATTGATCCTTTATTTTTTCTTTACTGGTTATTAGATTTCTGTCACAAGAATTAGCCGGAAGCAATATATTAGAGGATAATGAGGAAGAGGGGGACGAGGAGGAATTAGAGGAGGTGTTCGTTCTGACTGATGAATGGGCCGAGTTCTTTGCCAAATCAGAGGCTAAAAGGCAGCTAGGTAAGACTTACTACGTATTTCTTAAATATTTTGTTTTATTTCTGGATGAGTTTGCTGTTAATATATTTGGTCTTCAGTTGATTAAAAAAAGGATTAAGTGTGAAGCACAGGATTGTTTAAACTCGAGATAAGAATTATGATATATTTGTGCAATTAAAAATAGTTAAGCAAATTTATGAACTTATATAGGCTGGTACTGTAATGTAGTTATAGTGAACTTACACATGCTATCTTCATTTTCATCTGTCTCTCATATCTATTTATCTTTTTGCAGCCAAGAAAAATAAAAGGAAGGGCAGGAAATGAAATTACCAACATCTATATTTTGCTTTCTATTTTTTTAGGAGGTTCTGAACTATAAACAGAATCATGTAACATAGAATGTTAGTTTAATCATGTGTATATTCATTTCCAGCTATTCGCAAAGGTGTTAAATATGTCTTCTATTGGATTTGCCAGATTGAAGCTGTAACCTCATTTTCGTCCAATTTTGCTGTTTATATGCTCACTTTTTTTTAGTTAATTGCATATTCTTTCGATTTTATTTTCATTCATGCTGCTATCTCAATCTGAATTTATGTTCATCAGGCACAAACTCGTTTTCTTTTACTACTGTTTTGTTTGATTCAATTTTGATAACGACAAAAACGCCGTCAACATCTTCAGTTTGGCATGTGTAAGATCTGAATCCTTGTAATTTCTTTTCTCAAAAGTTTCTTTTCAAACTGATAATTAAGTTCTGGCCGCGTCAATTCCCATCAAGCGTTTAGCAACTGAAACAGTTTAGTTTAGCGTACATGAGTATTATTGCTATACTAGAACTTTTTAAAAGAGAGAGTCATATATATTTCCTAAATGCTAGGCAAAAAGACATTATTATTTCATAGCAGGGGAATAGAAACACTATTTAGGATTTTGAAAGAATAATCAGGAAATTTGTACAATGAATAATTGAATCCTAGATTCCTACCAAAAATCTCCACAGGAACAATTTCCATTCTCAAAATGGTGAAATCTACTCAAATCTCTCACTACAATTTTCCTTTTCTTAACATCACTAACAAACTTTAAAAACACATGGCAATCGCCGCAAATCCGAAGATTCTTTACAAGCCGAATCACTGACCCGGGCACCGATCTAAGCAGTGCGTACGCGACCGCTAACCTTTCACTGTGTCTGAACAATTGATGCACTTTCTCTACCTCTTCCAAATCATGCATGACAGAGCTTGTATCCGGTACATACCCTCTCTGTTTCATCTCTCTCACTAACTCCTCCAACAAATTCTCTATTTCTTCTTTCATGTCATGCGGTGCCTCTCCGGCATAAAATACGCAACTCTCTTTACCTGCTTCAACCCAGGTATAACCTGGCTCTTTCTTTGAAGTCCCCGTTCCGTCCATCAATGCTCTCACTTTTGCAACGTAGTCCCACTTGCCAGCAAATGCAAATGCATTAGACATGAGAACATATGTCGAAGGATCTTTTGGTTTCAGCTCAAGCAACCGATGCGAAAGCCTGATTCCCATATTCATATCCTTGTGTTTGTTACAGGCACTCAAAAGGGCAGCCCATGTGGCTTCATCAGGAGGACAAGGCATGCTAGAAAGTATCTCCTCGGCTTCTGATAAATGTCCCGACCTGCTTAGTAAATCCAGTAAGCACGTATAGTGTTTCAACTTTGGCTTGATATGATAATCTTTAATCATGGAATCAAAGAGCTCACGGCCCTTTTGAACTAAACCTGCATGGCTACATGCGTAGATCAATCCTATAAAGGTAACATCGTTCGGTTTGATACCAATGGATGTCATCTTATCATATAGAGCTAGTGCCCCTTTAGCACACCCATGCTGTGCCTCGCCTACAAGCATGGAAGTCCACGACACCACATCTTTTGTGGGCATTTCATCGAACACCTTCCTAGCAGAGGATATATTACTACATTTCGAATACATATCTACCAAAGAATTCCCAATAACCAAGCTACGTAGAAACCCAAGTTTGAATACCAATCCTTGAAGTTGCCTGCCCAATTCCAAGCTGGCCAAATGGGCAACACCGGCTACCACATTCGAAACAACAAAGGGATCATCTATCACAACCCCTTCTTTCCTCATTTCATCAAACACCTTCATACCAGCCAACCACTCCCCGCTCCGAAACAACCCCGAGATAAGAGCGGTCCAGGCAAACAAATCCCTCACTGGCATTCGCGCAAACAGCTCCTTGGCTTCATCCAATCTCCCATTTCTCGCGTACCCAGAAACCATAGCAGTCCAGGCAACCTTATTCTTCACCGTAATTTCGTCGAACACCTTGCGTGCATGGTCAACCACCCCACACTTACAGTACATATCAACAAGGGAACACTGCACAACTCCATCCAATGACGACCCAGAAACCACGGCCAGGCAATGCGACTGCCTGCCGAGCGACAGACGCCGGAGCGAGGCGCATGTTCTGACAAGAGTGGGGATGAGGAAGGGGTCGAGGGAGGAGGCGCCACGGGAGAATAGCAGGAGGGGGAAGAGAGGGAGGCAGAGGGAGGGGTGGGAGCGGGAGAGGGAAGAGAGGAGGGAGGGGGAGGGGAGGGGAGGAGAGGGGAAGGGAGGGGAATGGAGGTAGCCGGATTTGAAGAGGAAAGCGTGGATTGTTGAGAGGAATGGAGTGAGTGTGAGTCTGTGCATTGGCTCTGGCCTTTCGCCGTCGTTCGGTGACTAAGTAGGCTCCGTTTTGGGATGGTATTTGTAGTGAGTGTGCTACACTGCTGAGTGCTGGGTGTTCATCCCGAGTCCATATCCATGGAATGATTAGCATGGTGAACTAGTAGAAATAGTTAGTTTTTAATTAGAAAGAATAATAATGGGCAGCTTTGAGATTTGTGCATATAGTTTTGAGGATGAGATTTTTGACCCTTGCACGGTGGGGTACTCTAGGGGATGTGATTTCGTTCATCCCCTGGCTTGGAAAATTTTTATGAATGCCCGGACTATTGATCTTATTTTTACTAGTTAAGTTATTTTCACTAATGCCCAAATTTAAGGGCGTAAGTTCAACTTGCGCCCTATAACTTTTTCATGTGCTATCTAAACATAGGCAATAGATAGAAGGTGGGCAAGTTGATATGAATCTAAAGGGCGCTAGTACAACTAGCGCCCTTTGATTTGGCCATCTATGAAATTAACTTAATTGTTTAGGTAGTGGTACAGTTAAGATAAAAAGTTTGGGCATTTATGAAATTTTTACCCTGGCTTACTGCATTACTGCATTGTGCAGCTCATAGCGCTAGCACGAATCTCGAGACAATCCAATGGCTGACATTGTGAACTATACACATTGTAGTACAACAGGGGATATGAATTTGTATGTAGTGTGGTACCATTAGTGTTTTAAAAAAAAACCGAGAGGTCTAAACTCGACCTGAGAAACCCGGGGAAAATGGACCGACTGATCCGACCCGGGGGTGTGACCGGGGCAACCCGAGAGGACCGGGAGGGACGGTCTTCGCAAGGAAAGGAATCCAACCCACAGAAAATTTCCCAAGAAAACCTGACCCGAGCGAACCCGTGACCCGACCCGAGGTACCGGGATAACCCGGGGTACCGAGGTAACCCAGGGTAATAAAAAAATAAAAAATAAAATAAGAAATCAGAATCTCGTATATATTAGTAACATAGCCGATCCCAAACCCAAAATTTAAAAAAGATTAACTTTTATTTTTCAAAGACGTTAGTATAGTATAAAATATATATATTTCGGTTTAAAACAAGTATTTTTTATTACTAAATATATATATATATATTAGTTTAAAATAAATATATTTTTTATTTTCTGGTTTTTTTTTAAGTAATTTTTTCGTTTTTTAGTATAAAATAGGTACAATAATTTTTTATATATTTTTTTTGCTTCTTTTTTTTGTTTTTCAGATTTTTTTTTTTTTGCATATAACCCCAATAACCGGGCAATCCAACCCGGATAATCCGGGCAACCCGAACCGGGAAACCCGGGAGGGACAGTCTTAAGCTAGGTTCAATCTCCATCCACCCAAAATTTTCTCGAGGTTTTTCGAACCAGGGAAACCCGTGGACCGGAGCGAGTCTGGACCGACCCGGACCTACCCGGACCGTCTTTAAATTAGTGGGTACCATACCATTGAGGCATTGAGTGCAGAGTTAAGCATTGACTATTTGAAGCATTTGGATTTTGGGGAAGTTTTGAGTGAGACACAAACATGTCCATGTCCCAACTCCAAACTGGCAAAAATTTTATCATCGCCGTGGCATGTTAATATATATTTTTTCCTTTGTGAGCTTTTTCAAGAGTATATACTTATGAGCCTTTTGTCTAGTTTACAAAGTATATAAAAAGGATACAATATAGAGGGAAGATAAAAAAAAAGTTTCTAAATTTTTAGATAAAAATGAGGTCAAGCTGCTGCCTGAAGCCCTGAACCAGACGACAGTTAAAGTTGTGTTGTTGATTTTATTACGTTCGAAATAATCCGAGTTTCGTAATGGAAAGAAGGTTGGGTCTTGTCCTTGAGAACAATAAGAGTAGCGATGGGGTTTGGCCCAGTAATTTCTAGGTCGGATCACCTGATGAGTCTCAAAGTCAAAGCCCATCAAATTTTCTGCCTTCCAGCTTTCCATCCAAGTCCAACCAACTTCAAACTAGTACTATCCATTACTATTTGGACAAAATTTGGTACGATCCACACTGTCAATTCTTCATCTCAAAATTATATCTATAAACTTCTTGAGGAAAAATAACCGCACACGAGATCTGCACACCGACCCAACACGCCAAAATTCGCGTCGCGCGCTCCGCGCAGCCCAAATTGCACACCGGCCCAACGCTGAGTCATATTAAGCTATATACGCCAGAGAGGAGTGCTTATTGTCTGACCTGCTGCACGGTTGCCCGGCAGAGAGAGAAAGACAGCGAGGAGCTCGGTTCGGTGGGCCCCACTTTGGTGTGTGTGTTTTTCTCTCTTTGCCGGGCAACCGTGCAGGTCAGATGATAACAATTCCCCAGAGAGCTGTCCAATCGTGCACCGGAATGGGGCCCACCGAACCGAGGTGGGGCCCACTGAACTGAGCTCCTCTCTGTCTTTCTCTCTCTGTTGAGCAACCGTGCAGCAGGTCAGACGATAAGCACTCGGGGTGTAGGAGTCGGGTGCAGAACAACGGGTGCAACAAGAATTTCTCAAACTTCTTTTGCTTACTACATTTTACATTTTTTTTTTTTTTTTTAAATTTAGCATTCATTTTTTTGTTAGTGATACCAAAATACAGTATTGGCGTTTCAAGACGGTAGGTGTATTGGTTTTTCTGCTTAACATAAGTTCTCTTCTTTTATCATTATCGAGCAGGCAGAATGCAACTGTATTGTCAAATGGTTTAGTAGTTCAAGTGGTATAACTAGAATAGCTTCTACGAAGTCATGGGTTCAATCTTCTATATATGGACACAGATCATGTTATAGTATATATAATCTTAGATGGTTGCTACAGTAGAAGGAACAGTAGAAAGAATAGTACCGTGAACAGTTTTTTTTTTTTTTTTTGTGTAAGATCCTTTAGAGGTGGCAAAATCTGACCCAACCTGAAAAACCTGTCCGACCCGAGTTTCAGAGAAAATCAAACTGATCCAAACCCAACCCGGGAATAGAGGTGCAAAATCTGACCAAAAATGAAAAACACCGCCCGACTCGACTCGACCCAACCCGAAAAAATGCCGGCAGACGTCAACCTGTTACCCGACCCGGAAAAAAATGCTGGCAGCCGTCAACCCGATAACCGACGCGACCCAACCCGACCCGGGAATCTGCTATGGAAATCCTTTTTAGAGTAGATATTATTATTAATTTTTTTAAGACCAACATCATTTGATATCTGATCTTCCAGTGATCCAGTTCGCACAAAACTAAATGACGGTATTCAGATACATGAATTTAGTATTATTCGTACCAATTAGCAAAAAAACAATAAAAATCATTATTATATGAGATGCCAAAATGTGTGAATGACACGAAGTTTCTATAATTGATAATTATTTATGAATGGAATCACATATTTAATAATTTATTTTAATCCGACATGAGGCTTAAACAAGAAAAAAATTTAAGATAATATCACTAATAAATTCAATTGTATGTGATGAATTTTAAATACTTCTATTTATTTTTTTATAAGTTTGGTTAATCTTTCCGTCATAAGTTCTTGAATGCAAACTATTGAAAATTAAATTCATGTTACCCATTTCTCACTAAATATCATTTGAAAAGATAAATTTAGTCATATTTATTAATAATTTAATAAAATTACTTTCATTTAAATATTTGAAAAGATAAATTTAGTCATATTAACTAAGAATTTAATAAAATTAATTTAATTTGAATATATTATACGGTACGATGGTTTGGGTCACTATATATACCATAAATTTTTTATGACTTTTCATAGTATATTTATTATAACAATGTCTTTTAATTAACGTCCAAACAAAGTACAAAAACCATAATAAGGTAATATTAGAGCTATATAATTTAAGCGTATAGATAATCTAAAATATCCTGATCCAATTTCCTAATGCGGATGGAAAAACTTTACAAATTTTGTAAATTTAACAATAATTCCAATATATATATATAATTGAATAAAAAAATACAATATAAAGTCATCAATAATAAATATCATCAAAAATTTAACCTAACTTATCCCGATCATCACGGCCGAAACAACGCGAGGCCATTACTCTAATATCTTCTAAAAAAAATGGGAGATGGTAGAAAATATCCACTTAAATCTTAAAAAAAAAAAGAGAGAGATTGAGTTATAAGATTAGATTATGGAAGATAAAGAAAAGAACCCACCTAAAAGATGCATGTAAGCAACAGAGACAGACGGATGAAAGAATATCACAAATTAAGACGGATATGTAATTTTAAATGGAGAAACCTCTTGTGTCCACTGAAAAACCGTCCATACATCCATATACAGATGTGTACGAAATGTAACAGATACATCTCGAAATGTAATATATACATCCCGAAATGTAAACTATAGACGTTATGGATAGCTTTTCTATGAATACTTGGTATTACTCTTTTAAATGTGCCCCAAAAATGCTAAGAACCCTGTACCCCATATATATATACCCCAACTCAAAATTCCCCTATCAATTATCATGTTATTGGCCTCAAAATGCAGCACGTCGGCCCCATAAAATACCCCTGAATGGATGCAGCATGTTGTTTCCCAAATTCCCCTGGAAAAATTCTCTTGTTACGTTCTCCCTAAATTGACCAAAGAAATTGCCAGCCATGAGCCATCAGGAGTCACTGTTGTTAACCCTCACACGTCTCCATTATCATAAGCTAATGCATTACTTTTTCATTATCATTCTATAAATTTAATCACTTTTTGAAAATATGATGATCAGTTCAACAATGGCCGGTTTCAGATTGTTTTTTATTGTTGTAATATTATGTTGTTTGTATGTGGGTGAGTGTGGGTCTTTGCAATTACTGGACATTAAGACATCAACTAAAACAGCAAGAAAAAAAAAAGATAGAAATGAGACAGCAACTAAGTGTTTAAATTTCATCTTTAGCAAAGGGCAATATCCTTTCTTCTAAACATATACCTTTTTTTAACTATAAAAAAATACTAGATAAAAAAAAAGCCTCGCTATGCTTCCGCAATATAAATAAACTTAATATACAAAAAATATACTAAGATAATGCAATCTGTATAATAAATAAAAATATTATATTAAAAAGCTTCATATTTGGCTTTTTTTTTTGTAATATTTATATATTGTAGCTTGTTTTTTCCTAAATACATTTTCAGATAAACTTTCATTAATCTTAACATTATATTTTTTTTTTATTAAAAGAATATGATTCAATTTCAAATTATAAATTTATCAATATGAAAGGGTTAATTGACAAATTTGTTGTTAGTTTATTGGTAATAGGAGGAGCGTCTAATCCCTCAAATCAAATGTTAATGTTTTTTAAATAAATACAATTTGAATTTCATTTGGTGCAATTACATACTAAGTATAAAAAAAATAAAGCTACTTTATTAATGATAATGTTTGTGTAATAAAATTCACATTTTTCTTGTCATACATGGTATACGATTACTGGATATCATATTCCAACTATCACTTTTCCAAATTTTTGAGCTAGTGTGCTAGTAGATTCCTTTAGTTTTATATAAGGGTAATTTTTTTAGGAGGTCACTGAAGTTTGCTCCAAATCCATAATTGGTCACTGAACTTCTATTTATTCATTTTTGGCACTCAACTTTCATGTTTATCCAAATTTAGTCACTCCGTTAGTTTTTCCATCCAACTTAACGGAAAAGTTGACATGGCATTAATTTTAGAGTTTACACATATATTTTTTCAATGTAAAACTTAAAAAGTGAGAATATAATGATACAAATTATGTTTTATTTATTTTTTTGAATTGCAATAAAATATTTCATACTTTTAGAAATGTTAAAAATTAAATTTACATGAGAATATTAATTAAAATGATTTTGAAATAAAATAGTTTTTTTGAAATAAAATAAACAAAATTTTAATTTGTTTCTTATCTCACATATTGTATATATTCTATATGGAAAAAATATATGTCTAAGGCTTAAAATTGAATTCATATTAATTATTCCATTAAGTTGGATGGAAAAACTAACGGAGTGATCAGATTTGGATAAACATCAAAATTGAGTGACCAAAAATGAATAAATAGAAGTTTAGTGATCAATTATGGATTGAGAATAAAATTTAGTGACCATCCAAAAAATTTACCCTTTATATAATGATCTATTTTAATTTTCTTCAATCTTCTTCTTTAAATGAAGAAGGGAAAAAAATAATTATTATTAGTTTCGAACGAATTATATTGAGATAACGTTGAGAAAGAATTAATAGGGAAGTCCGAGTTTTTTTTTTTTTTTTTTTTTACTTTTTAGTGCATGGCCATTGAGTTTTGACATTACAGAAAAAAAAAAAAAAAAAAAAACAGATCTATATATGTTTTCAATATACCATTAAAATTTATCTGAAAAAACAAACACAACCCAAAAAATATATCAGTGTGTTCATTATTTTTATTTGTTCAATTTGTTAAAAAAAATAAAATACGGATCAATTGATTTAAAGTTTATTCTTATACTCAACCAAATATATTCAACGGAACCGTATTTTATAGACAAATACCAAATAAGTTGATAAAAAGTTCAAACTGAGGTTCAGCACAAAAAAAAAAAAAAAAAAAAAAAAAAAATCTGTTTACGGTTCATTACACTGTAGACTACAGTGCCAAAGTCTGTCCGAAATTATATAACTATATATAATGATGATATAATGATTAGCCGTAATTGATTACTTTTTAGTTAGTGACAAATCATCAGGAGAGAAAATTAAAATTGTCTATTCATGACGCGACACAGTTCCAAAAGTCCAAATCAACAGGCCGTGCATGTCATATAAATATATATATATATATATATATGTTCCTTAATCGCTAATTAATGTTGAAAAAAGACAAAATGGGAAGTAGTTAATTAAAACAACTTCCTGAAGACTTTACTTCATTAATTAATTATACATGTCAATTTAGTCAATGAATAAACTTATTATCTATCTGTTTGGATTTATACAAGGCATGCGTAAGCTCTGATGTTTTGTGATTGGGACTCGGATAAAGCGTACGATATAAACAGTAAATAACTAAATATTAATGAAGGCACCACATTTTAACAAGGGTAAGAGAAATCCTGTATATTCAAAATGTTCATAATGAGATTATTATGTACTTGTGATGTAAGTATGGAGATTATATAGTAATTGTTTACAACAAAAAAAAAACATCTAATATTCATAATAATTTGAGAATTTTAATACTTGAATTATTGGTTTCAGTTGACGACCCCATAATCCCCATTTCTGATCAACACGCTTTAATTTTTTCTCTGGTATTAACGGCTAACTGGTAGTTAAGTAATAATGAACATCAAATAAAATAAGGGTAATGTTATTATAAGAGTGCACCTAATAAAGTTTGTATCTTTGTGAAGATATTGTCAAAAGTTGTTGCCTTTTCTTTCATGTTCTATGTTTGAAAATTCATTTATCCCTCCTTCGGATTTGGTACTACTATTATCCATCGTTGTTGTTGGATGAAAATGATATATAGATAAAAACCAACTTTGATTTAGTAGCTAAGAATAACGGAGTTGTTGTTGTTGGATGAAAATGATATACAGATAAAAACCGATTAGTAGTAGCTAAGAACAACACTTTCCGTGTGGAAAGTTGCGGATTTAGAAAGATAGAGATTTTTTTATAGACAATTGAATTTGAGTGGTTTGAATCTCGTTTTTATATATTAAAAAAATAATACATAGATAATTAAAAGTTTGGCCTTTTACTTCAATTTTCTTTTCTTTTCTGATTCTGAAATTGGAAGCTGTATAATTTAGTCTACAATTGATGAACAAGAAATTTAAGCAACCCAAGTTAGGCGAAGGAAGAAAGCTTATTTTTCATTTATGATATGATCCTTCTCTACTTCAAATATGCAAAAACACACAAACATATATATAGTAACTGTTGATACAAATATTTCAATACAAATTAATTAACCCTCTAAATTCCATTATCTTCTTTCGAGCGGTTATGCTGCGAATCGGATAAGCAACCTTTCATTTTAAATCGAGCGATTCTTATCAAATATATCTCAATAATTATATCTAAGAGACATATCATGACTATCCGATTATAAAAAATAAATGACCCATATTTCATCTAATCCACAGCAGAATTAGTTAGCCTCTTCCTTAACAGCCACACCATTTTCTGTAGAACTAGAATCATGTTTAACACTACCATTACTTAGATTCTTTTCATCCAATTTCAATTTCTCCACAATCTCCTCCTGTTTTTCGTCTGCGTCCTCCTTCTTTTTCTCCAGTGCAAGGACCAATTTCTCAAGGTACTCGCCGGCGTCTTTCCTCGAGAATCCGACACACATCAGATGCTCCGCGACATCAGCCGGACTGACCTTAACCTCCCCCAACAACCTCCTGATCGCGCCGTACGTCTCGTGGGTCTCGATGTTGAGGTAATTCCGTGCCAGAACCTTGAACGACTCATAGTCGCAGTACGACATCTCTATGTGCTTGTCCATCCTGCCCGTGCGTATCAGCGCAGGATCCAGCTTCTCGATGTGGTTCGTGGTGAATATTAGGATCCTCTCTTCGCCGCACGCCGACCATAACCCGTCGATGAAGTTCAGGAGCCCCGAAAGCGTCACCTTTTCTCTCTTCTCCTTGTCGTAACGAGACTTCTTTTTGTTTTCGTCATTGTCATTGTCGTCGTCGTCATCTTTTTCTGAGCTCTTCTTCTTAGGGGCGCGTTTGCTCGTGAGGTCGGCGGAGCAATCGATGTCCTCTATGACGATGATCGACTTCCCGGTTGTTTCGATGAAGAGCTTCCTCAACTCCGAGTTAGTCTTAACGGTCGTCAGTTCGAGGTCGTATATGTCGTACTCTAGGAAGTTTGCTATCGCCGATATCATGCTCGACTTTCCCGTGCCGGGAGGACCATGGAGCAGGTACCCTCGCTTCCATGCCTTGCCGATCCTCGAGTAGTACTCCTTCCCCTTGCGGAATTCGCTAAGATCGTCGATTATCTCCTGCTTCTTTTCCGGGTCCATGGCGAGCGTGTCGAATGTCGAGGGGTGCTGGAACTGCACATGGTTCCACACCGATTTTGTCCAGCTATCCCAATACTGACCGTTGTTCGGGCTGTTCGTGAACAGGCGGCGCTGCCTGTTGCGTACCATCACGGCACGGCCTTTCTTAAGAACATCTCTCAGGTAGGGACCTTCTATCAGTTCGCGGTATCGCTTGTGGAAGGTTAAGCTGTAGAACCTCCTCTCTTCTTCAACTAGCCGACCGATATCGCCGTACATGAGTGAAGAGTTTCCGCGTTTCGAGGCGCTCCACCAAATTTTTGCACCGTTGAATTCATCGGTGACCTTCACGTGGTCACCGAGGGACACTAGGAAGTTGTCGCTGTCCTTTCCCAGCTCGACACGGCATGTTCTTGCACGGCGCGAACAGTGGTCACTGAGGTACGCCTTGGCAGCGATATACAGCTCGTCACGGCTCATGCGCTCGCCATTGTACTCCTCGATGACGAAGTGCTCGTAGGGGCTGACGTAGGAGGTGAACCTGGAGATGTACGAGACGAGCTGCTGGTTGAGCTCGTACGGCAGGAACTGGCAGAACATGGTCCAGATGATCGTCAGGCCGCCGATGGTCGATGTCAGCTTCGCGCTCATCACCATCAGCGATTCGTGATCCATCTCCCTGTTGTCTCTCCTTGAGAAGATTGTTCTACTGAGAAAAAAATGGAGCACACTGAAGAATAGCTATGGCTACTGTTCTACTAGAAATGAGACATGAGATGTGTATTGCAGTAGGTCATCTATTTATAGGAAAACATGAAGGAGAAACATCTTGCATCCATTTAAAAGCCGTCCATAAACGTACAAAAAATGTAACAGGTACATCTGAAATATTAAATGTAACAGGTACATTTCAAAAGAGCATACATAGAGTCCATACTATGGACATCCATAGAAGACACATATGAGTGTAAGTGTTACATTTTAAGTCTCATTTTCACATCCTATGTGTCATCTATGGATGTCTACAGTGTAGACATATAAAGTTTCTCATTTCTAAATGTAATCTATGTATGCTATGGACAGCTTTTCTGCTGGGTGCCTAGGTATTACTCAAATAAGACTTGAGTTCATGTTCTGCCATGGTCTAAATGTCTAATCATCATGGGCCCACAATCTCCTTATTTTCCCTCCATCGATCTCAAGCTGATTCTTATGTATGTGTACAGACAATTGGATCGAGACAACTTCTCAGTTCTCATTATAAATATAAAATCACGAACTCAGTGAATTTGAAGCTAGCTTGTTGTTTACACCTTCAATTGAGGTCCGTTTGGATTGTGCAAGGATCAGTAAAAGAATAGTAGAATAGAGAATAGTAGATGAGATTAGTAAAAAAATAGTGATTTTTGAATTAGCTAAAAATAGCAGAAATATAGTGCTATTCGGAATAGTAAAAATGTTATTTGGATTGTTTGTTTAAAATAACAATGGATGGTTGAAAAGAATAGTAGCTAATCCATGTTTTATATGGATTAGTACAATAGCAACTAATCTCACTATTCCGGATTAGTGATTGCGTGCTTGAATGCACTCACAAATTAGAAATAGCTTACTAATCCGAATAGTAGATATTCTTTGGCAATCCAAACGCATCCTAATATATGTGAGGGGAGGGGAGGTCGCATGTTTAAAATTCGGATATAGTATCTTCAACATACAGTTAAATTTGAATGACTTGATTTTTTATCTTACAAAAGCTAGGTGCCTATTTTACTCTTAACATGAATTCTCTTTTGAAGTTTGCAAGATTGCTAACCAAATAATTCTATATATATCTATATCTCTATATGTTGAGAAGTAGAAGTTATAGAACCATGGAAGCATTATGAACAACTCAATGAATTAAAGAAAATGTAAAAATAGATTTTAAGAAAATGAAAAACCACTCTAAATTGTAGAAGTGCTTAATGCAAACCATATAATAAAAATGGTGACTTGTCATCACTCCTTCCCTTCAACTTTTCTTCCTTTCTTTTTTGCAATGAAAACGGGAGGAACTTTCCTCAGGCTTGCTTTTGTTCTCTTCCATTAATTTCTTCATTCCCTTTTCTTTATTCCTGTGGCGATGGTGAAGCCCAAAATAAACCTGACACCGATGGATAGGATAGGGATTTTTTTTATTAATATAAATAAAAAAATCAAAATTACCACTTTAAAAACTGTTTTCTCAAAAGTCTTGTTTATCCACTACAAAGAAAACTTATTAATCTATCTCTTCTCTTATCTCAAAGTCTTGTTTATCCACTACTCTATCTTTTATCTAAGTTAACATAGCTAACTGAAAAGGGGGAAATAAGAGTAAGATCGATTTTTGTACGATTGAGCAGCTCGAGAATCACGATACCGAAACTGTACACGTCGCTCTTTTCATTTACTCGGAGCGTATAAGCATACTCTGCAGTTTCAAACAAGAAAAAAGATATTCTTAGAGAAATCATAAAGTTTTTGATTAGTATTGGACTTCTCCTTAGATATTCTGGTGAAATTATAAAGGCGATTAGGGTTTCGTACAGATTTCTCCCATTTTCGATCAAAAATCATACAAAAATCCAAAAAAATTAGTGTTAATTGGAAATAGTCACAGAGGAGTTATGGATCGGAACGTGTTTGAGATCTTAAGCAAGATAGAGAAATCGATTTCTGACTTGACAGAGTCAATCAAAGTCCCAGGTCGAGTTTCCGCCATTAATGAGCAATTGGGCCGACAGACATACAAGGAAGTGCTTGTAAAGCCCATTGCTCACAAGCCTGCTCAGCAATGGAAGCGGAAGGATGGATTGCTCCAACCAGATCCAGTCCATGCTCGTTTAGCAGAGATTGGAGGGCTTCAACATCGCAGCACCCGATCTATTTGAGATGTGGGGATAAAGGTCATCTCTCCTCTTCGTGCAGAAATGCTATACTTTGCTTCGCTTGTAACCGACTGGGTCACAAGGCGAGTCAGTGTAAAGCTACCATTGTTGCGGCAGATCTCAGATCGGCTTAACAAAAACCGATTCAAATTCAAAAACCAGTAAATCGAGAGTCTGTGAGTATAGATCTGAAGCTCGATCCGTCGGCCAGAACACAAAAACTTAACAGATCTTCAGATTGACATCGAGTAGTAGTTGATCTGTGTGAAGGAATGGCAAATTGAGCGGTTTCGAGGTTTTACTCTTCTGAGACGAGTCAACACCTGGAGGCGACATTGGAGAACAGTATTGTTCTCAACGATACGGCAAGGCTTGGTTGTGTCAGGATTGAAGCAGCGCTCCGTCATCAGATATCGCGTCACGACTGGGTGGCAAGGTATTATGATGATACCAGGTATCTGATTGAGGCTCCAAACCCTAGGTTGTTGCACAACACTGTTTCTCGTGGATCTATTAGGTTGGAGAATGCTGATTTGCCGGTGGCCGGATCCCATTCGGCCATGGACGAAGGGGTAAGGTTGTGCCCTATATGGATCCAGGTCAGAGGATTCCCAATGCGCTTGTGGTATTTCTACAACTTCACTCAACTGTTTGAACCATATGGTCAGTGTTAGCCTTAGATCCTACTACTGCAGAACATAGGGATTTCAGAGTAGCAAGGGTTAGGGTTGGTGTATGTGATGTCCAAAACATTCCAAGGCTGTCGTGGATTATGTATTGTGATCAGCAAGGTTACTGGACACGTTATGATGTGGAAATGACAGTGGAGCAGGGGCCTTTTGGTCAAGGAGCTTAACAAGGGTGACAGTGGAAAGGGGTACATTGGGAGAACACAGACAATAAGGTGTATGAGAAAGAAATTCAGAAGTTGTAGATAGGTGATGAGGAGGCTCAGTTTTCTCTTGTTCAGCAGGAGCTCCCTTCAGTTCAAACTCCAATGCCACTTACTGTTATTCAGAGGGTAGAGCCTAGGAGAAGCATGCGGCTAAAGATCAAAGGCTTGAAAGGGTCGGATAGGTCTCCTAGTGGAACAACTTTGCAGTCAGGTAGCTATCCTCTATTGGATCTATTTCCTTTTCCTAGATTGACTGTAGAAGAAGTAACTAGCTTATTCAATAGCTATAGAATAAAACTAGGCAATGATGAAAATCAAAGAAATCTCATAATTGATCAGTTTAGGAGTTTATCTAGGGTACAATTTGAAAGAACAGTTAGTGAAATGATGGAACAAAGTAAGTCCAGTTCATATGAGGAAAAAATGGTATATCCTCAAGTGAGTAGTGATAGTTCTGTGCATTTTTTATGAGTATTTTATGTTGGAATGCAAGGGGGCTTGGTTCCAACAAGAAGAGAATTAGTTTATACAACATCATAAAAGATTACCAAATTGATATAGTTGCTATTCAGGAAACAAAAAAAGAAGAATTTTCAAAAAGGTTATTAGATTCTATTTGGACTGGCTATGATTCATGGTTCATTAAACCATCTGTAGGGCTATCAGGTGGTATATTGGTAGGATTGGATAGTTCAAAATTCATTGTAGAAAAACACAAGATCCAGAAATTCTCTATTTTAGTGTGGATACAAAATAGAGCAGACTCCTATAGATGGATTCTCACAGTTGTTTATGGTCCAATAGCTAATCATTTGAAAAAGGAATTTTGGGCAAAGTTAACAGATATAGGAATTAGTTGTAATATAGGATAGGTTTTATGTGGGGATTTTAATGCCCTTAGATTTAGATATGAGAAAATTGGAAATAACTTCCATTATAAAGCTAGCAGAAAGTTTAATACGTTGATTAATGACTTTAATTTGATAGAATATGCATTAAATGGTAGGGCTTTCACATGGTCTAATGATAGGAAATTTGCATTATTAGATAGGTTTCTTGTCAATTTACATTGGGATCAGCATATTATAACAATTGTTTGGTAAATGATTTAGCTAAGAATGGTTCAGATCATCGTCCTCTTATATTAGGTACTTCAGGACAAAGAATTCAGAATAAACATATTTTCATATTTGAGGAAGAATGGTTACTTAGTGCTAAATTTCAGAAATTATTGGTTAAATGGTGGAATGATTTCCCTCTTACAGGAGATATAGGTGTTAGTTGGCAAAATAAACTGAAATTTCTTAGAAAAAAAATTAAAGGTTGATATAGAAACTATATAGGAGAAAAAAAAACAGAAAGAGGAAAAATGCTTTAGAAATTCTACATGCTTTTGAAGTAGTTATGGAACATAGAGAATTAAATGGTGAGGAAAAACTGGCTTGGCAAAATACAAAATCTTTGTTAGATGAAATCTATTTAGCCGATTAGGTGTATTGGAAACAAAGATCTAGGGATAAGTGGCTTAAGGAAGGTGATTTAAATACAACTTATTTTCATAAATGTGCCACAGTTAGAAAGAAAAAAAGTATTATTTTAACAATGGAAATAAATGGAGTAGTGACTGATTCTATGTCTGACATTCAAAAACATATTGAAGATTTCTATAAAAACTTGTTTGGTAAAGATTCTCCCAAATTGACATCATTAGAAGATAGTTTTGGGATGAAAGATTTTGTTTACATAGAGAAGATAGGTTGAAATTAGAAAAAGTTTTCTCTTTAGAAGAAATTAAGGTTGCAGTATTTGAGTCTAATGCAAGAGGGGCAGCAGGTCCTGATGGATTCAATTTTTTATTTTACCAACATTTTTTTGATCTTGTCAAAAAAGATTTAAGTCTTATTCTGAATTCTTTCTATATGAATAGTCTGAATGTAGCAAAAATGAATCAAGCCATGGTGTGTTTAATTCCAAAATAACAGGATGCAAAGGTGATCACCAAATATAGACCAATTAGTCTAGTCAATTGTGCATTCAAAATTTTATCTAAAATACTGACAAATAGACTAGCTCCTTTCATGAATAAATTGGTAGATCAAAGTCAATATGCATTCATCAAAAACAGATTTATCCTTGATAATGTCATTGTGGCAAATGAAATTATTCATTCAGTTAAAAGTTCTAAAGAGAAAGGGATCATTTTAAAAATAGACTTTGAAAAAGCATATGACATGGTTAGTTGGGATTTTATTCAAGAAATG
Organism: Cyperus esculentus; assembly: GCA_030179965.1. Taxonomy (NCBI): domain Eukaryota; kingdom Viridiplantae; phylum Streptophyta; class Magnoliopsida; order Poales; family Cyperaceae; genus Cyperus; species Cyperus esculentus. Next base: position 2,481,812 of record JASGLE010000029.1, on the reverse strand, counting down.
CTAGTCAGTAGGGGCTTTGGACAGATTTGGACCGATTGGGTTATGTGCTTGCTTAGAGGGGCTAGAACATGTATTAACATAAATGGGAATCCTACACCTTATTTTGTTTGTAAAAGGGGTTTGAGGCAAGTTGATCCTTTTTCCCCATTTTTGTTTGATCTGGTTACTGATGCTTTATGTCAATTGTTACATAGAGGAAAAATGCAGGGATTGATGTAAGGTTTAGGTCCAAAATTAGTTGATGGCTATAGTGTTATGCATTCCTTGTATGCAGATGATACTATCTTTTTTCTCAAAGCAAATAGGCCTGTATAGAAACATTAGCTTGTACTTTACTGGTATTTGAACAGTTAACAGATTAGAGTGAATAAAAATAATAAAACTGAAATGGTGCCATTGAATATTTCTAGTGATTTGGCTCAGAATATAGCAGATATACTAGGGTGTAGATTACTGAATTGCCCTTCAAGTACTTAGGTGTGCCTATATATGATAGAAAACTTAGGATTATTGACTGGGGATATACAACAGATCAGGTAGAGGGTAGATTGCCTAATTGGAAAGGATCTATGTTATCTATAGGAGGTAGAATGACTCTTACAAACTCAGTGTTATCTTCTGTCCTCATGTACATGATGTCTGTTTAAGAAGTACCAGTGTCAATTAGAAGTAGATTGGATAGAACTAGAAGGAGGTTTTTTGGCAGGGCACTAGTTTAAAGAGAAAATATGCTATGGTTAGATGGACTCAAATATGTTTACCTAGAAAATTAGGAGGTTTGGGTGTTTTAGACCTAGATATTATGAATATATCCTTGCTTCTTAAGTGGTGGTGGAAGCTTAAGGACCCAAATTATGCTAGCACATGGAAGCAAATTATACTAATAAAATACAAGCCAAATACCCCATTAACAAAAATGTCTCATGTCTGGAGAGAAATTCATAAGTTAGAGAGCATTGGTGAATTATGATGTAGTATGGTTATTGGAAATGCAGCTATTAGGTTTTGGTTGGATAGGTGGTGTGGTGATTGTACCCTTAGCTGTAGGTTTCCTGAGCTATTTACAATATGTTTAGTTCTAAATATAACATTGTATGAAGTGATGCAATCTCCAGGCCAACAATTAATATTCTCTAAACAAATAACAGGAATGTTATGGGTAGATTTTAACTCTATACACTGTTTACTGCAATCTGTTTCCTCTTAAAGTCAAAGTCTTTATGTGGTTAGTAATGAAGAAAAGATTAGTTACAAGAGATAACATGATAAAAAAGAGGGTTGTGGGGGGGGGGGGGGGGGGGGGGTGCATATAATTGTCCCTTCTGCTTGTTGGCAGAATCTGTACAACATTTAATGCTAGAATGCCCCTCTTGCTCAACAGATTTGGTTTTACATGGAAATTTGTCAAAATTTAGTTCAGTTTTAGATGTCATTAGATGATATATTTGCATATGCTTTGTCACTTCCTGGTAATGAGAAATATGCTTTTCTGATGGTTGTTAGTGCAGTTTGTTGGTCCATTTGGAAGATCAAGAATGATGTGATATTTAGAAATTTGGCTATACCTTCTATTCGAAATTCAATTTCACTAATTTGTTCTCTTATTCATTGGTGGACAGGACTAGCCAAAGTTGAAGTGAAGAAACTGGTGGCCAGGTGGATGCCTCCTAGCTTGGACATTGTCCCCCCTGCAGATGGCTCCTCCCCAGTTGATGCTGACCTGAAGCTGATTTGTCAGAACCGGAGTCTGCTGGTGGTTTTATGTTGTTATGGTGTTAAAACGTTAGATGTTGATTTGTGTTGTTGGTATGTATTGGTTTGTGTTTGTCTCAAAAAAGTTTTGCTGTACAAGTAGCCTAAAGAAGTTGGCTGTGCTGTTCTTCTTCTTGGATGGTTTTTGACAAAGGTCAAGGTTTTGAGTTTTAGATATATTCTGAGGATATGTGGTGTAGTGGTTTTAAAACGTATGTATGGTTTTATTTCCATAATGGTAATGGGCATATATGCCTTTCTTTCAAAAAAAAAAAAAAAAAAGCTAACTGTTAAAGAATGTGTGTTGCAGTCTTTGTATAAACCCTTAATAAATGCTTCAAGAATGTATGTGAGCTGGACATTTATCTTCAATTTCAACAAGGTTATTGACTTCCTATATATTATTTGCTCCCTTGAATGTGGCAAAACTAGCTTTCACTATGACTGTTTGTGCTTTTAACAGTAGGCACAGATGGATTGACAGTAGGCACCCATATCGGGTTTTTTTTTATTAATAAAAAATCAAAAATCAAAATTACCACTTTAAAAACTGTTTTTTTCAAAATTACAAAAATAAAAAACTGCATTCTGATTAATAGTAGGCACCCATATTGGGTTTTGTCTATAGATAAAAAAATAAAAAATCAAAATTACCACTTTAGAAACTGTTTTTTCAAAATTATTGTTTTTGTACAAACCCTTAATAAATGCATCAAGAATGTATGTGAGCTAGGCATTATCTTCAATTTCAACAAGGTTATTGACTTCCTATATATTCTTTGCTCCCTTGAATGTGACAAAACTAGCTTTCAGTAAGGCTTCCTATATGGTGTGAGAGACAAGATAGAGTTGCGCAAACCCATTAATGCAGTAAGGCTTCTATCAACCTTCCGGAAAATTCTAAATAAGGCAACAGAAGAAGATTTGTCTATAGAAGGTGCCTCTATTGATGGGTGGTCCATCCTACACAGTTTCCTTGATTCAATAGAGGCACCTTCTATAGATAAATCTTCTTCTGTTGTCTTATTTAGAATTTTTCGAAAGGTTGGTAGAAGCCTTACTGCATCAATGGGTTTGCGCAACTCTGTCTTGTCTCTCACACCATAGTTCTCACAAGTAAGAATAGCTTTCTCCTATAACAGTTTCTTGATATATTCTCTAACACCATTAAGTATAGGAAAAGATGACTCGTGAAAGGCACAAATTGGTAGAAACCTTCTTTTGTTGCCTTTTTTTAGGCTGATTGAACTAAATAAACTAATCACCTAATTTATCTAATACTACCCCATGCAAATCTCTGCAACTGTACAGTTCCAAAAATAGGCTGATTGAACCTAATACAATACACTTCTGCCTTTAAGGCCCTAATTACTTCCATACTTTAAGACCTAATTTGAACTCAGACAGAGACTAAAATATTTTTAGATCTTAATTTATACTTCAATTATGAAATTGAACAACAAAAGGTGTAAACAAGATGACAATCAGTGTTAAAAGCACAAACTGTCATAGTGAAAGCTAGTTTTGCCACATTCAAGGGAGCAAAGAATATATAGAAAGTCAATAACCTTGTTAAAATTGAAGATAATGTCCAGCTCACATACATTCTTGAAGCATTTATCAAGGGTTTGTACAAAGACTGCAACACACATTCTTTAACAGTTAGCTATGTTAACTTAGATAAAAGATAGAGTGGTGGATAAACAAGACTTTGAGATAAAAGAAGAGATGGATTAACAAGCTTTCTTTGTATTATAGTCTTTTGTGTTTTTCTTACATCTCATAATAACAGGATACATCTCCTTTTATAACCTAAAACAATAGAAAACTCGAGAAATTCGTAATTAAAGAGAGAATACAGAACAACCCCTGTTTCAACTTACCCCTCTCCACTAAAACTGCAATAACTCTCTAGAGAGAACTCCAAATGCCTTGGAAGTTGAACTATTGGAAAGTAGACTTCAAGACCTTTAACACGGTAGGTCATTTATAAAAAACAACCAACAGAAAACTCTAGAAATTCGTAATTAAAGAGAGAATACATAACAACCCTTGTTTCAACTGACCCCTCTCCACTAAAACAGCAATAACTCTCTGAAGAGAACTCCAAACGCCTTGAAAGTTGAACCATTGGAAATTAGACTTATAGAACTTTAAAACAGTAGGTGGCTACGCTCCCCGGAATAGATGGGGTGCGCGTGCCTTGTAATATTTGATGCGCTACACCTTCTTCCTAAAAGGAGCCTGTGCCTTTTGCTAGAATCAGTTTCGATCTAGTGATAAGTCTTATATGCTTTTCTCAGCCTGTCATTTATAAAAAACAACCAACGTTTGCCACTAGAAATTCGTAATTAAAGAGAGAATACAGAAAACTGACCCCTCTCCCCTAAAACTACAATAACTCTCTGGTGAGAACTCCAAACACCTTGGAAGTTGAACCATTGGAAAGTAGACTTCAAGACCTTTACAATAGTAGGCCATTTATAAAAAACAACCAACGTTTGCCCCTTCAAATGTCTCCATAAATCCGCAGCAGAATACAGACTAAGCCGCACTTTCAAAGTGCGGCTTAGCACTGAGTGTGAGCCGCACCTTGAAAGTGCGGCTTACTCTCAGAGCTAAACTGCACTCTGGTGCGGCTTAGCGGGGGGTAAGCCGAACTTTCAGAGTGTGGTTTTGCTATTTTTGTAATTTTGAGAAAACAATTTTAAAATGGTAATTTTGATTTTTTATTTTTTTATTAATAAAAAATCCCTAGGATAGGGACTTGAGTGAGTCTTCTTCTTCAGTCTTGCTGTGACTGTGATGCTGTCAACGGTCAACTCAAATGAAATCTGCCTGATGCTTATGTCACAGCTATGACGTCGTGGTGACATTGCTGAGCTGAGCCGGATGATGTGTATCAATTTGCATGCACACGTAAAATTAAATTTAAATACTTGTACCTCCAATAAGTCCCAAACATGTCCCAACCAGCAAAACTTAATTATCGTTGTAGTATGTTATATGCATTTTGTAAACTTCTTTGAATTGTTTACTCTGCAAATAACTTGGCCAAATCCTTAAAATAGCCTCAAGATTATCATTCCTAAACCTGAGAAATATTTTCATTACGTCTACAAGACAGCACTACATATACAATGTTAGGAGCAAGCAATACAAGTGACACTCCAAGAAACTAAATCTAAACTCCTACCTGTCACTTCCATAACAATTTATCTATCAACTGCACCAAATCCGGTTAAAATACACGTAAATAAATAAACCCTTCTCTATCCCTTTTCAGCATTCTAAAATTGATTGAAATCCAACTATTTCTTTGGGGTTAAAAATAGCATATGTCATTGACCCAGAAAAGAAAGGCCTTCAGAAGAGTGTCCTTTTTTGGTCCTCTAGTTCAAATGGTTTTTAGAAACGAAGTACAGCAGCTGATGCATCTCTTGTACAGTCTATATCCCAATGGATCTTAATAGCATCCTCTGATAGGTGGATCCAGTTACAAATTAGTTAATGAAGCTTGGTTTAACATGGGTACAAGCTGTCCCGTAAATGCATTTTTGCTTACTACATTATTTTACATTTTTTTTTTTAAATTTAGTATTAATTTTATTGTCAGTGAGATGAATTGGTGTATTGGTTTTTCTGCTTAAAATAATTTTTCTTTTATTATTATATGTAGCAGGCAGAATGCAACTGTATTTTGCTTTTAACAAGAAAAAGAGATTGAGTTACAAGATTAGATTATGGAAAATAGAGAGAAAAGAAGATGAAAGATGCATGGAAGCAACAGAGACAGACGGATGAAAGAATGTCACAAACTAAGACCGTACTTTTCAATGGAGAAACACCTCGCGTGCACTGAAAAACCGTCCATACATCCATATATAGATATGCACGAAGTATAACAAATGCATCTCAAAATGTAATATAGGTATTACGCCTAAGCCTACTCTTTTAAATGTGCCCCAAAATGCTAAGCACCCTGTACCCCATATATATATATATATATACCCTAACTCAAAATTCCCCTATCATATTAGGTTGAAAATGGAGCACGTTGGCTGCCCCAAAATTGCCCTAAATGCAGCATGTTGTTTCCCAAATTTCCCTGGAAAAATTCTCTTGTTACGTTCTCCCTAAATTGACCAAAGAAATTGCCGCCATGAGCCATCAGGAGTCACTGTTGTTACCTCTCACACGTCTCCATTATCATAAGCTAATGCATTACTTTTTCAATATCATTCTATAAAATTTAATCACTTTTTGAAAATATGATGATCAGTTCAACAATGGCCTGTTTCAGATTGTTTTTTGTTGTTGTAATATTATGTTGTTTGTATGTGGGTGAGTGTGGGTCTTTGCAATTACTGGACATTAAGACATCAACTAAAAACAACAAGAAAAAAGAGAAAAAAGAGAAAAGAAAAAAAATAAGATAGAAATGAGACAGCAACTAAGTGTTTAAATTTCATCTTTAGCAAAGGACAATATCCTTTCTTCTAAACATATACCTTTTTTTAACCATAAAAAAATACTAGATAAAAAAGCCTCGCTTCGCTTCGGCAATATAAATAAATAAACTAATATACAAAAAATATACTAAGATAATGCGATCTGTATAATAAATAAAATGTTATATTAAAAAGCTTCATATTTGGCTTTTTTTTTGTAATTTTTATATATTGTAGCTTGTTTTTCCTAAATACATTTTCAAATAAACTTTCATTAATCTTAAAATTATATTTTTTATTAAAAGAATATGATTCAATTTCAAATTATAAATTTATCAATATGAAAGGGTTAATTGACAAACTTGTTGTTAGTTTATTGGTAATAGGAGGAGCGTCTAATCCCTCAAATCAAATGTTAATGTTTTTTAAATAAATACAATTTGAATTTCATTTGGTGCAATAACATACTAAGTATAAAAAAAATAAAGCTACTTTATTAGTGATAAAGTTTGGGTAATTTTTTTAGGAGGTCACTGAAGTTTGCTCCAAATCTATAATTCGTCACTGAACTTCTATTTATTCTTTTTTGTCACTCAACTTTCATGTTTATCCAAATTTGGTCACTCCGTTAGTTGTTCCATCCAACTTAACGGAAAAGTTAACATGACATTAATTTTAGAGTTTACACATATATTTTTTCAATGTAAAACTTAAAAAGTGAGAATATAATGATACAAATTCTTTTTTATTTATTTTTTTGTATTGCAATAAAATATTTCATACTTTTAGAAATGTTAATTAAATTAAATTTACATGAGAATATTAATTAAAATGATTTTGAAAAAAATAGTTTTTTTGAAATAAAATAAACAAAATTTTAATTTGTTTCTTATCTCACATATTGTATATATTCTATATGGAAAAAATATATGTCTAAGGCTTAAAATTGAATTCATATTAATTATTTCGTTAAGTTGGATGGAAAAACTAACGGAGTGACCAAATTTGGATAAATATCAAAGTTGAGTGACAAAAAATGAATAAATAGAAGTTTAGTGATCTATTATGAATTGAGAGTAAAGTTTAGTAACCATCCAAAAAATTTACCCTTTATATAATGATCTATTTTAATTTTCTTCAATCTTCTTCTTTAAATGAAGAAGGGAAAAAAATAATTATTATTAGTTTCGAACGAATTATACTGAGAGAACACTGAGAAAGAATTAATAGGGAAGTCCGATTTTTTTTAACTTGTTAGTGCATGGCCATTGAGTTTTGACATTACAGAAAAAAAAAAAAAAAAAAAAAAAAAAACAGATCTATATATGTTTTCAATATACCATTAAAATTTATCTGAAAAAACAAACACAACCCAAAAAATATATCAGTGTGTTCATTATTTTTATTTGTTCAATTTGTTAAAAAAAATAAAATACGGATCAATTGATTTAAAGTTTATTCTTATACTCAACCAAATATATTCAACGGAACCGTATTTTATAGACAAATACCAAATAAGTTGATAAAAAGTTCAAACTGAGGTTCAGCACAAACACACACACAAAAAAAAAAAAAAAAAAAAAAAAAAAAAAAAAAAAAAACTGTTTACGGTTCATTACACTGTAGACTACATTGCCAAAGTCTGTCCGAAATTATATAACTATATATAACGATATAATGATTAGCCGTAATTGATTACTTTTTAGTTAGTGACAAATCATCAGGAGAGAAAATTAAAATTGTCTATTCATGACGCGACACAGTTCCAAAAGTCCAAATCAACAGGCCGTGCATGTCATATAAATATATATATATATATATATATATATATATTCCTTAATCGCTAATTAATGTTGAAAAAAGACAAAATCGGAAGTAGTTAATTAAAACAACTTCCTGAAGACTTTACTTCATTAATTGATTATACATGTCAATTTAGTCAATGAATAAACAGATTATCTATCTGTTTGGATTTATGCAAGGCATGCGTAAGCTTTGATGTTTTGTGATTGGGACTCGGATAAACAGTAAATATTAATGAAGGCACCCATTTTAACAAGGGTAATTAAGAGAAATCCTGAATATACAAAATGTTCATAATGAGATTGTTACTTGTGATTAAGTATGGAACTAAAAATTATATAGTAATTGCTTACAACAATAAAACATTTAATATTCATAATAATTTGAAAATTATAATACTTGAATTATTGGTTTCAGTTGACGACCCCAGTTCTGATCAACACGCTTTAATTTTTTTTCTCTGGAATTAACAGCTAACTGGTAGTTAAGTAATAATGAATATCAAATAAAAAAAGGGTAATGTTATTATAAGAGTGCACCTAATAAAGTTTGTGTCTTTGTGAAGATATTGTCAAAAGTTGTTGCCTTTTCTTTCATGTTCTATGTTTGAAAGTCATTTGTCCCTCCTTCGGATTTGGTACTACTATTATCCATCGTTGTTGTTGGATGAAAATGATATATAGATAAAAACCAATTTTGATTTAGTAGCTAAGAATAACGGAGTTGTTGTTGTTGGATGAAAATGATATACAGATAAAAACCGACTAGTAGTAGCTAAGAACAACACTCTCCGTGTGAAAAGTTGCGGATTCAGAAAGATTGAGATTTTTTTATAGACAATTGAATTTGAGTGGCTTGGATCTCGTCTTTATATAAAAAAAAATAATACATAGATAATTAAAAGTTTGGCCTTTTACTTCAATTTTCTTTTCTTTTCTGATTCTGAAATTGGAAGCTGTATAATTTAGTCTACAATTGATGAACAAGAAATTTAAGCAACCTAAATTAGCCGAAAGAAAGCTTATTTTTTCATTTATGATATGATCCTTCTCTACTTCAAATATGCAAAACACACAAACATATATATAGTAACTGTTGATACAAATATTTCAATACAAATTAATTAACCCTCTAAATTCCATTATCTTCTTTCGAGCGGTTAATTATGCTACGAATCGGATAAGCAACCTTTCATTTTAAATCGAGCGATTCTTATTAAATATATCTCTTTAATTATATATAAAAGATATATCATGACTATCCGATTATAAAAAATAAACGGCCCATATTTCATCTAATCCACAGCAGAATTAGCCTCTTCCTTAACAGCCACACCATTTTCTGTTGAACTAGAGTCTTGTTTAACACTACCATTGCTTAGATTCTTTTCATCCAATTCCAATTTCTCCACAATCTCCTCCTGTTTCTTTGCTTCTTCATCTGCTTCCTTCTTCTTTTTCTCCAGTGCAAGGACCAATTTCTTGAGGTACTCGCCGGCGTCTTTCCTCGAGAAACCGACGCACATCAGATGCTCCGCGACATCAGCCGGACTGACCTTCACCTCCTCCAACAACCTCCTGATCGCGCCGTACGTCTCGTGGGTCTCGATGTCGAGGTAATTCCGTGCCAGAACCTTGAACGACTTGTAGTCGCAGTACGACATCTCTATGTGCTTGTCCATCCTGCCCGTGCGTATCAGCGCAGGGTCCAGCTTCTCGATGTGGTTCGTGGTGAATATCAGGATCCTCTCTTCGCCGCATGCCGACCATAGCCCGTCGATGAAGTTCAGGAGCCCAGAAAGTGTCACCTTTTCTCTCGACTTCTCCTCGTCGTACCGAGACTTCTTTTTGTTTTCGTCACTGTCATCGCCGCCGTCGTCGTCATCTTTTTCCGAGGTTTTCTTAGGGGCGCGTTTGCTCGTGAGGTCGGCGGAGCAATCGATGTCCTCTATGACAATGATCGACTTGCCGGTTGTCTCGATGAAGAGCTTCCTCAACTCCGAGTTACTCTTGACGGTCGTCAGTTCGAGGTCGTATATATCGTACTCTAAAAAGTTCGCTATCGCCGATATCATGCTCGACTTTCCGGTGCCGGGCGGACCGTAAAGCAAATACCCTCGCTTCCACGCCTTGCCGATCCTCGAGTAGTACTCCTTCCCCTTGCGGAACTGGCTAAGATCGTCGATTATCTCCTGCTTCTTCACCGGGTCCATGGCGAGCGTGTCGAATGTCGAGGGGTGCTGGAACTGCACATGGTTCCACACCGATTTCGTCCAGCTATACCAATACTGACCGTTGTTCGGGCTGTTCGTGAACAGGCGGCGCTGCCTGTTGCGTACCATCACGGCACGGCCTTTCTTAAGAACATGTCTCAGGTAGGGACCTTCTATCAGCTCGCGGTATCGCTTGTGGAAGGTTAATCTGTAGAACCGCCTCTCTTCCTCAACTCGCCGACCGTTATCGCCGTACATGCGCGAATAGTTTTCGCGCTTAGACACGCCCCACCAAATTTTCGCACCGTTGAATTCATCGGTGACCTTCACGTAGTCACCGAGGGACACGAGGAAGTTGTCGCTGTCCTTCCCTAGCTCGACATGGCACGTGTGTGCACGGCGCGAACAGTGGTCGCTGAGGTACGCCTTGGCGGCGATATACAGCTCGTCGCGGCTCATGCGCTCGCCGTTGTACTCCTCTATGATGAAGTCCTCGTAGGGGCTGACGTAGGAGGTGAACCTGGAGATGTACGCGACGAGCTGCTGGTTGAGCTCGTTGGGCAGGAACTGGCGGAACATGGTCCAGATGATCGTCAGGCCGCCGATGGTCGATGTCAGCTTCGCGCTCATCGCCATCAGTGATTCGTGATCCATCTTCCTGTCTCTCTTCGTTTCTTCTCTATGAGAAGATTGTTCTACCGAGAGAAAAATGGAGCACACTGAAGAATAGCTGTGTGCTACTGTTCTACTAGAAATGAGATATGAGATGTGTATGCACTGGTCATCTATTTATAGGAAAACATGAAGGAGAAACATCTTGCATCCATTTAAAAGCCATCCATAAACGTACAAAAAATGTAACAGGTACATCCGAAATGTTATATTTCAAAAGAATCATACCTAGTGTCCATACTATGGACATCCATAGAAGACACATATGGATGTAAGTCAGTAAGTGTTACATTGTAGGTCCCATTTGTCACATCCTATGTCATCTATAGATGTTCATAGGGATGTCAAACGGACGAAACGATCACGCAAATAGACTCTTACGTCTTCCGTTGTGTTTAACAGGCACAAATAAAATTCCTTGCGCGTTGCGTTGCGTTAACTAAACGAAAATAAAATTTCTTGCGTCTTCTGTTGCGTTATATTAAACGAAACGAAACGCAATTGCGTTCAAAGACAAATTTTTGTACAGTTTTTTTTTAGAGGCAAACTTGCATATTATTGTATGAAAAATAGAAATAAATACATAAAAATCATAATAACAGTCGAGTTGCACTAAATTTTCAAACCTGCAATTATTTTTCACACCATATAACATGATATAACACGAATCAAATAGCTAACTAGTCAAGTTACAACTTACTTTACATGTTTCAAGTTTACAACACAATCTCTAACACAAAATTACATAGCCAATAACTTAACATAGCATGAAAAAATCACAAAAATCACATGTTCACAAGTCAAAACTAATTTCATGCTTAATATATAGCCAACAGGCCAACAACACAAATAAATAACAGATAACAACTTAACTAAGTGTCAACCTAGTTAATCAAAACCCCCAATGCTCCTCTGCAATCTACTATATAGCAGATATGTAGAATTTGCACGAAATACGCAACATAAACGAAACGACACTGACCAATTACGTCTCCCGTTGCATTTAACAGACACAAATAAAATTCCTTGCGTCTCCGTTGCGTTGATCAAACAGCACCAGAAATCCTTGCGTTTTGCGATTCGTGCAAACGAAACGCAACGCAAAAATGCAAATTTGCGTTCATTTGACACCCCTAAATATTCATAGTGTAGACACATAAAATTTCTCGTTTCTAAATGTAATCTATGTATGCTATGGATAGCTTTTCCACTGGGTGGCTGGGTATTACTCAAATAAGACTTGAGTTCATGTTCTGCCATGGTCTAAATGTCTAATCATCATGGGCCCACAATCTCCTTATTTTCCCTCCATCGATCTCAAGCTGATTCATATGTATGTATACAGACAATTGGATCAAGACAACTTCTCATTATAAATATAAAATCACGAACTCAGTGAATTTGAAGCTAGCTTGTTGTTTACACCTTTTAAGGTCCGTTTGGATTGTGCAAGGATTAGTGAAAGAATAGTATAATAGAGAATAGTAGATGAGATTAGTAAAAAAAATAGTTATTTTTGGATTAGCTAAAAATAGTAGAAATATGGTGCTATTCAGGATAGTAAAAATGTTATTTGGATTGTTTGTTTAGAATAACAATGGATGGTTAAAAAGAATAGTAGCTAATCCATGTTTTATATGGATTAGTAGAATAACAACTAATCTCACTATTCCGAATTAGTGATTGTGTGTATGGATGCACTCACAAGTTAGAAATAACTTACTAATCCGAATAGTAGCTGTTATTTGGCAATCCAAACGCACCCTAAACTAGTGTTGTATGCTCTCTCATATGATATATGTGAGGGGAGGGGAGGTCGCATGTTTAAAATTCGGATATAGTATCTTCAACATACAGTTAAATTTGAATGACTTGACTCTTTTATCTCACAAAAGCTAGTTGCCTATTTTACTCTTAACATGAATTCTCTTTTGAAGTTTGCAAGATTGCTGACCAAATAATTCTATATATATCTAGATCTATATGTGTTGAGAAGTAGAAGTTATAGAACCATGGAAGCATTATGAACAACTCGATGAATTAAAGAAAATATAAAATTAGATTTTAAGAAAATGAAAAACCACTCTAAATTGTAGAAGTGCTTAATGCAAACCATATAATAGAAAATGGTGACTTGTCATCGCTCCTTCCCTTTAACTTTTCTTCCTTTCTTTTTTGCAATGAAAAAGGGAGGAAATTTCCTCAGGCTTGCATTTGTTCTCTTCCATTAATTTCTTCATTCCCTTATCTTTATTCCTGTGGCGATGCTGAAGCCCAGAATAAACCTGACAGGGATGGATGGGATAGGGCCTTGAGTCTTCCTCTTCAGTCTTGCTGTGACTGTGATGCTGTCAACGGTCAAAATTGTAGAAGTGCTTAATTGTAGAAGTGCTTAATGCAAACCATATAATAGAAAATGGTGACTTGTCATCGCTCCTTCCCTTCAACTTTTCTTCCTTTCTTTTTTGCAATGAAAAAGGGAGGAAATTTCCTCAGGCTTGCATTTGTTCTCTTCCATTAATTTCTTCATTCCCTTATCTTTATTCCTGTGGCGATGCTGAAGCCCAGAATAAACCTGACAGGGATGGATGGGATAGGGCCTTGAGTCTTCCTCTTCAGTCTTGCTGTGACTGTGATGCTGTCAACGGTCAACTCAAATAAAATCTACCTGATGCTTATGTCACAGCTATGACGTCGTGGTGACGTTGCTGAGCTGAGCCGTACCGGATGATGTGTTCCCAGTGATGTGTATCAGTTTGCATGCACAGGTAAAATTAAATAAAATACTTGTACCTCCAGGAAGTCTCCCAAACATGTCCCAACCAGCAAAATTTAATTATTGTTTTAGTATGTTATAAGTATTTTGTAAACTTCTTTGGATTGTTTACTATGCAAATAACTTGGCCAATTCCTTAAAATAGCCTCAAGATTATTGTTCCTAAACCTGAGAAATATTTCCATTACGTCTACAAGACAGCACTACATATACAATGTTAGGAGCAAGCAATACAAGTGACACTCCAAGAAACTAAATCTAAACTCCTACCTGTCACTTCCATAACAATTTATCTATCAACTGCACCAAATCCGGTTAAAATACACGTAAATAAATAAACCCTTCTCTATCCATTTTCAGCATTCTAAATTGATTGAAATCGAACTATTTCTTTGGGTTAAAAATAGCATATGTCACTGGCCCAGAAAAGAAAGGCCTTCAGAAGAGTGTCCTTTTTCGGTCGCTAGTTCAAATGGTTTTTAGAAACGAAGTACAGCAGCTGATGCATCTCTTGTACAGTCTATATCCCAATGAATCTTAATAGCATCCTCTGATAGGTGGATCCAGTTACAAATTAGTTAATGAAGCTTGGTTTAACATGGGTACAAGCTGTCCCGTAAATGCATTTTTGCTTACTACATTATTTTACATTTTTTTTTAAATTTAGTATTCATTTTATTGTCAGTGAGATAAATTGGTGTATTGGTTTTTCTGCTTAAAATAATTTTTCTTTTATTACTATATGTAGCAGGCAGAATGCAACTGTATTTTGCTTTTAACAAGAAAAAGAGATTGAGTTACAAGATTAGATTATGGAAAATAGAGAGAAAAGAAGATGAAAGATGCATGGAAGCAACAGAGACAGACGGATGAAGAATGTCACAAACTAAGACCGTAGTTTTCAATGGAGAAACACCTCGCGTGCACTGAAAAACCGTCCATACATCCATATATAGATATGCACGAAGTATAACAAATGCATCTCAAAATGTAATATAGGTATTACGCCTAAGCCTACTCTTTTAAATGTGCCCCAAAATGCTAAGCACCCTGTACCCCATATATATATATATATATATATATACCCTAACTCAAAATTCCCCTATCATATTAGGTTGAAAATGGAGCACGTTGGCTGCCCCAAAATTGCCCTAAATGCAGCATGTTGTTTCCCAAATTTCCCTGGAAAAATTCTCTTGTTACGTTCTCCCTAAATTGACCAAAGAAATTGCCGCCATGAGCCATCAGGAGTCACTGTTGTTACCTCTCACACGTCTCCATTATCATAAGCTAATGCATTACTTTTTCAATATCATTCTATAAAATTTAATCACTTTTTGAAAATATGATGATCAGTTCAACAATGGCCTGTTTCAGATTGTTTTTTGTTGTTGTAATATTATGTTGTTTGTATGTGGGTGAGTGTGGGTCTTTGCAATTACTGGACATTAAGACATCAACTAAAAACAACAAGAAAAAAGAGAAAAAAGAGAAAAGAAAAAAAATAAGATAGAAATGAGACAGCAACTAAGTGTTTAAAATTTCATCTTTAGCAAAGGACAATATCCTTTCTTCTAAACATATACCTTTTTTTAACCATAAAAAAATACTAGATAAAAAAGCCTCGCTTCGCTTCGGCAATATAAATAAATAAACTAATATACAAAAAATATACTAAGATAATGCGATCTGTATAATAAATAAAATGTTATATTAAAAAGCTTCATATTTGGCTTTTTTTTTGCAATTTTTATATATTGTAGCTTGTTTTTCCTAAATACATTTTCAAATAAACTTTCATTAATCTTAAAATTATATTTTTTATTAAAAGAATATGATTCAATTTCAAATTATAAATTTATCAATATGAAAGGGTTAATTGACAAACTTGTTGTTAGTTTATTGGTAATAGGAGGAGCGTCTAATCCCTCAAATCAAATGTTAATGTTTTTTAAATAAATACAATTTGAATTTCATTTGGTGCAATAACATACTAAGTATAAAAAAAATAAAGCTACTTTATTAGTGATAAAGTTTGGGTAATTTTTTTAGGAGGTCACTGAAGTTTGCTCCAAATCTATAATTCGTCACTGAACTTCTATTTATTCTTTTTTGTCACTCAACTTTCATGTTTATCCAAATTTGGTCACTCCGTTAGTTGTTCCATCCAACTTAACGGAAAAGTTAACATGACATTAATTTTAGAGTTTACACATATATTTTTTCAATGTAAAACTTAAAAAGTGAGAATATAATGATACAAATTCTTTTTTATTTATTTTTTTGTATTGCAATAAAATATTTCATACTTTTAGAAATGTTAATTAAATTAAATTTACATGAGAATATTAATTAAAATGATTTTGAAAAAAATAGTTTTTTTGAAATAAAATAAACAAAATTTTAATTTGTTTCTTATCTCACATATTGTATATATTCTATATGGAAAAAATATATGTCTAAGGCTTAAAATTGAATTCATATTAATTATTTCGTTAAGTTGGATGGAAAAACTAACGGAGTGACCAAATTTGGATAAATATCAAAGTTGAGTGACAAAAAATGAATAAATAGAAGTTTAGTGATCTATTATGAATTGAGAGTAAAGTTTAGTAACCATCCAAAAAATTTACCCTTTATATAATGATCTATTTTAATTTTCTTCAATCTTCTTCTTTAAATGAAGAAGGGAAAAAAATAATTATTATTAGTTTCGAACGAATTATACTGAGAGAACACTGAGAAAGAATTAATAGGGAAGTCCGATTTTTTTTAACTTGTTAGTGCATGGCCATTGAGTTTTGACATTACAGAAAAAAAAAAAAAAAAAAAAAAACAGATCTATATATGTTTTCAATATACCATTAAAATTTATCTGAAAAAACAAACACAACCCAAAAAATATATCAGTGTGTTCATTATTTTTATTTGTTCAATTTGTTTAAAAAAATAAAATACGGATCAATTGATTTAAAGTTTATTCTTATACTCAACCAAATATATTCAACGGAACCGTATTTTATAGACAAATACCAAATAAGTTGATAAAAAGTTCAAACTGAGGTTCAGCACAAACACAAAAAAAAAAAAAAACTGTTTACGGTTCATTACACTGTAGACTACATTGCCAAAGTCTGTCCGAAATTATATAACTATATATAATGATATAATGATTAGCCGTAATTGATTACTTTTTAGTTAGTGACAAATCATCAGGAGAGAAAATTAAAATTGTCTATTCATGACGCGACACAGTTCCAAAAGTCCAAATCAACAGGCCGTGCATGTCATATAAATATATATATATATATGTTCCTTAATCGCTAATTAATGTTGAAAAAAGACAAAATGGGAAGTAGTTAATTAAAACAACTTCCTGAAGACTTTACTTCATTAATTAATTATACATGTCAATTTAGTCAATGAATAAACTTATTATCTATCTGTTTGGATTTATACAAGGCATGCGTAAGCTTTGATGTTTTGTGATTGGGACTCGGATAAACAGTAAATATTAATGAAGGCACCCCATTTTAACAAGGGTAATTAAGAGAAATCCTGTATATACAAAATGTTCATAATGAGATTGTTACTTGTGATTAAGTATGGAAATAAAAATTATATAGTAATTGCTTACAACAATAAAACATTTAATATTCATAATAATTTGAAAATTATAATACTTGAATTATTGGTTTCAGTTGACGACCCCAGTTCTGATCAACACGCTTTAATTTTTTTTTCTCTGGTATTAACAGCTAACTGGTAGTTAAGTAATAATGAATATCAAATAAAAAAAGGGTAATGTTATTATAAGAGTGCACCTAATAAAGTTTGTGTCTTTGTGAAGATATTGTCAAAAGTTGTTGCCTTTTCTTTCATGTTCTATGTTCGAAATTCATTTATCCCTCCTCCGGATTTGGTACTACTATTATCCATCGTTGTTGTTGGATGAAAATGATATATAGATAAAAACCAACTTTGATTTAGTAGCTAAGAATAACGGAGTTGTTGTTGTTGGATGAAAATGATATACAGATAAAAACCGACTAGTAGTAGCTAAAAACAACACTCTCTGTGCGAAAAGTTGCGGATTCAGAAAGATAGAGATTTTTTTATAGACAATTGAATTTGAGTGGCTTGGATCTCGTCTTTATATAAAAAAAAATAATAATACATAGATAATTAAAAGTTTGGCCTTTTACTTCAATTTTCTTTTCTTTTCTGATTCTGAAATTGGAAGCTGTATAATTTAGTCTACAATTGTTGAACAAAAAATTTAAGCAACCTAAATTAGCCGAAAGAAAGCTTATTTTTTCATTTATGATATGATCCATCTCTACTTCAAATATGCAAAAACACACACACATATATATAGTAACTGTTGATACAAATATTTCAATACAAATTAATTAACCCTCTAAATTCCATTATCTTCTTTCGAGTGGTTAATTATGCTACGAATCGGATAAGCAACCTTTCATTTTGAATCGAGCGATTCTTATCAAACTTATCTCTTTAATCATATCTAAAAGACATATCGTGACCATATCCAAATATAAAAAATAAACGGCCTATATTTCATCTAATTCAGAGCAGAATTAGCCTCTTCCTTAACAGCCACACCATTTTCTGTAGAACTAGAATCATGGTTAACACTACCATTACTTAGATTCTTTTCCTCCAATTCCAATTTCTCCACAATCTCCTCCTGTTTCTTTGCTTCTTCATCTGCTTCCTTCTTCTTTTTCTCCAGTGCAAGGACCAATTTCTCGAGGTACTTGCCGGCGTCTTTCCTCGAGAAACCAACGCACATCAGATGCTCCGCGACATCAGCCGGACTGACCTTCACCTCCTCCAACAACCTCCTGATCGTGCCGTACGTCTCGTGCGTCTCGATGTCGAGGTAATTCTGTGCCAGAACCCTGAACGACTCGTAGTCGCAGTACGACATCTCTATGTGCTTGTCCATCCTGCCCGTGCGTATCAGCGCGGGATCCAGCTTCTCGATGTGGTTCGTGGTGAATATCAGGATCCTCTCTTCGCCGCACGCCGACCATAGCCCGTCGATGAAGTTCAGGAGCCCGGAAAGCGTCACCTTTTCTCTCGACTTCTCCTCGTCGTACCAAGACTTCCTTTTGTTTTCGTCACTGTCGTCGCCGCCGTCGGCGTCATCTTTTTCCGAGGTTTTCTTAGGGGCGCGTTTGCTCGTGAGGTCGGCGGAGCAATCGATGTCCTCTATGACAATGATTGACTTGCCGGTTGTCTCGATGAAGAGCTTCCTCAACTCCGAGTTACTCTTGACGGTCGTCAGTTCGAGGTCGTATATATCGTACTCTAAAAAGTTCGCTATTGCCGATATCATGCTCGACTTTCCTGTGCCGGGCGGACCGTAGAGCAAATACCCTCACTTCCACGCCTTGCCGATCCTCGAGTAGTACTCCTTCCCCTTGCGGAACTGGCTAAGATCGTCGATTATCTCCTGCTTCTTCATCGGGTCCATGGCGAGCGTGTCGAATGTCGAGGGGTGCTGGAACTGCACATGGTTCCACACCGATTTTGTCCAGCTATCCCAATACTGACCGTTGTTCGGGCTGTTCGTGAACAGGCGACGCTGCCTGTTGCGTACCATCACGGCACGACCTTTCTTAAGAACATGTCTCAGGTAGGGACCTTCTATCACCTCGCGGTATCGCTTGTGGAAGGTCAAGCTGTAAAACCGCCTCTCTTCTTCAACTCGCTGACCGTTATCGCTGTACATGCGTGAAGAGTTTCCATGCTTCGAGGCGCCCCACCAAATCTTTGCACCGTTGAATTCATCGGTGACCTTCACGTTGTCACCGAGGGACACGAGGAAGTTGTCACTGTCCTTCCCTAGCTCGATACGGCACGTGCGGGCACGGCGCGAGCAGTGGTCGCTGAGATACGCCTTGGCAGAGACGTAGAGCTCATGGCGGCTCATGCGCTTGCCGTTGTACTCCTCTATGACGAAGTGCTCGTAGGGGCTGACGTAGGAGGTGAACTTGGAGATGTACAAGACGAGCTGCTGGTTGAGCTCGTAGGGCAGGAACTGGCGGAACATGGTCCAGATGATCGTCAGGCCACCGATGGTCGATGTCAGCTTCGCGCTCATCGCCATCAGCGATTCGTGATCCATCTCCCTGTTGTCTCTCTTTGTTTCTTCTCCTTAAGAAGATTGTTCTACTGATGAGAGAAAAACTGAAGCACACTGAAGGATTGCTATGTGCTACTGTTCTACTTGAAATGAGACACGAGACATGAGATATGTATTGCAGTGGGTCATCTATTTATAGGAAGGACAGTGATACTATCTCACAAGCTTTGCCTCCACAACACAGTGATGAGGTGGTATGTAGGTCGGAGGATCATGTTAATAAAATTTTGAGGGTCGGAAGGTATATTTTTATAAAATTTTTAGGGCCATTTTTGTAAATATTTATTCAAGGTAGTTAATTTTGTAAAGTTTCTTAGAAATGAAGTATATTTCGGTAAAATTTTCTGAAAAAGGAGATATTTGTAGAAATTTTTGTCAGCTCATCGTATGGTGTGGGGGTAATGAAGGAAATAGACATGATACGCAGAGATCTTTTCTGGAAAGGTGTGGGGGCGCATAGGAAAGGATATAACTTGGTCGCTTGGGACTTGGTTTGCAGACCCAAAGATTGTGGGGGATTGGGTATCCGAAACCTAGAGGTTACTAACATATCACTTCTTGCAAAGTGGATATGGAAGTCGTTATCGCATGCAGCACCATTCTTTGTGGAAAGAGGTATTATTGGTCACACTTCGGATTAACATGAGATTCTGGGAGCACCCAGTTGGTAAGATGCTTTTTCCACGGATGAAAGGGACTTACAACTTCATTCCACTACAAGAAAAATGGTGTTTAACAACGTCATGTTACAGCGGTCTTTTGGGCCATCCTCTAAAAGACCGCAGCTAAACAATTCTACAGCGGTCAATAAATGAGAACCGTTGTAGAATTGTATACATTAACAACGGTTATTAGTGAAAGAACGCTGCAGAATAGACTTAACAGCGGTTCACAAATAGCAACCGTTGTAAAATAGAACTTAACAACGTTTCCCAGTAAAAGACCGCTGTTAAAATTTTATCTTCCACAGCTGTTTTTAACAACTGACCGCTGTTAAACATTTTTTAGGGTACTTAGCAAAAATTAAAAAATCCTTTTTCACTCCACTTTCGAATTCCCTCTCCCCTCTGTCAACCCACTCCTCTGAAGTCTTTTCCAAAATCCTCGCCGCCGTCAGCTCCCTCCTTTATGCCGTCCTATGATGCTCTCGCCAAAACCCGCACAGCCCTCGCCGCAAGACGCCCCTGCTCCGGCCGCCGCCGCCGCTCTCCAAAGCAAACTCGCTCCTATCCATCGATCGCTGCTCCATAACCTAACTGGTCCCGCCTTTGCCGTCTCCTTTCAGTGTCACGCCCTAAGGCCCCCTCCTCCGCCTCGCTGCACTGCTTCTCTCTCCTCCTCTCCTCCGCCTCGCTACGCGGCCGACTCCACTGTCCTCCGCTGGTCCCCGCCGCTGGGTCCTCTCCCTCCGCTGGTCCGCACCTCCTTTCCTCATTTTGTCGTTCCTTTTCAGCAAATCTGAATGGAGGTGCCACCCTCCTCTCCAGCAAAAGGTAAGGTGGTTGGCAATGCCGCAGCGACGTCCGCAGGGACACTGAGGGCAACAATGGTGGCAGCACATGCAATTTATTTTCTATATTCTTCAATTTAGAATTTCTTTGATTTGTGTATAAAATATGATTGCTGTTCATTCATTACTATGAACACGAAGCATTCGATGAAATGTTGAAGTTATGCATTTTGCTGGTTTTTTGGAATTTAAAAATCATTTGTTACTCCAGAACTAGAAGCTTGTATGCCTATGTACTGGACCTGATGGATTGGAAGGAATCAACATCTCTGAGGATTGTATAAAGTTAGCTAAGTACTATAGGTCTCTCTGTCCCGGTGAATGGGTTAGTACTTAATTATGCCAATAATTATTTTTATCAGATTTTGATACAGTACATGTTGTGATCTTGTACTTCACAGAATTCCAGCACATATAGCAACTTATCTCATCCTGTTGGTATTCTACTTTTCTTACTGAGAAGCACCTGAATCTCATTAAAGATTAATTATTCAAAAAAAGAATTCCTTAGGTGGTGCCACATGGACATGATTTTAGATGAGGATGAGATACATAGCGTCCATCTTTAGCTCACAAACTATTTGTACTCATTTCAGTTTTATATTCGGAATGCAAGAGTTAGTGGCAGTCAGTGCTTTGGCATAGGCGAGTACAACATGGTATGTTCACTTCAGACAGACTAATCTCCTCTTAGCAGATTTAGGTTGGTACTGATAAAATTTCAAGTAATTTGTGAGAGATTTTCTGTTTTCTGTTTTCCTTGTCTGACCCAATTACAATTTACCAGCGTTATACAATACAGCTGAGATACATGCCTATACAACACACAATAAAAGCTTTCCTAAATATTCTACCCAGATCTTACTACAATAATACATGCCACAATTTTCTGATTTTCTATAGGTACTACAGCTTCTCTTTTTGCTACATTGATGACTTTATTTTATCGTTGTTCGATAAGTTAAACTCAATGTTTTTTTAATTCTTGTAGCTTATCAGTTACCAGTACATATGTAAGCAGTGGCGACCTAAATGCAACTCACTCTCTAAACTTAAGTTTGTGAACTACATTTTAATTTGCTGCTATCTGTTTATGATTGAGGGTAATTTCTAAAATTAAGCTTGTGAACTACATTTTAACAACATTGGCTCATGAATTCTGCCTAAATATGCAAATTGCTAGTTAGTTTGACTAAGTTCTGAGAGGCTCGTGGGCTTGTGGGTGTTGCAAATTTTTAACTTGCAATGACAAATTAACTTGCAATGACAAATTCCTTCTTTTATCCAGACTTATAAAGGTGCGTCTTTTTATCACATAGAGGATTGAAATATATCTATGGGAATCTAGTGAAGATGTATCGCATGAAGGTGTGTCCTTTTCTACAATTTTTTTTCTGAAATGTTATATCATAGACCTTGATCGCACAGCCCAACATTATAGCTAGAACCTTGATATTTTTTTTAACCTTGTTAGTTCTTAGCAAGCGTAGTCAATAAAGATGGGAATTGCTGGTAAAACAGATGAAATATAAAGATGTAATATGTCATGTAAGGTTTATGGCTTTATGCTTTGATTTTTTTTTTTTTTTTTTTGATAAAAAATATGGGAATGAGTCAATTATGCAGCTTTGATGGCTCCTAGGTTCTGCATATCGAGTTGAGAAAAATGGGCATTTCATGGTCATTGCTGGTCTCTAGGGTGAGCACACACATTTTAAAGTATGTTATTTATTTCGGAAACTGCATGCCGATATTGTTCCTTGTATTTCATTTTGTGAATTTTATCTGTTTTTATAATTTCCAGATTGGTGGCTACAATGAGGACACGATTCCAAGTGTAATTGCTTCTTTATCTTTGTTTTTTTCTCTCCTTTTTTTAACACAATTCACTTCTGTCTTAATTTTTAGGCAATCAAAAGCATGGCCAAAGTGGTTCAATAACAATTTTTTTTTTTAAATTTCTGCTACATTAAGACATTTTATTTTATATACCTGTTGATTGGATTTGTCAATGATTTTTTATTTACTTGCAGGAGTCTCTTTAATTATACTCATTCCATGGCTAGATGTCAGCAAGTCAATCTTCTATCAGGTGAAGAAGTATACTGAAATATATAGATCTAAGTTCAAAAGACAGCTACTTGTCCTTAGTTTTGTATGTTGATTGAGGTTATGAAAGTTCAGGACTAAGGGCTTTTTAGTGTTGGGTTAGGATAGTTTGAACTATTGGTCTATTGAATTATGTGTATTTATTTGGGAAATGATTGTATCAATTTGCGATGTAAGACATTTGAATTATATTAATAAAATAAATATTATGTTGATTCTTGTTGTGAATGAAAAATATATATAGCTAGCATGTGCGCTAATTATGGAAAACAAAATGAAATCCAGGCTAATTACGGAAAACAAAATGAAACCCAAAAAAAAAAAAAAAATTAACAACGGTTATTAAAGAAGAACCGCTGTAGAGAAAAAACAACTCAACAGCGGTTATTTGTTAAAAAGTGTTGTAGAGTTTAAACTCAACAGCGGTTATTTGTTAAAAAGTGTTGTAGAGTTCAAACTCAACAGCGGTTATTGACTAATAACCGCTGTAGAATTGTAACTCAACAGCGGTTTTTAGTAAAACTTAGCAGCTCTGACGATTACAGCGGTCGCATAACCGCTGCTGAACCCCTAAAAAGACCGCTGCTAAATGGCTTTTTTCTTGTAGTGTTCTGAACTTCACACAGTTCACACATATATGGACTGCACTCAGATATAAGATTCTGGGAAGAGAGTTGGGGTCTTGGCATCCTCAAGAACAGATGGCCACCTCTGTATGATCGGGCCCAACAAAAGCAGATGACCTTACAACAGTTCCTACGGCAAGGAACCTTGCAATGGATGGGAAGTGGCCCTCCGACACGCCTGCTACAAGAATTACAGCATGAGCTGTTAACAGTGGAGATATATCACAATGCGCATGGACCGCAAACAATAACCTGGCTCGGCAAGGGACCGGTATATACTGCTACAGAGGGATACCGCATGCTAGTCACAGGAGTCTCCTGGAAGTGTTTACACTCACAAACCATATGGGGGTTGCGCATACCGGTCAAGATTAACATATTCCTCTGGCTGATGCACTTGGACAGAATTTTAATGATACCGAATTTGCAAAAAAAGAGGATGGCATATGGCAAACGTTTGTGTATTATGCATGGAAAACGCCGAAGACACCACACACTTATTCAATAACTGTGTTTGTTTCAGTAGAGTGATGCTGCATATTCATTCGGTCACATCAATCAGAAAACTCAGAGGATGGAGCAAACTACTCAACGCGGTATCGCACATGGTCATCATAGCAGAGAGGATGGATCAAGATCTACGGGAACTCATGGCCTTCATGTTTTATGCTGTATGGAAAGAGCGTTGTACAAGAGTTTTCTCCAATTTACAAAAGAGCCATACGTATCTTGCTAAACAGATTATAGCAGATTGGACTACATACAGGCATAGCAATAAACGAAACATCGAAGTGGGAGATCATAGCTTATATTAGAACAGCAACAACTAGGTCAGATTGACAAGGAATCATTTAATTGGTCTACATTGTAAATCTGGGGTGAAATGGTGCTGTCAGATAGCAACTGTTCGTTGCAGTATCAACACAGCACTTCCCGTTACCACAGATTTTCACTGAAACGAATTACATGAACAGCCTTGTAATTTTTTTACTACCACTTTTGTATTTTTCTTTTTCATCTTAAATTCATTACATGTAACATTTGTTTGGTAATGAAAAAAGGGGGGACGCAAGAGCCTCACCTTGTTATTAAAAAAAAAAAAAAACTTCTCATTATAAATATGAAATTACAAATTCAGTTAAACTTGAAGCTAGCTTGTCGTTTACTTCCGAGAATCAGTCTTTAATCTAGCATTAAAGGTAATGCTCTCTCATATATATGAGAGGGAGGTCGCATGTCTAATCAGGATATAGTATCTTCAATATACAGTTAAATTTGAATGACTTGACTCTTATATCTCACAAAAGCTAGCTAGTTGCCTATTTTACTCTTTAACATGTTACTGCCTTAACATGAATTCTCTTTTGAAGTTTGCAAGATTGCTGACCAAATAATTCTATATATATCTATATCTATATGTGTTGAGAAGTAGAAGTTATAGAACCATGGAAGCATTATGAACAACTCGATGAATTAAAGAAAATGTAAAATTAGATTTTAAGAAAATGAAAAACCAATCTAAATTCTAGATGTGCTTAATGCAAACCATATATTAAAAGGTCATGGTGACTTGTTATCACTCCTTCCCTTCCCTTTTCTTCCTTTATTTTTTGCAATGAAAAAGGGAGGAAATTTCCTCAGGCTTGCTTTTGTTCTCTTCCATTAATTTCTTCATTCCCTTTTCTTTATTCCTGTGGCGATGGTGAAGCCCAAAATAAACCTGACGGATGGATAGGGGGGAGAATTTCTTAAAGGACCATGTGACAATCTTATCCCTCTAAGGGTCAAGGGTGCGACTTAATTTCACAAAGGGTCATGCATGAGGCGCATCCCCAGGTCACGTCCCAAGAATGCTGCCTAGACTCATTCCCCTACCCGCTATCATGAAGTACACTTTTTTTTTTTTTTTGACTTGGGGCACAACCCCAACCAGCGCCTCCAAAGGCTGGATTCATAAATTGAATATGATAATTGGAATTGTTTAGTGTTGAGCATTAATTAATATGATAATGTTAATTGGATGCATTAATTAATATGATAATCCATGTGACATATTTTTAGAGGTGGCAAAATCTGACTCGACCCGAAAAATCCAAACCCAAACCCGACCCAATCCGAACCCAAACCCGACCCGTATTTCATGGAAAGTCAGACTGACCCGAACCCGACCCGACCGTGTTTCATAAAAAGTCAGACTGACCCGACCTGAAACCTGAGATGACTCGAGAATAGAGGTGCAAAATCTGACCAAACCCGAAAAACCTGCCCAACCCAAGTTTCAAGGAAAGTCAAAATGACCCGAACCCAACCCGACCCATATTTCAAGGAAAGTCAGACTGACCTGAACTCGACCAGACTCGACCATGTTTCAGGGAAAGTCAAACTCACCCGAACCCGACATTGTTTCATGAAAAGTTAGACTGACCCGAACCTGACCCAACTTGCTTAGTATGCAAGTTGTTTACTGTTTTTAAGCTCAGGAACTTAGTTTTACCATGCATAAAAAATAACTTTCGCAACCTGATTTAGGGATTGACATTTGTGCAACCGACTAAAATATTTGGATTGTCAATCTATACGAAACCTAACCAACCGTTTACTTTGCCATAAGATATGCAATTGTTGAGACGCAAGCTCAAGATATGCCTGTGTTTACGCCACTATCATATTAAAAAATTTATGTCACTGTATTATCATATTGAAAAATAAACTAATTAAGTTATTGACTTTCTTTGCTGATTAGTATCATGCATACTAAGAAAAATGAGTAGTGATATCAAGACCCGGATTTTGTCCCCCCGGGTCTTGATGTGTTGGCAACAGGAGAGAGAGGAAGAGAGGGGGAGGGGAAATACTCCCCGCAAGAGAGAGAGGGAGAGAGCAACGGGAGAGAGATGGAGAGGGGGGGGGATACTCCCCGCAAGAGAGAGAGGGAGAGAGGGAAATACTCCCCACAAAATACTCAAAAATACTCTCCGCAAAAATTCTCCCGCAAAATACTCAAAATAATACTACAAAAATACTCAAAATACTTCCGCAAAGTACTAAAAAATATTCATCGCAAAATACTCAAAATACTCAAAAATCTCCGCAAAAATACTTAAAATACTCAAAAATACTCCCCGCAAAATACTTAAAAATACTCAAAAATCCCCTCTCAAAATACTCAAAGACACTCAAAAATACCCCCCGCAAAATACTCAAAATACTCCCCGCAAAAATACTCTCTCTCTCTCCCTCCCTCTCTCCCTTCCTCTCCCCCTGCTCTGCCAGCACATCAAGACCCCAGGGGGCAGAACAGGGGGCTTGGCATATTTTTCCATGAAGAATATGAAGAAAAAAATTATGTCACTATATTATCATATTGAAAAATAAACTGATTACATCATTGACTTTCTTTACTTATTAGTACCATACCCATACTAAGAAAAATAGGTAAAGGTCACATATTATCGGGTCGGGTCGGGTTGGATCATTTTGACCAAATTGAGATTTCGGGTCGGGTACCATACCCATACTAAGAAAAATATGTACAGGTGGCAGATTGTCGGGTCGGGTCGGGTCAGTTTGGCCAAATAGAAATGTCGGGTCGGGTCGGGTCAAGTCAGGGATCGAGTTGACGGCTGCCGGCATTTTTTCAGGTTGGGTTCGGGTTGGGCGGGTTTTTCAGGTCTGGTCTAACTTTCCATGAAATACGGGTTGGGTCGGGTTGGGCGGGTTTTTCGGGTCGGGTCAGATTTTGTCACCTCTAAAAATATGTTTTTTTTTTAACATTCAAGGCCCGTAGGCAACTAATTTCATTCACTTAAAATGTTACATCCATGAGAAAATAAAATAAAATTGTTTCTCAATACAAATCCAAAAGACACAAAATATCAACCAAAACCTTCTACAATAATTAATTTTGTCCCGATTAACTAACATAGAGAGACAAATTTTGAAGAAGCGCATGATTCATTGTGAAGTCACCGTCTTGGTTGTGATGAATTCATCGTCTTTGGAAAGGATTGAAAAACTTGCTAAGCACTCCACAAATCTTTATTTCTTGAAATACCATTTTCAGTTTGTTGAAGCATGAGCAAAATCCATTCTCGAGTGATTCATGACATAACTCTCCTAAATGAAGAACAATGAAAGACCCTTCTTAAAACAAAAAGGGCGACGAAAAGACGGACAAAGAAACGGACAAAGCATTGACGAACCAACAAAGCTTGAATGAAATCAATAAAAAGAAGTAAAATAGAAGAATGTGATGAGGGAGAGGCACACCGGAGAATTTACTATTTGAACGGCTAGGGCTTCAAAGGAGGAGAGACGGCTAGGGTTTTTTTTATCTCCAGAGCACGCACCTCTAAAAATATGTCACATGGATTATCATATTAATTAATGCATCCAATTAATATTATCATATTAATTAATGCTCAACACTAAATAATTCCAATTATCATATTCAATTTATGAATCCAGCCATTGGAGGCGCTGGTTGGGGTTGCGCCCCAAGTCAAAAAAAAAAAAAAAAAAAGTGTACTTCATGATAGCGGGCAAGGGAATAAGACTGGGCAGCATTCTTGGGGCGTGACCCGGGGATGCGCCTCAAGCATGGCCCTTTGTAAAAATAAGTTGCTCCCTTGACCCTTAAAGAGATAAGATTGGTCACATGGTCCTTTAAGAAATCATTCCGGATTGGATAGGGCCTTGAGTCTTCCTCTTCAGTCTTGCTGTGACTGTGATGCTGTCAACGGTTAAATAAAATCTGCCTGATGAATATGTCACAGCTATGACGTGGTGGTGACATTGCTGAGCTGAGCCGGATGATGTGTATCAATTTGCATGCACACGTAAAATAAAATTTAAATACTTGTACCTCCAATAAGTCCCAAACATGTCCCAACCAGCAAAACTTAATTATCGTTGTAGTATGTTATATGTATTTTGTAAACTTCTTTGAATTGTTTACTCTGCAAATAACTTGGCCAAATCCTTAAAATAGCCTCAAGATTATCATTCCTAAACCTGAGAAATATTTTCATTACGTCTACAAGACAGCACTGCATATACAATGTTAGGAGCAAGCAATACAAGTGACACTCCAAGAAACTAAATCTAAACTCCTACCTGTCACTTCCATAACAATTTATCTATCAACTGCACCAAATCCGGTTAAAATACACGTAAATAAATAAACCCTTCTCTATCCCTTTTCAGCATTCTAAAATTGATTGAAATCCAACTATTTCTTTGGGGTTAAAAATAGCATATGTCATTGACCCAGAAAAGAAAGGCCTTCAGAAGAGTGTCCTTTTTTGGTCCTCTAGTTCAAATGGTTTTTAGAAACGAAGTACAGCAGCTGATGCATCTCTTGTACAGTCTATATCCCAATGGATCTTAATAGCATCCTCTGATAGGTGGATCCAGTTACAAATTAGTTAATGAAGCTTGGTTTAACATGGGTACAAGCTGTCCCGTAAATGCATTTTTGCTTACTACATTATTTTACATTTTTTTTTTAAATTTAGTATTAATTTTATTGTCAGTGAGATGAATTGGTGTATTGGTTTTTCTGCTTAAAATAATTTTTCTTTTATTACTATATGTAGCAGGCAGAATGCAACTGTATGTTGCTTTTAACAAGAAAAAGAGATTGAGTTACAAGATTAGATTATGGAAGATAGAGAGAAAAGAATATGAAAGATGCATGGAACCAACAGAGACAGACGGATGAAAGAATGTCACAAACTAAGATCGATACGTACTTTTCAATGGAGAAACACCTCACGTCCACTGAAAAACCGTCCATACATCCATATAATGATATGTACGAAATATAACAGATACATCTCAAAATGTAATATAGGTATTACGCCTAAGCCTACTCTTTTAAATGTGCCCCAAAATGCTAAGAACCCTGTACCCCATATATATACCCCAACTCAAAATTCCCCTATCATGTTATTGGCCTCAGAATGCAGCACGTTGGCCCCATAAAATACCCCTGAATGGATGCAGCATGTTGTTTCCCAAATTCCCCTGGAAAAATTCTCTTGTTACGTTCTCCCTAAATTGACAAAAGAAATTGCCAGCCATGAGCCATCAGGAGTCACTGTTGTTAACCCTCACACGTCTCCATTATCATAAGCTAATGCATTACTTTTTCATTATCATTCTATAAAAATTAATCACTTTTTTGAAAATATGATGATCAGTTCAACAATGGCCGGTTTCAGATTGTTTTTTTATTGTTGTAATATTATGTTGTTTGTATGTGGGTGAGTGTGGGTCTTTGCAATTACTGGACATTAAGATATCAACTAAAAACAAGGAAAACAAAAAAAAAGATAGAAATGAGACAGCAACTAAGTGTTTAAATTTCATCTTTAGCAAAGGGCAATATCCTTTCTTCTAAACATATACCTTTTTTTAACCATAAAAAAATACTACATAAAAAATTCTCGCTTTGCTTCGGCAATATAAATAAACTAATATACAAAAAATATACTAAGATAATGCAATCTGTATAATAAATAAAATATTATATTAAAAAGCTTCAT
This sequence comes from Cyperus esculentus, assembly GCA_030179965.1. Taxonomy (NCBI): domain Eukaryota; kingdom Viridiplantae; phylum Streptophyta; class Magnoliopsida; order Poales; family Cyperaceae; genus Cyperus; species Cyperus esculentus. The sequence goes on along the minus strand of JASGLE010000029.1, from coordinate 2,451,178 downwards.
ATTTGGCTGTTTTTTTTTTTGTAATTTTTGTATATTGTAGCTTGTTTTTTCCTAAATACATTTTCAGATAAACTTTCATTAATCTTAAAATTATATTTTTTTAAAAGAATATGATTCAATTTCAAATTATAAATTTATCAATATGAAAGGGTTAATTGACAAACTTGTTGTTAGTTTATTGGTAATAGGAAGAGCCTCTAATTCCTCAAATCAAATGTTAATGTTTTTTTTAAATAAATACAATTTGAATTTCATTTGGTGCAATAACATACTAAGTATAAAAAAAATAAAGCAACTTTATTAATGATAAAGTTTGTGTAATAAAATTCACATTTTTCCTGTCATACATGGTATATGACTGAATATCATATTCCAACTATCACTTTTCCAAATTTTTGAGCTAGTGTGCTAGTGGATTCCTTTAGTTTTATATGAGGGTAATTTTTTTAGGAGGTCACTAAAGTTTGCTCCAAATCCATAATTGGTCACTGAACTTCTATTTATTCATTTTTTGTCACTCAACTTTCATGTTTATCAAAATTTGGTCACTCCGTTAGTTTTTCCATCCAACTTAACAGAAAAGTTAACATGACATTAATTTTAGCGTTTACATATATTTTTTCAATGTAAAACTTAGAAAGTGAGAATATAATGATACAAATTTTTTTTTATTTATTTTTTTGTATTGCAATAAAATATTTCATACTTTTAGAAATGTTAAAAATTAAATTTACATGAGAATATTAATTAAAATGATTTTGAAATAAATAGTTTTTTTGAAATAAAATAAAGAAAAATTTAATTTGTTTCTTACATCTCATATATTGTATTCTATATGGAAAAATATATGTCTGAGGCTTAAAATTGAATTCATATTAATTATTCCATTAAGTTGGATGAAAAAACTAACTGAGTGACCAGATTTGGATAAACATCGAAGTTGAGTGACCAAAAATGAATAAATAGAAATTTAGTGACCAATTATGAATTGAGAGTAAAATTTAGTGACCATCCAAAAAATTTACCCTTTATATAATGATCTATTTTAATTTTCTTCAATCTTCTTCTTTAAATGAAGAAGGGAAAAAAATAATTATAATTAGTTTCGAACGAATTATATTGAGATAACGTTGAGAAAGAATTAATAGGGAAGTCCGTTTTTTAACTTTTTAGTGCATCGCCATTGAGTTTTGACATTACAGAAAAAAAAAAAAAATGATCTATATATGTTTTCAAAATACCATTAAAATTTATCTGAAAAAACAAACACAGTACCCATAAAATATATCTGTGTTCACTATTTTTATTTGGGGGTAATGACGCCAGACCCCCCCGAACTTTCGGGTTTTGACAACTTGGCCCCCGAACTTTTAATTTGGACAAATGCCCCCCCGAACTACCGATTTGTGACAAATCGCCCCCCGGCTATTAATTAGCCATCTAATACTCCATTAAAAAGTATGAAAAGACCAAAATACCCTTATGTATATATTCATGATATTTTAAATATAAATAGATTAAATTCAGTTTTAAAAATTTTTATGCCTCATGAATATTAAATCTGAATTAATTATTAATAGTACTGGTATATAACTAAATATTTGTATATTATTTTTTTATTTTATTGTATATAACTAAATTTTTACGCCTTACTATTTTTATTTTATTTTATTTTGCTTGAATTTGTATATTGTTTTTTTCAAAGATAGATATTTATGATACATAATAATTCTTTTAATATGAGAAATTACGAACTAATACATTAATGATGATAAAAAAAATTGTTAACTTCAAATTTGATTGAAAATTTTAAATCATTTAAAATGGTAATTGATTTTTTCATTAAAATTAGTTAAATATATGTAAATATTACGTTGATGAAATAAAAGAACAAAAAGTAAACGATAAATATTTTGTATAGATTTTTGTATTTAAAAAATATGTAATAATTTCTTATATATTTTTAATATCTAGTGATTTTTAATTAAATATTTTTTTGAACTTATTTATATTTAAAATATCATGAAGATATACATAAGGGTATTTTGGTCTTTTCGTACTTGTAAATGGAGTATTAGATGGCTAATTAACATCCGGGGGGCGATTTGTCACAAATCGGTAGTTCGGGGGGGCATTTGTCCAAATTAAAAGTTCGGGGGCCAAGTTGTCAAAACCCGAAAGTTCAGGGGGGTCTGGGGTCATTACCCCTTTTATTTGTTCAATTTGTTAAAAAAAATGAAATACGGATCAATTGATTTAAAGTTTATTCTTATACTCAACCAAACATATTCAACGGAACCGTATTTTATAGACAAATACCAAATAAGTTGATAAAAAGTTCAAACTGAGGTTCAGCACAAAAAAATAAATAAATAAATAAAAAATAATCTGTTTACGGTTCATTACACTGTAGACTACAGTGCCAAAGTCTGTCCGAAATTATATAACTATATATAATGATGATATAATGATTAGCCGTAATTGATTATTTTTTAGTTAGTGACTCATCATCAGGAGAGAAAATTAAAATTGTCTATTCATGACGTGACACAGTTCCAAAAGTCCAAATTAATAGGCCATGCATGTCATATATAAATATATATGTTCCTTAATCGCTAATTAATGTTGAAAAAAGACAAAATGGGAAGTAGTTAATTAAAACAACTTCCTGAAGACTTTACTTCATTAATTGATTATACATGTCAATTTAGTCAATTGAATAAACTGATTATCTATCTGTTTGGATTTATACAAGGCATGCGTAAGCTTTGATGTTTTGTGATTGGGACTCGGATAAACAGTAAATATTAATGAAGGCACCCATTTTAACAAGGGTAATTAAGAGAAATCCTGTATATACAAAATGTTCATAATGAGATTGTTACTTGTGATTAAGTATGGAAATAAAAATTATATAGTAATTGCTTACAACAATAAAACATTTAATATTCATAATAATTTGAAAATTATAATACTTGAATTATTGGTTTCAGTTGACGACCCCAGTTCTGATCAACACGCTTTAATTTTTTTTCTCTGGAATTAACAGCTAACTGGTAGTTAAGTAATAATGAATATCAAATTAAAAAAGGGTAATGTTATTATAAGAGTGCACCTAATAAAGTTCGTGTCTTTGTGAAGATATTGTCAAAAGTTGTTGCCTTTTCTTTCATGTTCTATGTTTGAAATTCATTTATCCCTCCTTCGGATTTGGTACTACTATTATCCATCGTTGTTGTTGGATGAAAATGATATATAGATAAAAACCAACTTTGATTTAGTAGCTAAGAATAACGGAGTTGTTGTTGTTGGATGAAAATGATATACAGATAAAAACCGACTAGTAGTAGCTAAAAACAACACTTTCCGTGTGGAAAGTTGCGGATTCAGAAAGATAGAGATTTTTTTATAGACAATTGAATTTGAGTGGCTTGGATCTCGTCTTTATATAAAAAAAAAATAATACATAGATAATTAAAAGTTTGGCCTTTTACTTCAATTTTCTTTTCTTTTCTGATTCTGAAATTGGAAGCTGTATAATTTAGTCTACAATTGATGAACAAGAAATTTAAGCAACCTAAGTTAGCCGAAAGAAAGCTTATTTTTTCATTTATGATATGATCCTTCTCTACTTCAAATATGCAAAACACACAAACATATATATAGTAACTGTTGATACAAATATTTCAATACAAATTAATTAACCCTCTAAATTCCATTATCTTCTTTCGAGCGGTTATTTATGCTACGAATCGGATAAGCAACCTTTCATTTTGAATATTTTGAATCGAGCGATTCTTATCAAATATATCTCTTTAATTATATCTAAAAGATATATCATGACTATCCGATTATAAAAAATAAACGGCCCATATTTCATCTAATCCACAGCAGAATTAGTTAGCCTCTTCCTTAACAGCCACACCATTTTCTGTAGAACTAGAATCATGTTTAACACTACCATTACTTAGATTCTTTTCCTCCAATTCCAATTCCTCCACAATCTCCTCCTGTTTTTTTGTTTCTTGATCTGCTTCTTTCTTCTTTTTCTCCAGTGCAAGCACCAATTTCTCGAGGTACTTGCCGGCGTCTTTCCTCGAGAAACCGACGCACATCAGATGCTCCGCGACATCAGCCGGACTGACCTTCACCTCCTGTAACAACCTCCTGATCGCGCCGTATGTCTCGTGGGTCTCGATGTTGAGGTAATTCCGTGCCAGAACCTTGAACGACTCGTAGTCGCAGTACGACATCTCTATGTGCTTGTCCATCCTGCCCGTGCGTATCAGAGCAGGGTCCAGCTTCTCGACGTGGTTTGTCGTGAATATCAGGATCCTCTCTTCGCCGCACGCCGACCATAGCCCGTCGATGAAGTTCAGGAGCCCGGAAAGCGTCACCTTTTCTCTCTTCTCCTTGTCGTATCGAGACTTCTTTTTGTTTTCGTCACTGTCGTCTTTTTCGTCATTGTCATCTTTTTCTGAGCTCTTCTTCTTAGGGGCGCGTTTGCTCGTGAGGTCGGCGGAGCAATCGATGTCCTCTATGACGATGATCGACTTCCCGGTTGTCTCGATGAACAGCTTCCTCAACTCCGAGTTAGTCTTAACGGTCGTCAGTTCGAGGTCGTATATATCGTACTCTAAAAAGTTCGCTATCGCCGATATCATGCTCGATTTCCCGGTGCCGGGCAGACCGTGGAGCAGGTACCCTCGCTTCCATGCCTTGCCAATCCTCGAGTAGTACTCCTTACCCTTGCGGAATTCGCTAAGATCGTCGATTATCTCCTGCTTCTTTACCGGGTCCATGGCGAGCGTGTCGAATGTCGAGGGGTGCTGGAACTGCACATGGTTCCACACCGATTTTGTCCAGCTATCCCAATACTGACCGTTGTTCGGGCTGTTCGTGAACAGGCGACGCTGCCTGTTGCGTACCATCACGGCACGACCTTTCTTAAGAACATGTCTCAGGTAGGGACCTTCTATCACCTCGCGGTATCGCTTGTGGAAGGTCAAGCTGTAAAACCGCCTCTCTTCTTCAACTCGCCGACCGTTATCGCCGTACATGCGTGAAGAGTTTCCATGCTTCGAGGCGCCCCACCAAATCTTTGCACCGTTGAATTCATCGGTGACCTTCACGTGGTCACCGAGGGACACGAGGAAGTTGTCGCTGTCCTTTCCTAGTTCAACACGGCACATACGTGCACGGCGTGAACAGTGGTCGCTTAGGTACGCCTTGGCGGAGACGTAGAGCTCGTGGCGGCTCATGCGCTCGCCGTTGTACTCCTCGATGAGGAAGTGCTCGTAGGGGCTGACGTAGGAGGTGAACCGGGAGATGTACTCGACGAGCTGCTGGTTGAGCTCGTACGGGAGGAACTGGCGGAACATGGTCCAGATGATCGTCAGGCCGCCGATCGTGGACGTCAGCTTCGCGCTCATCGCCATCAGTGATTCGTGATCCATCTTCCTCTCTTTGTTTCTTCTCTATGAGAAGATTGTTCTACCGAGAGAAAAAATGGAGCCCACTGAAGAATAGCTGTGTGCTACTGTTGTACTAGAAATGAGATATGAGATGTGTATGCACTGGTCATCTATTTATAGGAAAACATGAAGGAGAAACATCTTGCATCCATTTAAAAGCCGTCCATAAACGTACAAAAAATGTAACAGGTACATCCGAAATGTTACATTTCATAAGAATCATATCTAGTGTCCATACTATGGACATCCATAGAAAACACATATGGGTGTAAGTCAGTAAGTGTTACATTATAGGTCCCATTTATCACATCCTATGTCATCTATAGATGTTCATAGGGATGTCAAACGGACGAAACGATCACGCAAATAGACTCTTACGTCTTCCGTTGCGTTTAACAGACGCAAATAAAATTCCTTGCGCGTTGCGTTGCGTTAATTAAACGAAAACAAAATTTCTTGCGTCTTCTGTTGCGTTATATTAAACGAAACGAAACGCAATTGCGTTCAAAGACACAAATTTTTGTACAGTTTTTTTTTTAGAGGCAAACTTGCATATTATTGTATGAAAAATAGAAATAAATACATAAAAATCATAATAACAGTCGAGTTGCACTAAATTTCCAAACCTGCATATATTTTTCACACCATATAACATGATATAACACGAATCAAATAGCTAACTAGTCAAGTTACAACTTACTTTACATGTTTCAAGTTTACAACACAATCTCTAACACAAAATTACATAGCCAATAACTTAACATAGCACGAAAAAATCACAAAAATCACATGTTCACAAGTCAAAACTAATTTCATGCTTAATATATAGCCAACAGGCCAACAACACAAATAAATAACAGATAACAACTTAACTAAGTATCAACCTAGTTAATCAAAACCCCCAATGCTCCTCTGCAATCTACTATATAGCAGATATGTAGAATTTGCACGAAATACGCAACATAAACGAAACGACACTGACCAATTATGTCTTCCGTTGCGTTTAACAGACACAAATAAAATTCCTTGCGTCTCCGTTGCGTTGATCAAACAGCACCAGAAATCCTTGCGTTTTGCGATTCGTGCAAACGAAACGCAACGTAAAAACACAAATTTGCGTTCGTTTGACACCCCTAAATATTCATAGTGTAGACACATAAAGTTTCTTGTTTCTACATGTAATCTATGTATGCTATGGACAGCTTTTCCACCGGCTGGTATTACTCAAATAAGACTTGAGTTCATGTTCTGCCATGGTCTAAATGTCTAATCATCATGGGCCCACAATCTCCTTATTTTCCCTCCATCGATCTCAAGCTGATTCATATGTATGTATACAGACAGTTGGATCAAGACAACTTCTCATTATAAATATAAAATCACGAACTCAGTGAATTTGAAGCTAGCTTGTTGTTTACACCTTTTAAGGTCCGTTTGGATTGTGTAAGGATTAGTGAAAGAATAGTAGAATAGATAATAGTAGATGAGATTAGTAAAAAAAATAGTTATTTTTAGATTAGCTAAAAATAGCAGAAATATGGTGCTATTCAGGATAGTAAAAATGTTATTTGGATTGTTTGTTTAGAATAACAATGGATGGTTGAAAAGAATAGTAGCTAATCCATGTTTTATATGGATTAGTAGAATAACAACTAATCTCACTATTCTGGATTAGTGATTGTGTGTTTGGATGCACTCACAAGTTAGGAATAACTTACTAATCCGAATAGTAGCTATTATTTGGCAATCCAAACGCACCCTAATCTAGTGTTGTATGCTCTCTCATATGATATATGTGAGGGGAGGCGAGGTTGCATGTTTAAAATTCAGATATAGTATCTTCAACATACAGTTAAATTTGAATGACTTGACTCTTTTATCTCACAAAAGCTAGTTGCCTATTTTACTCTTAACATGAATTCTCTTTTGAAGTTTGCAAGATTGCTGACCAAATAATTCTATATATATCTATATCTATATGTGTTGAGAAGTAGAAGTTATAGAACCATGGAAGCATTATGAACAACTCGATGAATTAAAGAAAATGTAAAATTAGATTTTAAGAAAACGAAAAACCACTCTAAATTGTAGAAGTGCTTAATGCAAACCATATAATAGAAAATGGTGACTTGTCATCGCTCCTTCCCTTCAACTTTTCTTCCTTTCTTTTTTGCAATGAAAAAGGGAGGAAATTTCCTCAGGCTTGCATTTGTTCTCTTCCATTAATCTCTTCATTCCCTTATCTTTATTCCTGTGGCGATGCTGAAGCCCAGAATAAACCTGACGGGGATGGATGGGATAGGGCCTTGAGTCTTCCTCTTCAGTCTTGCTGTGACTGTGATGCTGTCAACGGTCAACTCAAATAAAATCTGCCTGATGCTTATGTCACAGCTATGACGTCGTGGTGACGTTGCTGAGCTGAGCCGAACCGGATAATGTGTTCCAGTGATGTGTATCAGTTTGCATGCATATGTAAAACTATATTTAAATACTTGTACCTCCAGGAAGTCCCAAGGATGTCCCAACCAGCAAAATTTAATTATTGTTGTAGCATGTTATATGTATTTTGTAAGCTTCTTTGAATTGTTTACTATGCAAATAACTTGGCCAATTCCTTAAAATAGCCTCAAGATTATTGTTCCTAAACCTGAGAAATATTTCCATTACGTCTACAAGACAGCACTACATATACAATGTTAGGAGCAAGCAATACAAGTGACACTCCAAGAAACTAAATCTAAACTCCTACCTGTCACTTCCATAACAATTTATCTATCAACTGCACCAAATCCGGTTAAAATACACGTAAACAAATAAACCCTTCTCTATCCATTTTCAGCATTCTAAAATTGATTGAAATCGAACTATTTCTTTGGGTTAAAAATAGCATATGTCACTGGCCCAGAAAAGAAAGGCCTTCAGAAGAGTGTCCTTTTTCGGTCGCTAGTTCAAATGGTTTTTAGAAACGAAGTACAGCAGCTGATGCATCTCTTGTACAGTCTATATCCCAATGAATCTTAATAGCATCCTCTGATAGGTGGATCCAGTTACAAATTAGTTAATGAAGCTTGGTTTAACATGGGTACAAGCTGTCCCGTAAATGCATTTTTGCTTACTACATTATTTTACATTTTTTTTTAAATTTAGTATTCATTTTATTGTCAGTGAGATGAATTGGTGTATTGGTTTTTCTGCTTAAAATAATTTTTCTTTTATTACTATATGTAGCAGGCAGAATGCAACTGTATGTTGCTTTTAACAAGAAAAAGAGATTGAGTTACAAGATTAGATTATGGAAAATAGAGAGAAAAGAAGATGAAAGATGCATGGAAGCAACAGAGACAGACGGATGAAGAATGTCACAAACTAAGACCGTACTTTTCAATGGAGAAACACCTCGCGTGCACTGAAAAACCGTCCATACATCCATATATGGATATGCACGAAGTATAACAAATGCATCTCAAAATGTAATATAGGTATTACGCCTAAGCCTACTCTTTTAAATGTGCCCCAAAATGCTAAGCACCCTGTACCCCATATATATATATATATACCCTAACTCAAAATTCCCCTATCATATTAGGTTGAAAATGGAGCACGTTGGCTGCCCCAAAATTGCCCTAAATGCAGCATGTTGTTTCCCAAATTTCCCTGGAAAAATTCTCTTGTTACGTTCTCCCTAAATTGACCAAAGAAATTGCCGCCATGAGCCATCAGGAATCACTGTTGTTACCTCTCACACGTCTCCATTATCATAAGCTAATGCATTACTTTTTCAATATCATTCTATATTTTTGAAAATATGATGATCAGTTCAACAATGGCCTGTTTCAGATTGTTTTTTGTTGTTGTAATATTATGTTGTTTGTATGTGGGTGAGTGTGGGTCTTTGCAATTACTGGACATTAAGACATCAACTAAAAACAACAAGAAAAAAGAGAAAAAAGAGAAAAGAAAAAAAATAAGATAGAAATGAGACAGCAACTAAGTGTTTAAATTTCATCTTTAGCAAAGGACAATATCCTTTCTTCTAAACATATACCTTTTTTTAACCATAAAAAAAAACTAGATAAAAAAGCCTCGCTTCGCTTCGGCAATATAAATAAATAAACTAATATACAAAAAATATACTAAGATAATGCGATCTGTATAATAAATAAAATGTTATATTAAAAAGCTTCATATTTGGCTTTTTTTTTGCAATTTTTATATATTGTAGCTTGTTTTTCCTAAATACATTTTCAAATAAACTTTCATTAATCTTAAAATTATATTTTTTATTAAAAGAATATGATTCAATTTCAAATTATAAATTTATCAATATGAAAGGGTTAATTGACAAACTTGTTGTTAGTTTATTGGTAATAGGAGGAGCGTCTAATCCCTCAAATCAAATGTTAATGTTTTTTAAATAAATACAATTTGAATTTCATTTGGTGCAATAACATACTAAGTATAAAAAAAATAAAGCTACTTTATTAGTGATAAAGTTTGGGTAATTTTTTTAGGAGGTCACTGAAGTTTGCTCCAAATCTATAATTCGTCACTGAACTTCTATTTATTCTTTTTTGTCACTCAACTTTCATGTTTATCCAAATTTGGTCACTCCGTTAGTTGTTCCATCCAACTTAACGGAAAAGTTAACATGACATTAATTTTAGAGTTTACACATATATTTTTTCAATGTAAAACTTAAAAAGTGAGAATATAATGATACAAATTCTTTTTTATTTATTTTTTTGTATTGCAATAAAATATTTCATACTTTTAGAAATGTTAATTAAATTAAATTTACATGAGAATATTAATTAAAATGATTTTGAAAAAAATAGTTTTTTTGAAATAAAATAAACAAAATTTTAATTTGTTTCTTATCTCACATATTGTATATATTCTATATGGAAAAAATATATGTCTAAGGCTTAAAATTGAATTCATATTAATTATTTCGTTAAGTTGGATGGAAAAACTAACGGAGTGACCAAATTTGGATAAATATCAAAGTTGAGTGACAAAAAATGAATAAATAGAAGTTTAGTGATCTATTATGAATTGAGAGTAAAGTTTAGTAACCATCCAAAAAATTTACCCTTTATATAATGATCTATTTTAATTTTCTTCAATCTTCTTCTTTAAATGAAGAAGGGAAAAAAATAATTATTATTAGTTTCGAACGAATTATACTGAGAGAACACTGAGAAAGAATTAATAGGGAAGTCCGATTTTTTTTAACTTGTTAGTGCATGGCCATTGAGTTTTGACATTACAGAAAAAAAAAAAAAAAAAAAAAAAAAAACAGATCTATATATGTTTTCAATATACCATTAAAATTTATCTGAAAAAACAAACACAACCCAAAAAATATATCAGTGTGTTCATTATTTTTATTTGTTCAATTTGTTAAAAAAAATAAAATACGGATCAATTGATTTAAAGTTTATTCTTATACTCAACCAAATATATTCAACGGAACCGTATTTTATAGACAAATACCAAATAAGTTGATAAAAAGTTCAAACTGAGGTTCAGCACAAACACAAAAAAAAAAAAAAACTGTTTACGGTTCATTACACTGTAGACTACATTGCCAAAGTCTGTCCGAAATTATATAACTATATATAATGATATAATGATTAGCCGTAATTGATTACTTTTTAGTTAGTGACAAATCATCAGGAGAGAAAATTAAAATTGTCTATTCATGACGCGACACAGTTCCAAAAGTCCAAATCAACAGGCCGTGCATGTCATATAAATATATATATATATATGTTCCTTAATCGCTAATTAATGTTGAAAAAAGACAAAATGGGAAGTAGTTAATTAAAACAACTTCCTGAAGACTTTACTTCATTAATTAATTATACATGTCAATTTAGTCAATGAATAAACTTATTATCTATCTGTTTGGATTTATACAAGGCATGCGTAAGCTTTGATGTTTTGTGATTGGGACTCGGATAAACAGTAAATATTAATGAAGGCACCCCATTTTAACAAGGGTAATTAAGAGAAATCCTGTATATACAAAATGTTCATAATGAGATTGTTACTTGTGATTAAGTATGGAAATAAAAATTATATAGTAATTGCTTACAACAATAAAACATTTAATATTCATAATAATTTGAAAATTATAATACTTGAATTATTGGTTTCAGTTGACGACCCCAGTTCTGATCAACACGCTTTAATTTTTTTTTCTCTGGTATTAACAGCTAACTGGTAGTTAAGTAATAATGAATATCAAATAAAAAAAGGGTAATGTTATTATAAGAGTGCACCTAATAAAGTTTGTGTCTTTGTGAAGATATTGTCAAAAGTTGTTGCCTTTTCTTTCATGTTCTATGTTCGAAATTCATTTATCCCTCCTCCGGATTTGGTACTACTATTATCCATCGTTGTTGTTGGATGAAAATGATATATAGATAAAAACCAACTTTGATTTAGTAGCTAAGAATAACGGAGTTGTTGTTGTTGGATGAAAATGATATACAGATAAAAACCGACTAGTAGTAGCTAAAAACAACACTCTCTGTGTGAAAAGTTGCGGATTCAGAAAGATAGAGATTTTTTTATAGACAATTGAATTTGAGTGGCTTGGATCTCGTCTTTATATAAAAAAAAAAAATAATACATAGATAATTAAAAGTTTGGCCTTTTACTTCAATTTTCTTTTCTTTTCTGATTCTGAAATTGGAAGCTGTATAATTTAGTCTACAATTGATGAACAAAAAATTTAAGCAACCTAAATTAGCCGAAAGAAAGCTTATTTTTTCATTTATGATATGATCCATCTCTACTTCAAATATGCAAAAACACACACACATATATATAGTAACTGTTGATACAAATATTTCAATACAAATTAATTAACCCTCTAAATTCCATTATCTTCTTTCGAGTGGTTAATTATGCTACGAATCGGATAAGCAACCTTTCATTTTGAATCGAGCGATTCTTATCAAACTTATCTCTTTAATCATATCTAAAAGACATATCGTGACCATATCCAAATATAAAAAATAAACGGCCTATATTTCATCTAATTCAGAGCAGAATTAGCCTCTTCCTTAACAGCCACACCATTTTCTGTAGAACTAGAATCATGGTTAACACTACCATTACTTAGATTCTTTTCCTCCAATTCCAATTTCTCCACAATCTCCTCCTGTTTCTTTGCTTCTTCATCTGCTTCCTTCTTCTTTTTCTCCAGTGCAAGGACCAATTTGTCGAGGTACTCGCCGGCGTCCTTCCTCGAGAAACCGACGCACATCAGATGCTCCGCGACATCAGCCGGACTGACCTTCACCTCCTCCAACAACCTCCTGATCGTGCCGTACGTTTCGTGCGTCTCGATGTCGAGGTAATTCTGTGCCAGAATCCTGAACGACTCGTAGTCGCAGTACGACATCTCTATGTGCTTGTCCATCCTGCCCGTGCGTATCAGCGCAGGGTCCAGCTTCTCGATGTGGTTCGTGGTGAATATCAGGATCCTCTCTTCGCCGCACGCCGACCATAGCCCGTCGATGAAGTTCAGGAGCCCGGAAAGCGTCACCTTTTCTCTCGACTTCTCCTCGTCGTACCGAGACTTCTTTTTGTTTTCGTCACTGTCGTCGCCGCCGTCGGCATCATCTTTTTCCGAGGTTTTCTTAGGGGCGCGTTTGCTCGTGAGGTCGGCGGAGCAATCGATGTCCTCTATGACAATGATTGACTTGCCGGTTGTCTCGATGAAGAGCTTCCTCAACTCCGAGTTACTCTTGACGGTCGTCAGTTCGAGGTCGTATATATCGTACTCTAAAAAGTTCGCTATCGCCGATATCATGCTCGACTTTCCTGTGCCGGGCGGACCGTAGAGCAAATACCCTCGCTTCCACGCCTTGCCGATCCTCGAGTAGTACTCCTTCCCCTTGCGGAACTGGCTAAGATCATTGATTATCTCCTGCTTCTTCACCGGGTCCATGGCGAGCGTGTCGAATGTCGAGGGGTGCTGGAACTGCACATGGTTCCACACCGATTTCGTCCAGCTGTACCAATACTGACCGTTGTTCGGGCTGTTGGTGAAGAGCCGGCGCTGCCTGTTGCGTACCATCACGGCACGGCCTTTCTTAAGAACATGTCTCAGGTAGGGACCTTCTATCATCTCGCGGTATCGCTTGTGGAAGGTTAATCTATAGAACCGCCTCTCTTCCTCAACTTGCCGACCGTTATCCCTGTACATGCGCGAAGAGTTTTCGCGCTTCGAGGCGCTCCACCAAATCTTTGCACCGTTGAATTCATCGGTGACCTTCACGTGGTCACCGAGGGACACGAGGAAGTTGTCGCTGTCCTTTCCTAGTTCAACACAGCACGTACGTGCACGGCGTGAACAGTGGTCGCTTAGGTACGCCTTGGCGGAGATGTAGAGCTCGTGGCGGCTCATGCGCTCGCCGTTGTACTCCTCAATGAGGAAGTGCTCGTAGGGGCTGACGTAGGAGGTGAACCTGGAGATGTACGCGACGAGCTGCTGGTTGAGCTCGTACGGCAGGAACTGGCGGAACATGGTCCAGATGATCGTCAGGCCGCCGATGGTCGATGTCAGCTTCGCGCTCATCGCCATCAGCGATTCGTGATCCATCTTCCTGTCTCTCTTTGTTTCTTCTCCTTGAGAAGATTGTTCTACTGAGAGAAAAATGGAGCACACTGAAGAATAGCTATGTTCTACTATTCTACTAGATATGAGACATTAGATATGTATTGCAGTAGGTCATCTATTTATAGGAAGGACAATGATATTATGCCACAAATTTTGTCTCCACAACACTGTGATGAGGTGGTATGTAGGTCGGAGGATCATTTTTATAAAATTTTGAGGGTCGAAGGTATATTTTTGTAAAAATTTTAGGGTAATTTTTGTAATTATTTTTTTAAGGTAGTTAATTTTGTAAATTTTCTTAGAAATTATGTATATTTCGGTAAAATTTTCTGAAAAATGAGATATTTTTGTAAATTTTTGTCAACTCATCGTATGGTGCGGGATGTATGTGAGGGGAAATATATATTTTTCCTTACAGGAAACATGAAGGAGAAACATCTTGTGTCCATTTAAAAGCCTTTCATAAACGTACAAAAAATGTAACAGATACTTCCCGAAATGTAACAGATATAACTCGAAATGTAACCCATGTATTACTTAAACAAGACTTGAGTTCATGTTCAACCACAGTCTGACTGTGTAATCATCATGGGCCCACAATCTCCTCATTTTTGTTCCTCCATCGATCTCAAGCTGAATCATATGTATGCATATAGACAAAACTGGATGGAGACAATTTCTCATTATAATTAAATATGAAATTACAAATTCAGTGAACTTGAAGCTAGCTTGTCGTATACTTCCGAGAATTAGTCTTTAATCTAGTGTTAAAGGTAATGCTCTCTCATATATATGAGAGGGAGGTCGCATGTCTAATCAGCATATAGGAATTTTGATACTTGAATTATTGGTTTCAGTTGACGACCCCATTATTGGAATTTAACTATATGTTTTGGTTTCAGTTGACGACCCCATTATTGGAATTTAACTATATGTTAAAGATATTTAACATATAGTTAAATTTGAACGACTTGATCCTTATATCTCACAAAGCTAGTTGCCTATTTTACTCTTTAACATGTTACTGCCTTAACATGAATTCTCTTTTGAAGTTTGCAAGATTGCTGACCAAATAATTCTATATATATCTAGATCTATATGTGTTGAGAAGTAGAAGTTATAGAACCATGGAAGCATTATGAACAACTCGATGAATTAAAGAAAATGTAAAATTAGATTTTAAGAAAATGAAAAACCACTCTAAATTGTAGAAGTGCTTAATGCAAACCATATAATAGAAAATGGTGACTTGTCATCGCTCCTTCCCTTCAACTTTTCTTCCTTTCTTTTTTGCAATGAAAAAGGGAGGAAATTTCCTCAGGCTTGCATTTGTTCTCTTCCATTAATTTCTTCATTCCCTTATCTTTATTCCTGTGGCGATGCTGAAGCCCAGAATAAACCTGACAGGGATGGATGGGATAGGGCCTTGAGTCTTCCTCTTCAGTCTTGCTGTGACTGTGATGCTGTCAACGGTTAAATAAAATCTGCCTGATGCTTATGTCACAGCTATGACGTCATGGTGACGTTGCTGAGCTGAGCCGAGCCGGATGATGTGTTCCCACTTCCCAGTGATGTGTATCAGTTTGCATGCATATGTAAAATTATATTTAAATACTTGTACCTCCAGGAAGTCCCAAGGATGTCCCAACCAGCAAAATTAATTATTGTTGTAGTATGTTATATGTATTTTGTAAACTTCTTTGAATTGTTTACTATGCAAATAACTTGGCCAATTCCTTAAAATAGCCTCAAGATTATTGTTCCTAAACCTGAGAAATATTTCCATTACGTCTACAAGACAGCACTACATATACAATGTCAGGAGCAAGCAATACAAGTGACACTCCAAGAAACTAAATCTAAACTCCTACCTGTCACTTCCATAACAATTTATCTATCAACTGAACCAAATCCGGTTAAAATACACGTAAATAAATAAACCCTTCTCTATCCATTTTCAGCATTCTAAAATTGATTGAAATCCAACTATTTCTTTGGGGTTAAAAATAGCATATGTCACTGGCCCAGAAAAGAAAGGCCTTCAGAAGAGTCCTTTTTTTGGTCCTCTAGTTCAAATGGTTTTCAGAAACGAAGTACAGCAGCTGATGCATCTCTTGTACAGTCTATATCCCAATGAATCTTAATAGCATCCTCTGATAGGTGGTTCTAGTTACAAATTAGTTAATCAAGCTTGGTTTGACATGGGTACAAGCTGTCCCGTAAATGCATGTTCACTTACGGTGCTTCCTTTTGGCATCTGCTCTCTGTCTCTTGTCCTCTTCCCAATCTCTGTCTCTATTGTAAAGTCAAAGAAAGCAACTGAAAGAACTAAGAAAGGCAATAATGTAGCAATAGATACACTAGAAACCAGGTCAGAGCAGAAGATACTCAATTCAATCAAAGCAGCACAAAATCTATAAAGGAACAAGTATAGTAATAGAGAAGTTAAAATAAGTATAATAAAGGATACTGTTCAGTGTCCCTGCGGTTAGCCTTGCTGGAGGTGTCTTTGCTATGGGTCCGCACATTATCGTCTCCATGACTTCCACGATGGGGAGTCCCAGCCCCTTTTCTGTCTCCTCTCGTATCATATGAGTGAGATGAGGGTATTGCTGGCGAATACTCTCCCGGTTCAGTAGAAACCGACCTCTTAACTTTTCTCCTCTTAGCATTAGCGTCACTTTCTTCCTTCAACTTTTCCTTTTCCCTCTCCCTTTCTTCTATCTTTTACATAACCCAAACAAGGCAAAAGAAATTAAAAAAAGAAAGAAAAACATGAACATGCTAGTTTGATTTGCCATCAGCCAGTGTATACCAGTACTGAACATCTATCTAGTTTCTAATAGTTGCCCAGATTTAAAAACAAGTGCTTGTGCATTTCTTTTGGACCAAAAATTTTACAGATCCAGTACCAACCAGATTCATTAGTTGAAAATACGACAGCAGAGGACATACCTTACTAGAAGAACTATCCCGATCATCCCGCTTCCTCCCATCCCGGTTATCCTCCTCTCTTCTCCTCTTGCTGCCATCATCATCTCTGTCTCTTTCCCTTTCTCTCTCAACACTGTGCCTGGATACACTCTGAGGGACAAAGCTTGGGGGAAGTGGGGGTGGAGGTGGAAGCTTCTCCCTCTCTCTCTCATCCTTGCCTCCTCTCTCTAAGCTCCTATCTCTTTCTCTCCTCTCCATTGACCTCTCTCTTTCTTTCTCCCTCTCCCGCTGTTTTTCTCGCTCCCTCAGTTCCTTCTCGTGTCTATCATCTGCCCTATCCCTGCTTGCCCGATCATTTTCTCTTTCTCTCTCCTTCTCATTCTCTGTTTCCCGTTCTCGTTCATCCCCCTTCCTTCTTTTGGAAAGTCTATCCTGCTCATCATTTTGGACAGGTCTCTTTTGCGAATGGTCATGAGATGTCCTTGTGGCAGTACCGCTCTCCATTTTTGCAGCGTGGGCTGAAGCACTGCTTGTACTGGCTCCTCTTTGCGATGATTTACCGTTTGTGGCTGTTGCAGGGGTCGGGTCTGGGCGACTTTCTGATATCTTACTAGATTTGCCATCTTCAAGTTTCGGGGGTTTCCCGAGGATACTCGGTGCACCTCTCTGCTTTTGAGCTCGCATCTGACAGTAAAAGTAAAAACAATAACTTAAAAAGGCTTAAAAGATAATCTGCTCAAGAATGACATGTTAACATGATAAATGTAATGACATGTTATACTTCATTTATAATAACATATGCCAACAAGCTCGGAATCAAATATTAAAAGCAAAATGCCGGGAAATTTAAAAATATACCATCAACTGCAGTACAATTTGACTAGGGAGTAATTAATTGCAACACTGCTCCTCGGTTTCTTTTAATTTCTCTTGGTATGTTTGGCACTCAGTTACATGTTTAATGGCAAACCAATGCTACATGGGTTAAAAGCAAGCCTATTTGCAGCTTGTTTGGGGCTTGCACAAAAAATTACCAGAAAGAATTTGGTTATTCTTTCTTTAAGGAAATAAAAGAAGGATTTGCACCTCAGAATCAGCAGATGACCTCGAAGCCTTAGAAGAAGGTTCCTCAGATTGGGCCTTTGCATGCTCATCTGGAAGTCGTGAAGGAGCCCCATTTGATCGATCAATTTTAGCATCTGTAGTTGACTTATGGCGTGCTGTATGTTCTTTAGGATTATTGCCAGAATCAACAGCTTTATGATTGCTGTTACCTGTTTTTAAGTTTTGACACTTGTAAGATCAACTATATATCAGAAAGAGTTCATACTTGCAAGCAGATCAAGCTGCACAAAAATAAAGATGCATTTGACTGCTCTTCAGGGCTCAGATATTACGTGTCAAATTGATGATAAAAAGTTGCTTTCCTTATTTTCATATCAACCGGCTATACGATTTTATCTTAAATGGACAAAAAATAGATATATTTCTTTTTTGAGAAAAATACATATAGATATATACTAATTTAAACACATTAGATAAAAAAATGTAATAATCCGTAAAAGAAGATAAAGTAAATGTGGTGTAAATCATTTGTCTGAAATATTATATATAAGAAAAAATATCACAATAATAATAATAATAACTACAATAGTAATTGAAAATATATAACTAATGATAACAACAATGGTAACAGTAATAAAACAATAATGATGATGAAAACAAAGATACCACCTTAAGTTCAAAATGGAAACCAAAAATTGTTATATATATTATTACATTATTATATCAGCAGAAACCCAATAACTAACCTGCAGGCGCTTTTGCAGGTGATGCAGCAGGTCTAGTATCCATGTAACCCATTCCAAATTCTTCATCAGATAACCATGAACTCTGCAGAACATAACCAAATAACAAGATGAGGAAGCCGATCTCTATTTTTTTTTCTCTTCTTTTTTCTTTTCCAACTTCCAACCAGCATTTTCACATTTCATTAGCAATAACCACCAGGCATTTCTTATAAGTTATAGTACAGATAAATAAGGTGTGTCATTGCTGCAATGTAAAAGGTATATTAAATATTGATGATCTTGCCCCAAGTTCGTGATTAAGACCCATTAGAGTTCAAACTGAACCAAATTTGAGCAATAGAAGAATCCTACTGTCATATAACAATGCTGTATCATATCCATAAACAGTTCAGATGTATCAAATGTCAGATTTATTCTCAAATTGTCAGATCTCAGGATAATACAGATTACTAATATTGGTGGCTCTGGTTTGAGCTCTCCACTCTAATATGGTTGGCACCTTTATCTCTTGGTCCTATTTATTTTTCCCCAGCATCACACCTTGCCTCTCTCCTACATCCCTCTTGTCTAATATTGCCTCACTTTCACCTCCCCATAAAATTGGCTCCTTAGAATCAGGCCTCTCCTGGTTAAACCTCCACGACTTCCTATCTGCTCTAGTTGGTTCTTTCAGTTTACTCCAATTTCTAGCGCTTGTTTAGAGGTTTTTTTTAACATTGGCTCACAACAATATTACAAAGGATAAATTTATTTTACTTTCTACTTGCAACTAAAACAAAAACTTTTGTTTGTTAGACCCACTACTATCTTACATGAAAATACTCCAAAATACTAGTATTTCTGCACAGATAAATATGAGGGTTCATATGATTTGTCATATCTGATCGCATCCAGAAACAGGGGTGCGTCATTTTTCAAAATTCGTAGAAAAAAAATTATATCTAATTAATCTTATGAAGATAAGAAAGAAAAGCAAAAAGGCTAAACCAATGATACACCTAACAAGATATATAAATTAACTGTCCAACTTGAATGGCAGGCACACAAAAACATCAAGTGAACTTTCACTAATTAGCGGCAAAAAATGTTTTCAAGATTTCATATTCATAAGTTTGACTTAAATTGCTAGATTTCATATATAATCTCTGTAATATGATTTGACTCTTTCCATTATTTTATTAAATTAATTTTTTACATGCTTATATATGGATGGAGGTTAGTAAATATTAAGCAGGTGAGCGAGCAAACAGGCACAACTTTAAGTTCTGGTGTTTTGTCTTCCTAACTCAAGTAAACTTTAGATAATGTTGTGAATATTGCTTTGTCTTGTTATTTCCTCTCTTTAAAGAACAATTTTGCTTGAAGACACAAGTTCCACTCTGGCCACATGGTTTTAGGAATAACCTCTTTATCCAATATCGGTGTCAAGTTGAAAAAATAATTAATTTAGTGTGTGCTAATTTTCTTTTCAAGAGTCTTTATTGGATAAAATTTAAAGATACATTTAGTTATATTATTATTTTGACTTGTCATCTCTCCAATCTTGCTACTCTTTTATTTTCTTTAAAAAAAAAAGTTATTTTAGACTCGAGAGTCTGACCTTACGAGAAGCAAGTGTGGCAGCAACACCAGTAGCCAAGACTTTGAGATCTTCTCTCTCGTCCGCTTTTATTTTGGAAACACGTTTTTCAAGATTGATTCCACTCTTTCGCAAAACAGGGAACACAGATGAGATTTTTGTCAGTACAATCAAAGCATTGCGGACGTCCATGTACTCAGTTGACTCTAAGCACAGTACAAGCACTCTCGTAATCCTTTGGCTCCACTTAAAGTGCACCTGTTAAGTCAACCATAATAACAAATAAAAAAGATTGAAATAAAATCCTATGTCAAAAGGACAAATCTACCACCAAGTAGTTGGACACAAGATAAATTCATTGCAAGCTACGGTCAGACCAGTACTGGAATTGTGTCAAATATGTGATTATTGTGAACCACACTGTTCTAAAAGTAAACAAGAGTCTAATATGGAGAAGATAAACAAACCCTGACAAATTGTGCAAAGGAGACGCGCTGACTATTTGGATCTCTGTAATACACGGCAAATCCTGGCATGTTGGCACATTCCCTTTCATACAATGATTCATCTTTCTGTTAAGGATCAGAAAACAAAATATCAAAGCTTGCAGAACCCAATCTTATGAATCTTGTACTATTTTGGTCTACATTCCTTGTCTGGTTGATGTACATTAATACGAATATAGATTGATACTGTTCTTTTAGAGATGGCAAAACCCAACCTGGCAAACCTGCCCAACCCCAATCTTTTTTCCAAACTGACCCGACTGGAGATCAAACTGTAAATCGACCTAAAGCAACTCAATAGTCATAATAGAATTATTATCAGAAGTGACCCGATCCGATCCGACCCGACCTAAGCCAACCTGGTCAATGACCCCATGACCTTCCTGGGTCAAACAAATTCAACCCAACCCAAGCACCAGAATGCCATCTCTATTTTTACCTAAAAATTGTTTTTTCTCTTCTAGTTTTCTTTTTCTTGACTTGAATATATATAATTTAGAATAGCAGAAACCCACTGGAACCCACAAAAACAAAATTGGCTTTTACCATGGCTGCTAAGGCTTTTAAATATCGTTTCAAATGTAGATGCCCACCATATCCCAGAATTAAAACTTTAACAATAAAAGTACCTTCCAATCATAGGCCATTCTGAGAGTCTCGCACAGGAAACGCCCAAACCGGCCAGCCTCAAGCTCCGTGCAGCAACATATCATTGGCTGTAGGAACTTGCAAATCAAGAGTTCAATATGTTGAAAGGTGTTGAAGTAAGGTGTCCCCAATGTGTGTAACATACGGACAAAGGCAGCACAGTAGGCTGCATCAGTTGCACTAAAGATGGAACGTGGGAACACACAATGCTGTAAAAACTCCATGTTGGTTTTTACAGGTTCGGGGCACTGGGACAGCCATCTGTCCTTCTCCCGGGCCATCCTCTTTCGCACCGATTCTACATGTTTCTCATGCTTTCGATACTCTGATGAAAGCCTGTTTTGTTTATGGACAAACATACTTATTGTTAACCATAATCAATTGACAAAATATTTATTCAGAAAGCAAGGACAACCGACAGCTTTCTCATCTGAACTCTGGCCCATAGGTGTAATATTTACAATGGTCGCAAGCTAACGAGCTTTGATTATAAAGTTTACTATTAAGATTTTTGTCCAACTTTGAAGATTGGTTGTCAGCATATTAGTTGTCAAGGGCTCCCTTCCCTATAAACAAAAGCTGAGTTTCAGATCGACATAAAATGACCAAGAATGATCAACTTTGAAGTTGACAGGTCTCCCATATGGTTAATCCAATTTATACAAGTCGAACAGCCGCAATGATCAGTCCCAATAACAGCCATGCCTGTACCTGTCAAGAAGTTCTTGAATTTTTTCCTTATCCTTCTTGCGCTTGGAGATGGCAAAACTGGAAGTGTCTGATAGCTCTTCTAGAGCTTTTAGGGCACTATGCTGTTTGGCAATCTCAGCCTCATACCGTTTTTTTGGTACATGGAGGTCATACAAGGTTAGTCCCCAGAAAGTTGCATAGAGGTCAGGTGATAGGCTCTTCCAAGATTTTGGGGGAAGCATCGACTCAACAGTGCTTAAGAGTTCTGACCATCTTGGCAAAGTGAAAAATGTATAAATATCATTAGTATGGGCCAAAAATATTTTAAGTTGATAAGATTCATTATGGCGAAAAGCCAGGTAAGAGTTGGTACTCAAAGGAACCGTCCTTTTTGCTTATTAATTCTAAATGCATGTAGTTTTGGCCTTGTCAATGAACAAGTGCTTCACTCAAAAATGGGGCAACATATGTAAATTGTGCTCCTATCAGTTAGAATACCAACCAAATCAAGTAAAGCTAACAATAACACTCCTTTCTCATAAGGCCTTCCATTATATTTTGCAAGCGGAATACGCATTTACTTGCATACATTTATTTTTTTTTTATATATTGCATAAGAATTTCCAAACATAGCGGTAATCAGATAGAGCTTTCAGGTTTTAAAAATGAATAACTTCAAGCTAAACATGTACCTCACAGGCCCTTGGGATAAATCAAGATGTAATACAAAATCTGACAGCCCCTTCTCTGAATCAACCTCCTCACCGGTATCAAGTGGCCAGCAAACACCTTCACTCCCTCGGCTTTTAAAGAGCCTCATCACTGGACGATATATTAGAAATGCCACCTAGACATAAACAGACAAACTCGTTACTACCTGCAGGAGCATGCCAACATACCTACCCTCTTTACTAACTGTATTTTCAAGAGTGAAAATTTGAGCAGGATTGTTAGAGGCCAGTTACTTGACACGACATGCACCCTTCCATAAGACATTATGGTGTATCTGTATTACCACTTATTAAAATGACATCTGACAGAGTGTAATGACATATCTAACAACCAAGCTTTAATTTCAATAATCAGGAAGTTTAATGAAGTGCAAACAATAAATAATAAATGTTATGTAAGGCGACAGTAACTATTACCTCAGGGTCAAGATGATACTTGTGAGAAAGGTCATGGAGAGATGGAATTAACTGTGCATAAGCCGTAACAGGAGATATTGCACTAGAAAGGAAATCCACATACTGGAGGAGTGTTCCATGACACCTGTCAAACTGCTCACTTACCATCTTTATGTAAGGTGCATCAGCTTTGATTATAACCCTACACAATATGAAAAGAAAAACATTTGATCTCCCACTGTAGAATAGAAAAATGAACAAAATGTTCTTGCAATTTACAAACAGAATCTAATAGAGGAAGGGCCAATGACGTGATAAAGCAAAGACCAATTAATAATTCATTGTCCCCATACCAATCCAGGAAAGAGTTGTATCAATTGGTTGAACCTATAACGTAATTTTAGGGAATGACAGGAACTTTGATTGCAAACAAAAATGACCTATGATAATTGCAAATCAGGTACTTCAAGAATGCATGTAATCAGATATCAGAAATTGGGCATTTGCGTTAAGTAAAGAAATCAGAAATTTAGTAAAAGACATTTTGCAAATTCTGACAATTCAAACCCAACTCTGTGAAGAGGAACAAATATGAGACAAGTTATCTGAATCTTTTTCAAACTTCAAAGAAATAAGGTAAAGTAACAGCTGTCCATTCAAACAAAAGAAGAAACTAAAGAAGATAGCATACATGGAACGATACTGGGCAATAAGCATCAAGAGAGGAATAGCAAGCTTAGGATCATCTTTTGCCAACGAATCTCGCAGTCTGTTTGTTGATTTACTCAATACCTGTTTGAGAAGAGTGTATCACGCAGAGTGCCTCAAGCACACTAGCATTTATTTTCATTGGCATGTAAATAAAGTAAAAAAAAGGCAAAAATGCACATGCACCTGAAAAAAATATAATTTTTTTTCATAAAAAATTCTGCTTAAAATGAAAAGAAGTCTGGATGGTTCATTTAGTGCAAAAAGAAACATTGATTGGAAAATTTTAAATATTACCAATCAAATTAATCATAATATTTAGGCAAGTTCTTTAATTTATTTTCTCTTTTATTGGCTGAATGACATGCTTATAGAATATCATGTTTTATCTCATTCTTTCGGACTAATTGTTGACAATAGGATAAAAAGTAATGATTAATTTGTTGCAGTATAAATAGAAAAAGTAAGTCATTTCTCAGTAGATATAAGCTAAGATGGATGAACCTTGTTATTTCGAGTGCTGCCATATAGGGTAGATTGAAATCTCAATGTCTCACTTCCAGCCAAAGCATCAAGTTGCTCCTCAGTGATGTTCTCAGTGTAATGCACATTTGCCATTTGCTCTATTAGTTCCTGCAAGTACATTATTTGTGAGATTGTGTACAATACAAAAAAATGAACAACCAAAGAGAACCAAAAAGAAACAATTGTGTGCCATGAAAAAAGATACAGCCAAAGAGAACAATAAAGAAACAAGTAATGAGATGGATATTCAAATTCCTTCTTTCCAAATTTCCAACTGGGTCCAGGACCCAGCAGTCAAGTTCCATTGGAGTTGCAATTTCTACAAGTAACAAAGAAAGAAGGTATATACAATGACGAGCAACGGTAATATGCAACAAAGAAAAATGCACCTCGAGGAGAACAAGCTCAGTGCCAGAGCCCTTCTTAAGCTGGTTGATAAGGTACTGAAAAAGGCCTCTCAGCTCCATTGAAGGGTACTTTTTGCACCTGGCATGTGACAAGGGAACATGAAATGAATTCAAATAGAGATAAAAACAAATAAAACCGAACACCAAATGCAACCCATGGCTCTTTCTTGGGAGATCTTTGCATCTAACTACTGTTGAAGATAGAAGTATGCTAAGGTTGTTTGCAAAACACCAGTGCACTGGCTCTAATTCACATTTTAAAAACTTCCACAAACAATCTAGACAATTAATGTGAACACGTAACATTTCTCTGAACATATATGAAAACCCATTCCAGGTAAAAGAAAAGAATACAACCATGCTCGTACAGAGGACACAAAATAAATAACATACAAGGAACCCCAGAAAGAAGCCAGAGATTGAAGCCAGTCAGCGAGATTGAGACCATCTTCTTTTAACTTATCACGCCCTCCCTGAGCCAACCTCTCTATCACCACATACTCGAGAATGTCATACTCCAGCTGAAATATAAATTAAAAGATGGGAATTCAGAAAGATTCCAAAAACATATTTTGTACAAAGACCAGTTGGAACAGTATGTTGTAACACTCCCAACTGGCCACTCAATTGTTGGACAAATTGATACCAAAAGACCATTTTTGTAGTAGTAGGTGAACAACTCATATTAATTTCTAAGGTACAGTAGTTATTGAATTGTATGCATGAAGTAGCCAAAAAAAGGTAAATTGATCTTAAATACCTGAGTGAGGTACTTGAAAGCATCTACTACAGGCGTTATCATGTCTCTGTAAGCTTCAATCTATGAAAAGGAGCAAAACTTAAGTCTTTTTTTTTTTACATATGCAGGACAAGGACTGTCATTCGAGTAAGATCTCTGATCGTATTGATTATATAAAGAAGCAACTGATGCTTCTTAAAGACCAACAAGTTCACTTGGTTTAAAGTGGGTTAAGCCAGAAAATGAGTTCTAATTCCCCAGTAGAATGCGAAACAATTGAGTTATGTAATGAACAGATTCACAATTAGGTCAAACTGAATATGTGCAGGGATTAATTGCAATCATAAAAAAACACGAGAATTCAATCAATACTGTTTTGAAAGAGCATAGCAAGTCAATAAAGACATACAAGGGACAATTTAAAAATTCAACAATAATGTAACCTGTTGCACGATGGTACGCAGCACAGTCATGGGATTGCCATGAGCAAGCTTAGCAACCATACGACCTAGCTGCTTCAAATTCTCTTTAGCAAGCCTCTTCAGTATTCTCCTAGTGTCCAACTAGTACATATAAAGAGAGACACAAATCACAGAACCTTCCAACAAAAAAATAAGAGATGCCTGATACATGACACCTTGGGCTATGCATTATTGCAAGAGGTCATCAATATAAATTCTAAAACACCAATTAAAAACTTTCCAATATGTCAACATAAACTTGTATGAAGGGATGTCCCAAGTGCAATAATGTTATTGGTAACATGAGAGTGTAGTCATACTATAGTAACATATAAACTAAAACACAGGTGAACTTTATATTATTCACAAAAGTCCCCATTTAGAATAAGACTTGAAACCTTTGCTAGTTGCCGTGCAGAAAGAACTAGAGGGTTCCGTTCATCGTCCTTTTCCCACTCGCCGTATAATCGATACTGGACCTGCATACAGAGGAGAGTCAAAGATTTATTTATAAAGGTCATAAAAAACAGAACAAAACTTAATATGGCAGTGGAGGATGATAATGATGTAATAAAAATGATTTCTACCTCATAAGGAAGAAGGGAAAGCACATCCCATATCTCATACCCGATGGCAGGGTTTGCAGGTATTAGTTGCAATGAGGGTAGAAGGCATGAACCAACAGCATCCTCAACCCTTACCCTAGCCTCCTTGGATCTCCTAGATTCATCTGACTCTGATGAATTTGATTTTGCAGCACTCGTAGACAAGTAATAGCCTTTCAGTACTCTGCATACCTGCGCAAGAAAAGACCTTAGAAATTTACACGAAGACGTGTTCATGTTTAATATACCAAATGCCCCACTAAGAGTAACCCCATTACAAAATAGCAAGTATATGAATCGCCTCTTGTTTTCAAAATGCTACTCAGCTAATCATATATTTTGGAAGTATATAAAAAAACATAAATATATGACAGGACAGGATACATTCCCAAAAGAAGGGCTAACTCGACAATTTAAACACGAGTGGCATGTCATTGTAACCTTCATTTAGCCCAAAAGAATTTGGATATAATTTTTGTATTGTTTTCATTTGCTCATGTTTATGCGTAGTTTCTAGATTGAACAAGACATCAGTTGAGGCTGTAATTACATGCAAGAGCTCAAGTTACGAGCACCTGATTCTCCTCTGAAACGGAAGCTGGTTATCTCACATCAGGTAAAATTGAAATTTACCATACTAGAAACTAACTCTTACAATGGAAATTATTCATGAACCAAAAAGGGAACAAAAGTTTCACCTTTTGCAAAAGCACTGTATCACGGTGGAGATAAGGACCTACAATTGAGAGCATCTGAAAGAAATCCCGCGGGAGGTCAACAGAAGAACTTGAGTTTGCTGGGGAGTCCACTTCTATTACGTCATCAGAATTTCCAAACTTACCAGAAGCTTCTTGGTAATTTTTACTAACTATTGCATATGCATTTGACATAGTCTTCTCAATCACACTGGATAAAGAAGAGGGTCAAAAGTTACATAGTTACAATAGAACTGCTCCTAATCATTCTTTTCTGTTTCCGATTCCTGTTTTCGATATCAAAATTTGCTAGCCTTCGACATACCATGGTGTCAACCATTGCCTATTCCCTTTTTTTCTCTACTGAGGCCATCCATACCGGTTTGAATATAATTTTTTAATTTTGATATAAAAGTGAGCTTCATCACCAACTTCGTTGAAAGGTCCATTACATCCCTAATAAATCTTCAAAAGTTCAGATCAACTTTTGGTAAATACCCAGCTACAACAGTGCAAAATTGCCAACTACTTTTCAGTTTTCAGCATGAATTATAGAAATCCCATGCAAAGTAGGAAGATAAATCTTCATGGTTTTTCCCACTTACGAGTTGAATCAAATTCTGACCACCACCACGTAAACCAACATTGTATTGAATGATGATCAAATGTAAATAGAAACTAATAATACCTAAATAAACCCTTGCAAATCTCAACATGCTCAACCGGGTTCATCGGAGATAGCCTTTCAAAAAGTATATGGGAATGATACCTGAATAATTAACTCAATGTCAGAGGAAACCAGAATATTTAACATATCCCATCAAAAAGAGAGAAGGCCATACAATTAAAATATGTAACAATTTTCAGGAGAAATACCTAATATACCCCATCGAAAGCACAAAACAATGTGTTTTTGACATCTGTGTACTTTTTCTCTTATATTTAAATCGGAAATTCACCATAGTGACATTCCCTTCTATCTTTATCAAGAGATACCAAATTACTTGTACAATTTTCTTATTGCAAGGAGTTATTCATAAATAAAATAAGAGTTGATAAGGAAAATACCAGTCATGAACAGAGAGAAACCCTATAAGCAAGCCAAGCTTCTGATTGGTTCCAATCTCAGGGGCCCGCTCAGTTAGCACATCCAGTTCCAGGTCACACACAGCATAGAAATCGACACTTACATCTTGCTTCTCTTCAGCTTCCATCAGGTCCTTTCCTGTTGCCGCCAGATTTATTCTACCAATCTTATTAGCCTGAAAATTTGAACAATCAGCACAGAAAACAAAAGAGTGTAAAGTGGCCATCAACTCATAATCAAGTCACTGCAACTAGAAGAGAAGCCAGCATTACCGGTTTATCCTAATTCAAAACCCCCCAAAGTTCTGACAATCCAAAAGAAAAGGAACTAAACGAAAGTGTCAACAATAGAAATGATCCAAACCTCTTCAATTTTTTTCGAGAGGAACCCCTCATAATGCGTGAATGCATCTTCATCCAGAGGAAGAAGATGTGGATATCTGGGACACCAAAGAAAAAAATACAAAAGATAATCAAAGGGTTGTAGTTTCTGTACGGCTTTAACAGATATAGCCTTGCTTATTTTAATTTGTTTTTATTTATTAATTGTGTAAGGTGACAAAAAATAGAGGGAGAGGTTTTTACATGCTATCCATATCAACAAAATTCTCCTTAACCAACAATGCAGCAAGATAAAAAAGAGAAGAGGGCACCGGAGCCGTGACCTCCATCCTCTGGTAATATTGAAACTTAAACCCCAATATTTGAGCAGCATGCGACTGTCAAGTTCAACAACATCCAGATATATATTTATCAGTAATAGTAGGATACATAATGGTGTTAAAAGTAGCAACGGCCCCCAAAAATCAAAGTCATAATGACAGAAAAGCCAGCAAATACAGAATCAATTCATCCTACTGGGCCAAACCATCTCAAAAGGACTTTCATAAACATGACCTTGCATAATAATTGGTTAATGAACAATCTACATACCTTCGGAAATATAGGTATAAGATCGTGAAATATTTTCTTCTCCGGATATAATTCAAAGCAGTCCAGCACCTAAAATATAGCTCTTAAGTCTTATTAAAACTTATTAATTTAGTTAAGAAAGATGAAGGAACGAACGAATATAGATATTAGTTTCATGTGGCCAGAAATTGCAATACAAAAATATGGCAAAAAAAAGGAATGTCAACAAATACTATGACAAAAGTTATGCACGAGCCCAATTAGAACTACAAGACATGAGGATAACTTACAATATCAAATACTCGGTTTGGATCCAGATCAAAATGTCCAATCAATGACTGCGGATTTAAATTATGTTAGATACATAATAAAATGTTTAAAGCACAGAATTTGACTTCAGACATTAACCTTTATGATGCTGATTGTGACACCTAATGAATTATTGCTTGTTGACTCTAAGCAGCCCTGACAGAGTAAAGTTACCTACATATTCAAGTACAGAAAACATGGTGAGTTTCTAGAAGGAAACTAAAAGTTTCAACGGACAAATGAGTGGCAGAAAATTCCGGGTCAGAGTATGATTGGATGATTTTTATTTTTTTTATTTTTTTTGGATAGGGAGATGGCAATAAATTACCATCATAGCAATTAAAATCCTGCAAAATGATCATGCCAACAAAATTTGGACCCTAAATACACAAATCAATACAGATACAATAAAAAATTAAAAAAATAATAATCCTCTGAGCTAATTCAGTTCAAATTAGGGCGGATAAAAACATAATCATAAAGTGTGAAGGCAGATGATAAAAGGACTGTTGGATTTGTTGGGCAACTACATGTAAATATTATGCCTGAGACATGCAGGTGTACTATTTACTTGTGTCACCAAAAATATTAAAAAAAGATTAATACACACCAATTTGGCATAACCCTCACTCTCTTCTCTTAAGAGGTTGAACTTTGTTTGTTGATACAGAAGCCGTGTGTTTACTCTGACCTGAAAAGAGTAGATTGTGTTGGAATCATGCACAAATTAATAACCATCCCAAGCAAGAAATGGACATAAAGACACCCATCAATTGATATCTTGCTAGCAAAAATAAGATACAGTTCCATTTTTTTTTTTTTTTTTTTTTTTTTTTTTTTTTGCCTTCTCTTCTGTGCATGCTCATTTTGGTTCAGTCCAAGTGTCCAACTATGAGCATCTAATCACACAGCTGATGTAAATTCAGTGCAAGTACACTATTAGAAGTAGATATCGGGCAGAAATTCTGCATACATGCCTTAAATTCTCAATTCTGAAACAGTAACATGAGTAGCTACTATATTTGTGACATCTAACACCACCATAATCAAAAGACAGAGATAGATCTTGTTTTTCTAATTTAAAATTTTTGATATGATGATTATATTAAGTCCAAAGGTTATACACTTGCAAATAAAGATATTTCTTATAAGCTCTATACTTAAGCGACATACTTCTCTGTTCTTTAAGTCTTGAGCCTTCAACTTACTGAGTCCGGCCTCAAATAAAAACTCTTCCTGAAAAAGAAAATATGGTTACCACTTCGCAATACTATTTTTCAATCAAGTAAAACACAATCTTCAATTTAGGTGGCCTTTTTAATCCAGTCATATTATCTGCAGGCAACATCCAGAATACATGCGGTTCTAACTAATAAAATTTAAACATTTGAAGATCCAGTTACAGGTTTGAGGTCAAAATTAATTTGACAATTTATTTCTTATGTAAGAAGAGTTAACATGTCACCTGGCTGGATCGATGAGCAATTACACAATTATAGGAAGTCAAATGTGACAAAGCAAATAGTTGGTCAAAACAAACTTTTTTTCTGAAAAAAAAAAAGAAGAGAGTGTTTCACCTCACACCTCTCTTGAAGAAGTCTAGCTGGGACCAAAGAACCCTCCACTAGTACCTTTGTCTAAAATGACAAAAACAGAGAACATTTTAAAAGGGAACACGATGTTAATACATTATAGCACCTCATGAATGGTGTGAGTAGATCCTTTCTTCAATGGGTTTGATTTATGCTAACAGCAGATTTGTCTTTAAGGTTAATTATGACCTTGCATTAAAAATTTATTTGAAATGTGACCAATACAAATCACTTGCTATGATATACGCAGTATAATAAGATATAGAAAATACAAAAATTCATATACCATTTTGACAAGACGGGCACGGTGATCCCCAGATATTGTTAGCTGAATATCGAACAAAAAATATATTAGATGTGGCTGCAAGAGTGGAGGTAAACAAAGCTCAATTGAACACTTAGTGGGATGAATTTCAATCATACTGGTAGACGAACCAGGTGGCTAACTCAGGAAACATGCCTACACCTCCGGCAAGGTTATCCAGAACAAAAGGTAACTACATACCAGCCACCAAAGGTTATCCAGAACAAAAGGTAACTACATACCGGTTGACCATCTCTAGTTCAATATTACGTAACCAGTTATGATAGTTAACATATATTTATATATATTCCCTCCTAGTCTACTCTACTGTCAACTAATTGCAGATAGCCAGCTTCTACAAATATTTTGAATTCCTGATTATGTTTGGAAATAATTTCATAACAAAGTGAAGAAATAGATTGTCCAATATTCAAAAGTTACAAGCAGCTGGGCAAATTTGGAGAAACCACTCAATTTCTTGCATTGGAGCATATGCAGGTCTTAAGAAGGCTTAACAATGCAATTAGGACAAGCGAAGTATTTCCAGACCAGTAATCTACATATTTACTTTTCTCCCAATTGCACATTTACCATCCACAGTAAGAAAAAAAAAAAAAAGTGAAAAAGATTATTGAAAAAAGGGCTTAAACATCTGACATCTTGCGCAAATTGAGCCACAATATCCGCTAATATAGACCCCATCTCATCGCCATATGGATTTTCCTCAAAGTGCACAGAATCCAATGCGGCCTTGCATTTTTGGAAGGGCAGCTCTCCATGTATCTGGAGCAATCAACAAACGCAATCTGACTTATACAAAAGGTAGAAGGTACACTGCAGCATAAAGTACCATAATATAACAAAGAATTTAACTTTGCTTCAAGTTTCTGCAGCACCAACCAAGGAGAGTATCATAATTCTCAGTTGGTCAGACATAGTAGCAGGGTAATACAGGGATGCATATTAGGCCAGGTATTGAAGTTCAACCATCAGACAGATATATCAAGGGATGGAACGGTACAGAGAGCCGTTTTAGCTCAAACAAACACCATGATACTGGTACAGTACAGTACAGTACAATTACACATATCTCCATCAGAACAGTAACACTAACATTTCCACCATGTTCTACTTTTGACAGAATCGAATTCATTCAACAGACCTAATTTACAAATTGATACACATATACTGTACTTGTACCATGTATTATTATGTATATAATGTCTTTCTAGCTGGTAAAACCAATAGTACAAATACTCTCTCCAATACACATGCTGCTAAACAATTCAAACTGGTAGATACAAGCCACTGATCTTCAGCAATTGAAGAGCTAAAAGGGAAAGTAACAGAAGGGAAGGGGGAGAAGAAACCTCCCCTCCCCTCCCTTCCATCCCTTCCCTAACCCCGCACACTTAAACCTAAGCTCGACAATTGACGATTCAAAAAGAGAGGGACGGACTGTACCATGGCCCAGCAGAGCTCGTAGAGGAAGCGGGTCATGGGGACAGGAGGATCGGGGGTGGCGCGGGAAGGTCCGCCGGGTGTGGGGCTCTTCCATTCCTGCAGGCGCTCCCGAGTGACGTACTTGAGCTCGGGCGAGAGCGCGAGGGACATGGATGGATTCGGGAGAGGTAGAGCGGGGGTGGAAGAGGGGTTAGGAGTCTAGCTAGGGTTTCAGTTCCTTTCTTTCTTTCCCCGGAGAGTGCAGACGGCAGAGAAGAGAAGAAGAGATGGAAAAAGAGAGAAAGAAAGGAAGGAAGGAAGAATGGGACGAATTGAACCGAAGCGAAGCGAGTGCTCATCCTCTGTAGCGCTGCATTGTGTAGCTCAGGATGTGAACCGTTCGATCATCTCGAGATTCGAGCCAGCACAGGATGTGTAACGGTTCACATCCTGCGCTACACAGTGCAGCGCTGCAGAGGATATGAAATCAAGCGGAGCGAACCGG
Organism: Cyperus esculentus; assembly: GCA_030179965.1. NCBI lineage: Eukaryota > Viridiplantae > Streptophyta > Magnoliopsida > Poales > Cyperaceae > Cyperus > Cyperus esculentus. The sequence goes on along the minus strand of JASGLE010000029.1, from coordinate 2,417,480 downwards.
CGAGGAGGAGGAGGCGTGCTTATCCTCTGCTGGGCAGTATTCTACTTCATAGCAAATCAACGATGTGGATTATAGGTGGGTTTTTTGAGATTGAGTTGCACGAATCTCAAAGAGGATCCAATGGTTGGAATATTGAGAAGTAGTTTACTGCGTGGTAGAGGATATGAATTGGGCGAGGAGTGGACCAAAAGAGTTTCCAGTTTGGGTCTTGATACACATATACATTATTGAGGGATCCATTGACAATGCTTTAAATAACAATCTTGACAATGATAATTTTAAAAAATTTATAAAAATTCATAAAAAATCTTAAAAATAGAAAAAAGTTTACGGAAGTAGGGTTTAACTTATAGATTGATTATGTTTTCGATTATATTCAATTTAAGCGATATTTGATAGCTCTTTAAAGATCTTTAAATTACAACCGTTAAAAAATATACAAAATTTTGATAAGGCATCAAATGATATTCAAATGGTTTGATATTTGAAACACTATCAATCTAAATATTAAGTAATGCATCCATAAACTATTTTTCATTTTTAAGATTTTTTATGAATTCTTACAATTTTTTTAAAAAACTCATTGTCAAGATTGTCAAGTTAAGCATTGTCAATGGATCCCTCCTCTACGTTATTATACAGGTGTAACTGAGGATATTGATATGTATAGTTTGACTTAGATCAAACGAACTAATTATTTAACTTAAAATATTAATATTAATACTAAATATTCAGCTTAGTATATGTCGTGCTTAAAAAATAACAAAATATAATTATTCAACTTAACATTAAATTATAAGTTGAATAACTATACTAATAACTATTCAACTTAACATATATCGTGCTTAAAAATGAAAAAAAAATATAATTATTCAACTTAACATACTAATTATTCAACTTAAATGCTAGTTATTCAACTTAACATATCAAGTTATAACTAGCATGTTAATTTTAATAATTATTGATATAATTATCATTCAACTTAACATGCTCAATATAAGTTGATGTTAAGTTGAACGATTAGTATGATAAGTTTAAAAATGAGTATGTTAAGTTGAATAATTAGTTCATTTAATCAATACAAACTATCCCAATGATATCCTAATAGTATCACCATAACATTTTTCCTTTCGGTTTTGTGTGTGCCACTAAAATAGTCTACGTCTCTACGATAACAAGATTAATAATGAACTCTGTTTCTTGAATTCTTAAATTCTTATTTAACAAAGATGGATCATTAAGGTGAAGTTGCCAACGGGTGGGGTTTTGGGTTGTGTTGGGCTATCGTGATTCAATATAAAAGTCCGGACTTGCAAATTTGGTCCGTAGTTCAGTATCTAAATCTACAATTGGTCACTACAAATTTTATGGATCATTGGATAAAGTCCATCGACCTCCTAAAAAAGTTACCTCTTAGTTAATTTTTTTTATTTTTATTACAGTGGATTTATGGATCAAAGGAAATATGAGCTATTGATTTATCAGAATCGGATGATTAGGATGTATCAATTAAGTATTGAGATCATATTTGACAGTTCGGATCGACCGTTTGAACTTCAAAAATTATAATATGAAAGTTGTAGTACGACTAATTTGTAATATTAATAGTATCACAGCCTCACTCATCAATTAAATACAATTATAGAGGAATGTTCGACTTGTGAAATGATAACATACTCGATTCAAAATAAACAGTTACTTAGCCCATCCATAGCATAACACACCTCAACGGGACAATTGATATAAATTAACTTGAGAAAAGATAATGAAAAAAGATAAATAGAGATAAATGAATAGTTAGAAAATAGAATCAATCGTGTATAAATACGAATGATGTTGGCGCTGAAATCCGCTGAGATCCAAATCGGATCTCAGGACTCTGAGATCCCGATCCGACGGTTTTTAGGGACCCCGAAATTTGAACTCAGCAGATACGGGTCCTGAGAACCGTCAGATCGGAATCTCAAGGTCCTGAGATCCAAGGATCCGATTTGGATCTCAGCAGATACGGACGCAATGATGTTGTGCTTGACAGTCGAGGTCAGAATTTTATTTATTTTTAAATGTAACAGAGGCGATGTGGTATAAACACCCACATTTTAATCCTTTTAAGTATTAATATGGAAAAGATGTAAATCCACCTTTATTTTCGTACACCATTCCATCTTTTTCTGTACGTCTACCAAGCTCATGTACATTCATATGCTTGACACAACTGTATATTACAATAATCTAAATAAACTCAAATTCAAAAGTAGTTTGATATAATTTTAAGTTTAAGTTCATGAAAAGTCTCCGTAAACTTAAACTTACCGTATATTTGCTCGAAAAGAAAAAATTAATATCTTTTAATTAAAATAGAGTAGACAGTGGATATCACAAAAAAAAAAATCGATACTACCTTGTACTCAAATAATAATGTTTTCCGCCATTATTATTTTAAGGTATCCGATAACCCTCTTCATATGGATCCTTATCCTCTGACCCAGGGCACGGTGATTCGGGGCATGTGCCCCGTTAGATCTCCTCGAGATTCGGATACCGAAGGATCCAATCGAATCCCGAGGAGATCCAACGGGACACATACCCCGGGTCACTGTGCTTCGGGTCAGACGATCTCAATTGTCTTCATATATGTATAATGTATATGTTGATGTTCCCGGTCCACTGGTCATGTACTTTGGTAAGTTTGTTTAATTTGACGAGTCAGATTATGTTGGCCACCACTTGGTCCGCATTTACATTTAATCCATTTTGGGAAAAAAAAAATAAAGTAGAAGAAAATAATCTGCCACATCGGTTATTATTTATTACATTGTATAGACTATAAATATAAAATATTACATATGCGTTCAAAGTTCAAACTGTGATAGTTGCAAACAGCTTAATTAACAAGCTAAAGACAATAAAACATGGTATTGTTAGTGACAGACTCAATAATCTTTTTCCTTGCCACAGATACATAAGAAAATAACCCCAGCTATTCTAATAAAATTATTTTGAACCAAATTTTTGACTAAAAAAATGTTTTAATTGAACTAGTAAAACGCCCACTCCTGATTTTGAGCTGAAATTATTATTTCTTATAATTAACTTTTAAGATAATATATAATGGGCCTTAATTTTAATGGGCTGAGAATGTCAACGGGCATTAACGTACATCAACGGTTCTGATCTATCAAAAAAAATGATCAACGGCTCAGACGTGAGGATAGCCCTTTCATATCATTTTTTCCAATATGCTTTTATTATTAGTAAGGATATATGCTGGAATTTCTGTATCAAAAAAAAAAGGTTACAATTGGCTGATGACAGTGGTAAATACTATTATACAGGCGAAAAAAAAAGTTAAAAAAAAAAAAGGATCAAGAGAGAGCTTATTATAGAGATTGGGCTAGGCCACAGCTAATTCGAATTTGTAAAAGCTAATATATCTATAAAATATATAAGACTACGTATGATAGATATAATATAAATTTATTATTATAAGTCCTTCAAAAATCTCAAAAAATTATGTATTAATTAAAGGAAAATGCTATGGGGATACCGCAAAAGATACCGTCGGGATACCACCACACAAAGTTAATTTAACGTTAGTCTGCAACATATTGCGATTAAAACGAAACATCTATAAAGTTAATCTGAAACTTAATGAGATTAAAATGAAACATAAATGATATAATTTTTTATTTTGTTGCTCTTTCACTTCATCTTGCTCTCATACGTTCTCTCAACAACTTTAAGATAATATTTATGTGATTTAGTAGTGATTCAAGTAGTATGATTTGTGTTATTCAATTTAATACTACAATGTTTCAAGTTAATACGTTAATTGTTTCAAGATAACTTGTTAATGTTTCAATTTGGATATATTTTACATTATAACCGGTATCTGTCTTTTTTTGGTATCTGTATATCTGGACCGTTAATTAAATCTGTACCAAGTTAGTTTAGCCTCTGGTTAGGGTTCATTCAAGCTATGTTACCAACTCCTAGACTACAAAAAGCAAATTAGATTCAACGAACATGAAATTTGGATCGTCTGTTGTATTATTATAACTAGTGCCTTGAGCATCAAATAAACATGAATCCTCGGATCTTCACTACTGATAATTAAAGTGGGCAATCCGGTGTGTGGTTCAGATTTACATAACGGGAACATCAAGTATCCACTGAAATAACGGTCCATACGTCAATAGAGTACAAACTTTGTAACAATTACATCCAATTCGTAACATTTAAACTCTATGAACGCTAGGTAGCACTTTTTATAATTAGGTAGTACTAAACGTATAACAATATAGAGTTACAGACGGTCCGGATTCAAATATTATAATAACTAGTTCATAAAATTGAGGGATCTGAACTGCTTTTCTAATCGGATGGTCGGGATCGGTTGCCGCACTGATATCATGGCACTCCGGTGTTTACCGCACCGATCTCAAATTCGGTGTTTCCCGACCGTCGGTTTCAAAATTGAGGCAAGTATTGTTGCTCAACTTTCATATTTTCGGTCATTTAAAACCGGGGCCTACAAAAAGATTATAAATGCACCTCTAGACATTAAATAAAACCATGCACATCCCATGCATGGCAGGCCAGCTCTGAAACTCCTTTTCATTACTAATGTAGTAATGTTCCTTTTCCTTTTTTTTTTTTTTTGGTGGGTGGGTGGGTGGGGGGGGGGGGGGGGGGGGGGGGGGGGGGGGTACATGCTGCTTCAATCGGTCCCAGACATCCAGCTCCTTTGCTGCTGGCATTTGCTGGTAGTCTTTGACTGCAGGAGCTAGCAATTTTTTTTATTTTTTATGGTAACAATGTTTGTGCCATGTCTAAAATTGGCTTTGACTTTTGAGGATATCAGAGTTCAGACAACAGTATACACTTCAGTATATATATATACTTCAAATTAGTACTGTGTGTGAGCAGTTCAGGGTATAGCATGTGTGCTCTAGCCAACACATACTGTTTTCAGAAACATCCATCCATAGACGTATACAAAATGTAACAGATATCCCGAGATGTAACCTATATATGGACGCTATATATAGACAGTTTTTCTATGGACGCTAGGTATTACTCTTACTGTTTTTGTTCATCTACTGATTGGAACCATCCATAAACGACAATGATATAATATTAATAATATGTAAGGGGTTTTAGGTGGGTTTCACTTTCATCTGGGGTCTTAAATCCAATTTATTTTTATTGAATGATAAATTAAGGCCAACAATTGTGTTCTGATATGTGAAACTAAATTCAACTTAATTAGAGTAGCCATGATGTTAATCAAAATAAAAAATATTTGTACCAACAAAAACAATATACAATTCAAAATCCATAACATAAAAGCTAACACTAATTAAACTTAATTAATGGCAACAACTGGACACAATCAATTGTCTTTCCTGACGCATAGGTCAGTCAGTTTGGCAACACAGTATCAACAAAAATCTGGTTTGAAAAATGGTCCCAAATCCAATGGTCCTCCTTCCTTCAACAGAGAGCTGCCAGTAACTGTGTACAGTTAACAGTTCCCTCACAGTAAATTGCACAGTTAAAATTTACCAGAAAATAAATGAATGAGCTTACATTCCTGTGATTGTGCCACAGCTTTAATTTATGTCTTCTGAATGCATGGGATCTCAGATAGAACAACAAGCTGACAAAAGTCACAAAACCAAGTTGCTGTTTTTCTTTTTTTCCTCTTATATATAATTTTTGAGTTTTTCTTCTGTCGATCAGCTAAGCAGCTTTTCATTTTGAATCAAGCAGTTCTAATAAAACATTTCTCTATAATTGCATCAGAAGAAGACATATCGTGACTATCCGATTATGAAAAATGAACGGCCCAAACATATTTCATCTGATCTATAGCAGAATTAGCCATAATTTCTTTGTCAGAATTTTACTTTCACTTAGATACCTCTGGCAAGGTCAGAACTGAAAACTCAGAACTCAGAAGAAGAATAAATGCTAACACCCAACATGTAATGCAATGTAAAACTTCCACCAACATTTCCAATTGTGTGTGTGTGTGTGAGGAACTGAGAACACTGAGAAAGAGAGGGGAAGATGGGAGCTTGCAGTGAGGAGCTTCTATCATGCCTGTTCTGTCTATGTGCCTCAGGTGGTGGTTCCATCAAGACCCACAACCACAATTCCACTGATGACAAGGTGAAAGCTGCCATCTTTGCCAGTAAAGGAGCTGCATTTGCCACTCTCTTGTTCCCTGATCTCTCCGCTGCCAGGTCGGGGTCGACTGTCGGTACCGGGTTCTTGATCCACCGCAACCTGTTATTGACTACTCATTCTAACATACCGTCGGTACCGGTTGCGGAGTCCGCCATTGTGCGGATCGGACTCGGTCGCGTCTCTGCACATCTTGTGCCTCACAGGTCGGTTCCTTGAATGAATGAATGTCTTCCTTCCTTGCACAATCTGTCTGAACATGACAATTCTGTCAATTTTGTTTTCAAATCTACATAGTTCATAAGAATTTTTCTTACTAAATAAGGATATAGATCTCTTATTATAATGGTAGTTATTCTCATTTTCACATTCCTTAATTTTGGGTATGTTCAGATTCTTCATAACAAGTTCAACCCTCGACCTTACAATTGTCGGCATCGAGCAAGTTGATTTCGATTCGGCTCAACCGCAACTACAGTTCCTGAAGATCACTTGCACTAAACCTATCCTGAATCACAACAGTACCGTCTACCTGGTGGGACACACGAGCAAAACGCATAATGCTAGTCCGGACAATTACCTAGCCGTCGGTACTGGCAAGGTTATCATCTCAACTGATGATTTAATAAAGATCACTGCGAGTGGAGCTGCACTTCCTCCCGGATCTGCCGGCTTCGACTATCATGGAAACCTTGCATTCATGCTGTGTGACCCCATGAAACTCACCTCCAAGGAAGAATGCGACTCCGATCGCCTCCAATTCGGAATTCCCCTTGCAGTAATCTGCAATTGGCTGTACCAGCACTGGGAAGGGAGCCTAGACGAGGTGACCAAACCGAGACTCGGTCTTGGACACTCCTGCACTTCCTTCAGTCTGAGCAATATGAATGTGTTTAGACATGCAGCAGCTGAAAATGACGCGAACTCGCCTTCGGAGATGTCGAGCTACTGGAACTTTTCGAGCAGTTTAGCTCATGATAACCCCATTCTGGATTTCAGGTTATCGACACAAGAACAAGGAGTGGAAACTCCTGAGATATACGAGTCTCCGAGGCCCAGTTGCAGCGCGAGTAGGAATCAGGAAACGGTGTTCCCGAAAACCATCTTCCTGCCACTTCCACTGAAACAATTATTCTCCGAAGAAATCAGTAAATTTCATGATTCATCTTATGCCGAGAGAAATAACAACAACACATGTCATTCAGTTAGTTCGTACGAGTCGAGCCGTTTAAACGCAGAGTTGTCAGAGAAGAAAATGACAAGTGAAGAGGAGGAGACCATGTATTCAGCCGAAACAATGGAGAGCCGCAACATATCGTGCCGGAAAGATAACCCGGTACCGGTGCAGCTGAAGGTAGGGAGGAGTCAGAGTTGTGTAACGTATCATAGGTGCATTTCCCCCGGTCCCGGTAATTCAGCCGGTACCAGACGGTTCCTGAGAAAGCATCAGAGTTCCCTGCCAGTCAGAAACTCAAGCTCACAGAATACCACGTTTCGTACCGGCCATGATTATCTGTGCCCAACTGTTTCATCTTCCTTGAAAAGGAGAAATTCAGCTGAGGAGATGATGAGACATAATCAGAACTCAGTTAGAGTTTCACCTAGATGGGTTTTTTAACTTTTTTTTTTTTTTTTTGGTAATTGTACTTATACCTGTTGTACCTTTTGTGTGCAGATGAAAGTTAAATTAGAAAGGCAAACTGAAAGTTAAGGGCTCTGATAAATGCACCTTTTTACCAATTTTGTAAATTGAGTAATTATTTGTCTGTCTTCTGTTCAACAAACAGATGCATTTCCACTTTGCAATTCAATAGTAAGAAACATTACAGGGGCTCCTATAGTCCTATCTTACATCTAAAAGAAAAAGAAAAAAAAAAAAAAGATGCAAATTCCAATTCTGTAAATTAGTAAATCATGACCATCATCATAATAATCACCATAAATGTAGTACTACTTCGGGCATAGTCCACGATTTTGAACTTTCGGGCATGGTCCACGATAGGGCTGCTATTGGACCGATTTTTTACGGCCTTTAAATGAATTATGGGCCTAAAACACGGCCCAAGTCCAAATACTTTATATAAATAAAATGGGCTTTAGAATGGACATTATTTCTGTGGGCTTTAAATAGATTATGGGCCTAAAGCTCGGCCCAAACCCAAATACTTTATCTGAATAAAATGGGCTTTAGAATAGGCATTATTCCTGTGGGCTTTAAATGGGTGATGGGCCTAAATATCGGCCCATGTTCAAATACTTTATATAAATAAAATGGGCTTTAGATTGGAGATTACTTTGGGGAGCTTTAAATGAGTTATGGGCCTAAATCTCGGCCCAATTCCAAAAGTTTTATATAAATTGGGCTTTAGGATAGGATATTATATGGGTGGGCTTTAAATGAATTATGGGCCTAGATCTCGGCCCAAGTCCAAATACTTTATACAAAATGGGCTAAAATGGGCTTAAGAAGAAAAATCCAAGTCCAAATAACTTGCACTGAATCGCTGTTCTTCTCGTCTTCTCTTCTTCTTCTTCCCAGACGCCGGCGCGAGTGCAGCTCCGATACATCGCCGGCGCGACCCCGACGCAGATCCACGCGGCAGCTCAGCCGACTCTTATATCTTCTCTGCTCTTTCTCTTCTCCTCTTCGTGCGCACGAGTAAGGTTTCTACATCTTGAGCATGCCCCTTTCAGTTTGTTGACTTTGCATGGTCTAATGGTGCATAAGCACCGCACCCTCAAACACTGACTTTGGAGATCCCTAACATAGGGGAGTTGATACAGCATGAGCATTTACATAGTCTATTTTAGTTGCATAATTAATTTTAGGTGAATTCTTCTATGGATTGGAAGAGATATGGACTGTTCATTTGTCTGAATCGGATGGTTATGATATATTCTTGGAGCACAAGTAAAGAGAGATACTTGATCTGTGCAATCTGAACCCCGAACTGCTCAATTAGAAATGAACGGTTGTCCATCGAAGAACAACTCTTAATTTTATATGCTGTACTAAGGAGTGAACATAAGAACTGGATTTTGAAGGTGGCTTTGCCACTTTCTAGTCTCTTTGAGAATTTGTCCCATAAGCAAATGAATGATCTCATTTTATACTGTTGATTAGTAAACTAGTATTTACTGGTAATGTTGGTGATTTTCTTATAATTTTAATTTAGTTCAATGTTAGGTGTGTTCTTATTTATTTTTTGCTGCTAGTTTCAGCTAATAAGTACTCTTTCATACATATTTTCTTGTAAATCTTACTACTGTCATAAGCAAAGTCTCAAACAGACCTTTGAGTGGTTTCCACTCGAACTACCCAAATATAAAATTATCATAATATTGCAGCACATACCAGAAATTCACTGAAATGAAGATAACTAAATATGGTACAATGCTTTCAAAGACAAAAATAAAGTGGATATTATGTATGTAACAGAAGCATCCTAATGAAAGATGTCGGACCGTTATGCAAATTTGTCCTCACCCATTTGTGTTTGTTTTTAATTCAGGTTGTTAACACAGTAACACTGGAGTTCGCACTCTCAAGATCCAGCCTTCCGTGAGACCTACCGCAACGCAACGGTCTCCATTCCCCTCTTCCCGTTACGATCTCGACCTCTCCATCTCCACTTTGCCTGTGCCTCGGCTCTTGTACTTTTGTAGATGGAAAGGGTTTTCGAATCTGATTCAGAGAACATAAAGCAATTTATGGAGCTCGCACTGGATCAGGTATGTTAAGTTAAACTAGAGATTTTTCAGCAATTATGGTTCATAAAAGTGCAATTTAATTAACTCCCTCTCTCTTTTGCAGGCCAAGTGTGCTTTTGACAACCTTGAAGTCCCAATTGGGTACTAATACTTAAACTTCTGCTTTCTCTTTGCTTTGCTTTTTTTTTTTTGGATTATTTCTCAAACTAACTGTTTTAGTTTTTCTTTTCTTCTTTTCCCTTTTTTTGTAGATGTGTATTAGTAGAAGATGGCAAAGTCATAGCCACTGGCTTCAACAAAACCACTGAAACACGAAATGTACCAAATTTCAATCTATGTCCTCTCGTTTAATGTTTAAAAACGAAGCAGATATCTTCTCTTTTCTGCCCCTCTAGTGGTATAATCTTCAATGATTTTGTTTTCTTTTTTAATTTCTTAGGCTACTAGACATGCAGAAATGGGAGCAATTGATACTTTACTCCATAAATGGCAGAAATCCGGTGTCAGTAAATCCCAAGTTGCCCAAAAATTCTCAAACTGCGTTCTTTATGTGACTTGTGAGCCATGCATTATGTGTGCAATGGCTCTATCCATACTGGGTCAGGAATTGGTTTCTCCGTATTTTGAACTTGAGCTATTGAACCACACTCTGGCATATCAAAGATTGTAATCAGCCTCCTCATTTCATCTTATCTAGGGATAAAAGAGGTGTTTTTCGGATGTGCAAATGATAAATTTGGTGGATGTGGGTCAATCTTATCTCTGCACAAGGTCGCAGCTGATGACAAGTGCAGGCAAGTGTAAATTTAATTATTTATATTCATATAGGATAAACCCCATTCACGACAGCAAGAGAAGTCCTATACTAATTGGTGACAGCCCTGGATTTTAGGAAGATCGTGTTTTGACTTTTTAGGCTTTTTACAGTTACCTGGTACCATTTTCTAGAATTTGCAATGACATCAAGTTTATTTAAGTATATTGCTTGTAACCATACCAGAATTTCAAGTGAACTTCGTTTCATTGAATGTTTTAACACAGCACGAGATTGTTCCATTTTATTTTGCAATTTCAAAATGTGTCATTGAAATGCATTGTGTTCTTCTCAAGTTACTGAAATTTTTTGTTGTACTTGCGCATACTCATAATATGTCCTTTTGCTTGGGCAGTGAAGGAGCTTCACAATCAAAAGGCTTCAAATGTACGGGAGGATACATGGCTGATGAGGCTGTTTCTCTTTTACGAAACTTTTATGAGCAAGGAAACCCCAACGGTAAGTTCAGTTTTCATATAATATTTAAAACGCTCCCGATGCCTTCTTTTAATGAAAGATGATAATAACCTTGTACTTTCAATATCTTTCTATTGTAGCTCCAAAGCCTCACAGACCAGTCCGGGTCCCACAAGCACCTCTAAATCAACAATAATCCTTGTTATCATATGTGGAATGCCATTTAACCTGTGTTCTTTATATGCGACATTCTGAAGGTTACACATGTAATTGTTTTAGGTAAAGTTGTTGAGAACAATATTCTTGCCTATTCTTCTCACTTTTTGTATGTTTTCTTGTTGGCTTCTCTCACTTTATATTCACATTCATAATGCAGATCTGTCTAGCTTATGCGGAGGAGTCTGCACGTCTACTTGTTAGCTTTGGAGAATCTCCAATTTTGGTTATTCATTGTTCTGTTGCAAGAGACTGGAAGGAGCAATCAAAGCTATATATCTTTTATTACTCTTACGTTTATATTTGTGAGCTGTTAAGTTTTCTTACTTGTTTGCAAAGCTAGATTAATTATTTCTTCCTTTGGCAAGGTGCATTCTAAACTGAAAGAGCCTCACAAGTCACAATGGTTAATGGTACCAGTTACCAGTATCATACCAGTATGTAAACTTGTTCTGTATCGCATTGCGTGAGGAATCATCCCATCGATATAATTGCCATATGTCAGCTTTTATCATTCTTCCCTTTTTCCTTTAGTGGGGTTTTAGTCAGGATGACTAACGATTACAATTGAAGTTAATAATTTAGCTGGTCGAATAAAAAACTTTTGCACTTTTGTCATGTGAAGTAACTTCGTTTTATTCTTTGCTAAGTATCTAAAATAGTACTATTTGATATTCTTTTCACAAATTATAAATATGCTTTATTAATTTAGATAATAAATCTCTAAGGGAAAGAAACTGACACCTTTGCCATTTGTGGATATTTAAATTCTCAAACAATACAGAAAAAAAAAAAAAAAACAAAGCCATACCTAGTGTACACAACAAATGTATTCACACGCCCACATTGACACAAATTTAAGACAAGTGTTACAAAATTTGTACATTTGTGGACCTATATATAGACACTTAAAATGTGGACAATCGGAAATTCTGAAACTTTTATTCTGACTTCATCTTGTTTTTTGTTTTATCTTTCAGTGAAAAAATATATATGTAGACAATATTTAACAAAGTAGTGTTGTTTCTTTGAGATCAAATTAATTTGAAATCATGCAAATCCTAGTTTGACGAGAAATTATTAAAAACTAAGCACATAGCATGTACTGAATTAGGAGTGGCAAAATAACTCATAGCTCATCGCTCACTCGCTATTGGCTCGGGATTGACTCGCTATTGGCTCGCTCGTTAAGCTCATTAAACTAATGAGCCGAGGTTGAGCTTAGCATGGCTCGGCTCGTTAAACTCGTTTGGCTCGATAAATTATTACTAATTGCAATTTGTACTGCTCTTATCATAAATTATTAATATATCATACAACATATGGTCTAATATATATAAAATTGTTATGTATGATGTGTACGAACATATTTTTGTTAGTGTTTTTGTTGATTTTTATATGAATTTTGATATAACATACTTAAAAGTTTATTATTAAAAAAAAATGAGCTTAATGAGCCAACTCGGTCAGCTCGTTAATTAAACGAGCCGAGCTCAACATATATTTTTTGCTCGTTAATTAAATAAGTCGAGTTTGAACTTAGCTCCACTCGTTTACACCCCCTCACCGAATTTATTTAGTTATTGGGCCATTTCGGCAGAGTATATCAGTATTCAGTACTGTAGCGCAGAAAAGGACAAGCAGACAAAATCTGAGATGCAAACGCCCAGTTGAGATTATATTTTAAATAGACGGATTGGACCAACAAAGATTCTGATTTCTGAACACGTCTAATGTTAGTTAAGAAAACATGTCGGAACATAAACTAAATAAAATATCAAAACTTTTTTATCAGAAGAGGAATAAGTTACCAGTGAGGCAGTGATAAATTTGCATGTGCAATGCACACTCAAATCAATCAAGAACCATCCAACCTTTGGATTCCTAAGCCTCAATTAATCATCGATTTATAAATAGTGGTGACAAAATCTGACCCGACCGAAAAACCCGCCCGACCCAAACCCGAATGACCCAAAATCCGAGACGACCTGGGATTAGATGTGTAAAAATCTAACCAAACCTGAAAAACTTGCCCGACCCGACCCGATAAAATGTCGGCAGACGGCAACCCGATGCCCGGCCCGACCAGAAAAAGTGCTGGCAGCCGTTAACCCGACCCGGCATTTCCATTTGGTCAAACTGACCCGAACCCGAACCCGATCCGACAATCTGTCACCTCTAATTATAAATCAGGAACAATTCTGTAATTAGAAATTGTAGTTCTTGGTTTGCAGCTATTTACAGTGGTAGAAGTTCCCTTCTGGTCCATCATATTCATGTGAAGTGAAGTCATTTGTTATAAAAAAATCACCTTAAACAAGTGCAGTCAATGAGATGTAATCAGAGTCCAAAAGGAATATTCATTGAAAAAACAAAACAAAGCATTTGATTTGATTGTAAACTATATAATTTACCATTAAATTCCATAAAAAATTATTAAACTCAACAGAAATACAATACAATTCATGGGTATCCTATGACTAATTACAGTTTATATCTTAACAAAGTAACTGACACATGCAATGACCTCAGAAAAATAAAAAATGCAACATTATCTTACAATTCTCCATCTCAAGATTCTCAACAAAGAATATGTAACAATAATAATAATAACAAGCAAATTCATATAAAAAACAATTTTGCTTATCTTAAACATGATAATGATAATAATAAAATATCATTCCTCAACTCTCTTCCATCACAAAAATCCCTCAACATATATTAAAATTCAACTAATTAACAACATTAACATATATTTTTTTAATTCTCCAGCTCAACAAATAATATATTCATTAATAATAATAATAACAAGCAAATTCATATAAAAAAAACAATTTTGCTTATCTAAACATGATAATAAATAAAACATCATTCCTCAACTCTGTTTAATTAATCACTTAAACCCCCAAACATATATTAAAATTCAACTAATTACTAACATTTTTTAATTACCCTATTATGAACCCCCAAATCATGAAATCTCGAATCATATCTAGCTACAAAACACAAACCGAATCAGGCGCTGCAGGCCGTGCAGTCGCAGGACTTGGGGGAGAAGGAGCAGTAGCCGAAGGGGCGATTGGGGATGTTGCAGTTGATGGCGTAGCAGCAGGGCGAGAGGAGGCAGAGCCCCACCTTCGATCCGCCGCCGCAGCACGTGCAGGGCGCGCACAGCTGGAACGACCCGAGCTTCCTCCTCCTCGTCTCGTTGTCACTAAACTCGAAGAACCCCCAATCCCGCGCCGCCGGATGCTTCGGAGTCAACGTCAGTTCCTGATCGAGCGAAAGCGAACGAATTGGAGATCAATTTGGGACAAATTAAGTTGTTTCTTCTATGGATAACCATTCATTATTAATCAGGCGATCGAGATTTCACACAGATCAAGCATCGCTCTTGTACTTTTACTCGTGCCTCACGAATTTACCCTAACCATCCGATTCAGACAATTGAATGGTCTACATATCTTCTAAATGAAATGGGTTCAATTGGGGGAACTTACATTGGGTGAGGAGGTGGAGGTGACGACACCGGTGGAGAGTGAGAAGAGAAAGAGGAGGAGAAGAAGATGGAGATGCCGACTCATCTGGTGTTTGTTATCCTTTGCCGTTAGCTCAATGAGGAAGGTCTGCTCGCATGTATGGAGAAGAGGTGGGAGTTGGGACAGTGTGTGTGGAGAGCAGAGTGGAGACTGAGAAGGTACAGTGCAGTACAGATGCTTGCGTCAAAGTGAGAGGAAGGGAAACAAGAAAAAAGAGAGAGAAAAAGAGCTTTCTTAATTCTTGATTAATGGGGATCCTCTGCTACTCTACTAGGGTACGTTTGGATCGGTAAGGATTAGTGCAAGAATAGAGGAATTGAGAATAGTAAATAAGAATAGTAAGAAAATAGTGATGTTGAGATTAGTAAAAGTGTGGTGCTATTCTTGATGGTTGAAATGTTGTTTGGATAATTTGTTTTAGAATAGTAATTGAGGAAATGAATAAATTAGTATTTTTTTTTTCTTTCAACTAACTTTTGTATATTTTTTATTTTTCCTTCCAACTGACTTTTTAAGTCAACCAAATACGAGCATGCTCTTGTTCCTTTGCCTATGAACAACGACGAACATATCCATTTAAAAGATGAAAATGATTCTTATATAGGAAGCTATTTAAAATATGAAATGCTTCTTCACGTATAATTCAATTCATATGACTGATTTTTTTTTTTTTTTGAAAAAAATAAAGTTGAAATCGATAAAAGAAGTTGTGACATATCAGCTAATGAGTGTACTGATAATTACTGGGCTCTTAATTTTTTATATACACGTATTTTTGAATTTTTGTTGGCTTTTGTTCATTAAGCAAAAGGGGTTATACAACAGAAGAGATACAATTGAAAGTTGAACCCATCAATCCCTGACAGAGCTAACACCTTGTGCTAAATTTCACTCTGATATACATCTTAGAACGAAAAAACTTCTACTTGTCTTCTTTCATCGCTTTATTTGACAGTATATGTGAGCCTCCCTATTCATCTTCTTAGAGACCTACTTTGATGCATGGATTGCTCTCAGTTGTTCATACTACCGAACAATATAAGTGACGATACTAGACAGTATAATCAAAGCCAACCCATTTACCAGTACTATACTGGTACGCGTACCAATTGGCACAGCGTACCGACTAACACAAAATCAATCAAGCTTGATATAAATTCAAGACACACAACTGAACGTATTCCCTGTTATTAACTTAAGAAATCACTTTAACACCTCAATTAAAACTGATTAATCAATTACAATTACAAATCAATTGGTGTCAACACCATGTCAGCGAAAGGTACTGGCCCCAACACCATGTCAGCAAAACGAGTTCAAACAACAATGAACAACAACAAATTAAGTTTGGTCGAGGTTAAAGCTTCATCCACCTAAAATCAACTACTTTGGATCGAGGTCCTCTACTTAGACACAACACTGCTCGAAGAAACGAGAGAGATGGACAGACGGCAGAGAGCAAGCATATAGACATAGTTGAGGAGACACCAACAACCCAGATGTCTATCAGCTCGTCGTGATGAGAAGAGTACTATGCAAGCATCAAAGGCCGCAGTACCCTCGTCTATCACCGGATATTTGCAGAAAGAGGAGCGGTGGAGTTCTCTTTTCATCTCCCGAGGTAGCAGGGAAAGGGAGGGAGAAAGGGAGAAGATAAAATAAAAAAGTGGTGGTGATTCTTTTTTTATTATTTTCACTATCCTAAGTCTGTGCTAAAATCGCTATTCCATAGTTTTGACGGAACAGCAAATTAGTACTATTCTTAACTGTTCGGGTTAGTGTTTTAGTTGTTTGGATTGCTCCTCACTTGAGAATAGCTCTACTATTCTCAGAACAGTGCTATTCCCTGCTATCCAAACATACCCTAGAGTATAATAATAAATGAGAGTGAGGCTATTGCCAATTGAAAATTCAAATCGAGGCACCCATTCTATGACAGATCTTGATTTACCTTCTGTTTTTGTACTTTTGCCCTACGTTTGGTAGCCATAGTAAAATTGATTTAAGAGTTTAAATCAATTTTAAGTCACCAAACGGAAGTGATTTAAGATGTAGTAAGTTAACGCAGCTATATAGGTGTAGTAAACTAAATCACCAACATTTCACATCTTTTACTTCATCTATTTACTTAATTACCACCAAACACTACTGATTTAAGGTGATTTAACGTTACTCTGCTTTAACTTACTACACTTGCCAAACGGGGTTATTTAAGGTGAGGTAGTGTGTTTCGGCGTGATAACTTAAAACCGTAGTTCAAATTATCAATCCCAGTTGCTCAATATCACATATGTTATTGAAACTTGTGGTTACCGATTTTTTTTCATTTTTTAGAATTTTTTTAACTATTTTTTTTTGGATTTTTGAAATTTCTATACAAAATGCACAAAAATTTGTATATGAAAAGGATCATTTTTCATAAATTCAAAAAAACAGTTAGAAAATTATAAAAGTAGAAAAATTTGGCATATAACTTGGTTTCAATATATAGATTTTGTTGAGCGACTTGGATTGACAATTTGAGCTACGGTTTTGAGATATCGGGCCGAAGCGTACTACCTCATTGCGCTTTGTAAAGCGCAACAGTCTCA